>CM047876.1:16932411-17482411 GCA_026212405.1 Petrea volubilis | reverse complement strand
ATGCTTATAAAAATGAAGAAAAATATAATTAATTTGAATATTTGTAACAAAATATAATTTTAGGGACGAGATAATATTTTATTTCGAAAATAATATTTATTAATAATTTTGGGGCTGAAATAATTATTTTTAAAAAAAAAATTAATTATTTTCGGCGGAATTTTGGCCGAAATTCCGCCGAAAATCATTAATTAATTTTTTAAAAAATAATTTAAAAATAATTAATGATTTTCGGCAGAATTTCGGCGGAAATTCCGCCCAAAATAATTATTATTTATTTTTTTTAATATCTAAATATTTCCGCCGAAAATTAAACACCGACGAAGGATTTTTCGGCGGACGCAAATCCGCTGAAAATATTATTTTTCGCCAAAAATCCGCCGAAAATCTGCCCGAAAAAATAGTATTTTCTTGTAGTGTCCCCTACGATGATTTCATGCATGGATCTAGTAAGGGTTTCCTCTCCTAGGCGCCAACGATGGTAATAAGGTGAAAATAAGGCACACATAAATGAAGACGAGCAAGGCACGGGTTGAACAAACAATGGGCGATGGTAAACTGGCTAACCCCGACAATCGAATGGTCGACGGGTGCAAGGAAAAGAAAAGTCTTGGCCAAGATAGAAACAGAGAGTCCTATTCTAACAAAGATACGTATGTGCATAGGAATAGGGAGATAATGGAAATAAATCCCAAAGACTCAAGAGGACACACTGAGGTTGATTCGGATACTAGTAATCTAGTGCTAGTTTTGGGTCCTACTCTAGTAGATGCACTGAATCTGAGGGTGAAAAGGCAAAGTGGGACCAACATAGAGAATGACAAGGCTGACAGCACTAGTAGTGGACAGCTTGTTAAGTAATATTGAAATGGTAAGTTACGTGGATTATTTTAAACCCACTACTTGCTTATGCATGAGAGTGACTAGGAACGAGCCCACACATCACAATTGAAGACCTTCAAATGAATACCACAAAAAGGGGGGAGAATTTCCAGCTCCTTGCGAGAAGTTAAAAAGGCCACTAGAGGAAAAATCCAACAGCGGGAGAATAACGAGGAAGGTGCCAAAGCACTGGCGGATCTTAATGGTGACAAGGGCGAGCCATGGCCCCCCCCCCAGGTTGCAAAATTACATCATTACTATATTAATTGTCATATATGTATCAGTTAATGACCAATTATGATTAGAAAAGAAAACCATCACAATTTGATATCCATTGATCCATTATTCATGACCCAACATATATATAAAAAAAGAATAAAATTTTGATCTATTTTGTCCATTACAATTAAGAATTCATTCACAATTTTAAAATCTAATTGTCAACTACTCATAAACTACAATAGTTCATATCTTCTGATATATAATTATTCTATATTTTCTCATCTACATATTAATACACGCCATATGTTTTGGTAGATGATTAAGATAACAAAAGAGAATCTCTAAAACAAACGTTGATCAACCATTCTAATGAAAATAAATTGATAAAAAGTATCATCGAATATTTCAAATTCTTTGTGACTATCTCACGCACTCATTTAATATAAAGCTTTTTGAATACATTCTAATTAATTTGGCCCCCTCAATAATTTTAATCAAGATCCGCCACTGTGCCAAAGGATTGGTGAAAAAAATGAGACTCGCAAATGTTGAAAACACAAAGGTTGGGAGTGAGACCCAACCCCACGAGGCCTAGATGTCTCTTATAGCTTGGAACAGATAGGACTTGGGAAGTCCCGGACAGTACGTCACCTTAGGAGTTTTATCTGGTGTAAAGAGCCCAAGCTGGTTTTTATATCCGAAACCAAACTGAAGAGAGACAAAATACTGAATCTTGGTAGATCGAACATGGTATTGCAGTGGATAGTCAAACCAATGTGAATAGTAGGGGAGGCGGTGCGCTTTTACTGTTTTCATAAGCTAAACCGGGTGAGAGTCACAGCAGAAAGAGATATGGAGATGGTGGCACATGGTTAATTTTCCCGGCTATTTTTTTCGACCAAAGCAGGAGAGCCCACGGACTTAAATAAGTTCTTAATAGTAAAGCTATCCGAGAAGGATAAGGGAGAGCTGATCGGCAACGGGGTTTTACCAAAGGTATTGGCATGTGGTTGGGGGGGATATATCAAAAGCTTGCTACCAAGTTTTAGATGAACAAGAGGCTGCACCAGTGGCGAAATGGTTGGAAGCTGCTAATAAGACTACACTCGTCTTGATTCCAAAAAAGGAGAGAGCAGAGGTGATCATAGAATTTCGGCCAATAAGCTTGTGCAACATGCCATATAAAATCATTGCAAAGACATTTGCAAACAGACTACGGAGAGTACTTGGTATAGTGATCTTTGAAAATCGAATTGCATTTATCCGAGGATGCTTAATTCATGAAAATGTGATTCTCGCACATGAGGCGATGCATGTATTAAATAATCGAAGAAGTGTTCTGTTGGAAGAGGTAGCCATTAAATTGGGTATGTCAAAAGCCTACAATATAGTTGAATGGGAATTCTTTTTTGAAGTGATGCAATGTATGAATTTCCATCTACAATGGATTGGTCAGATTACACACTGCTTGACCACAGTGGTTTTCCAGGTGTGTATCAACGCTCACTCACACCGGAATTCTGTCCGACTAGGGGCCTACGACAAAGGGACTCGTTGTCACCGTACCTTTGTCTCCTGTGTACTAAGGATTTTTCAGCAACACTTAAAAAAGCCCATTCGAGAAATGAGCTCACGAGAATCAGACTTTGTGGGGGCGCTCCCCGCCCCACTCATCTCTTTTTTGCCGATGACTTGCTGCTATTTATCACGGAAACTCAAGAGGAAGTGAATAATCTTCTACAACTTTTAAACAAGTACGAGCATTTATCAGGATAGAAAATCAACTTGGAGAAAACAAATTTGATCTTCAGCAAGAATACAAAGGACTAGACCCTAGAAATGGTGTGCAATTCGCTTCAGTGATCAGGGAGGATCCCTATGGAATTCTACTTGGGCCTCCCGATTATGTTTGGGCTGTCAAAAGAAAAAGTTTTTCAATATTTGAGGGAATGCATCTGGTGGAGTACTCAAGGATGGAAAGGCCATCTCCTTTCGATGGGAGAGAAATAGGTCTTACTAAAGGCAGGCAATACCATCATAGGCTATGGGCATTTACCGATGAATTTTTGTAATAAGCTTAATTCTATTTGTACACGATTCTTGTGGGGGGAAAGGATGAAATGCAGAAAATGGCGTGGGTAGCATGGTCGGATATGTGTACTCCAAAGGCGAAAGGGGGAATGGGGTTTGGGGATTTGGTCGCCTTTAATTTAGCACTACTAGCAAGGCAAGTTTAGCGAATTCTCACTCAGACGGATACATTATGCAGTAGGACCCTTATAGGGAGATATGGGAGAGGGAAATCTTTTCTTGAGTGTTGTGCAAAGCCAAGTCCTAAAACAACTTTTTGTATTTAAAATTCATGAAATAATTCTTCTATCTTGAAAGTTTATTCCACTTATTTGGATTTGTTTATCTATATTTGAATAATTTTGTTATTGATTATTCACTGTAAATTAAATTTATTAATTTATATTTATAATTTATTCATAGAAAAATTTTATAAAAAATAGTCTAAAAGTAATTTAATCTTTTTTATTTAATTCTTTCAAGTTTAAAAATTGTAATGTTCTCAGTATATTATATCCATCATTAAATTCAAAATACATGTATATATATATATAACTTACATATCTTTTAACAATTAAAAATGTACTTTCTCAGAAAAATAACTTTGAAAATTGAAGTCAACTACGTAACTAAAAAGAAAAGTTTACTAAATATAAATTCATTATTATTTTTAAGTTAATAAATCATAAGTTGGGTCACTTTTTGAAAATAAAAAATCGATATAGTGGGTTTTATATATTGAAAACTAACTACATGACTTTTCAGGAGTGAAAAGCGGTTTTTTTTATTAATTTTTCGTAATTTTTTCTAACGAATGCTTACAATTAGTCAGGTATAAATTTGAAAATTATGACATAACTTATGTCATTCTAGATAATCTTAAAAATTAGTGAATCAATTTGACATTAAAAAATAACTCCAACATCAACATGATTTTTGTCCCTAGGATTATAGTCGAGTAATGGGGTTTGAATTCATACCATTGAAATTATGTGTCCAATTTTATTTTTTTTTGAGTGAGTTTATTTATGCATATATGATATCGATTGATATTTTCAAGTAATTAAAAAAAAATGTCAACGCAAGTTTTAATCTTTAATATATTGTCATCGACTTTTTACTCTTTTTTAATAGGGAAAATCAAAGAAAAATCCATACATACATATAACACAAAAAGAATCATTAGATTCTCCAGTCGGTACACTGGTTTTCACCCACCCAAAAAAATGAAAACCACACAACCATCGCTCCGCCTCCACTCAACCACCCACCTCCGCCGCCGGATTCTCAACCGAGTATTCGCTCTAATATACTCCGCGGCCATCTCCACCCTGCTCTACCACCATGCCAGAACCCTCCTCCGCCGCAGCACCACCACCTTCCCTTCTCTGTGCACACCTCTCTCCATGCTTATGTCCGATATTATCCTCGCCTTCATGTGGCTAAACTCACAGGCCTTCCGCATGAACCCTGTCGAAACAAAACCCATCCCGGAAAACCTCCGGCGAGTCCTGAAAGGGCCTGAGGATTTTCCGGCGCTGGATGTTTTCATATGCACGGCGGATCCGTACAAGGAGCCGCCGATGAGGGTGGCGGCCACAGCCCTGTCGGTGATGGCGTACGATTATCCGGCGGAGAAATTGTCCGTTTACGTGTCGGATGATGGCGGGTCGGAGCTGACCCTGTTCGCTCTGATGGAGGCTGCTCTGTTTGGGAAGGTGTGGGTCCCGTTTTGCAAGGAGAATCGGGTCGTGGAGCGGTGCCCCGAAGCATATTTCGGGTCGGGTTTTGATGCCCGGAATTCTCCGGCTGAGAAGATTAAGGTGCGTAATTTTATTTTATTTTTTAATTATCCATCGAAAAGGATATGGATTATGCCAAATTTTAATTTCGTTCTGGTTCGATTGAGTTAATATTAATTAAATAGTGAGTATTTTATATTTATTTTATAATTAATTAATAATTTAGAGAAATCTATCACTCACTAATCACTTAATGACTACGACAGGTGAGAGCTAAAATTTTCTTGAATTATGCTAACGAATTTTAAATTTTATTATTTTGCAAGTGGAGTACGTAAATTCCGGGGAAGGGCAGGATTAAAAATGTCACATTTTGTATGGTTTCCAAGTCATAATCAGAAATATAAATAAATAAATAAATAAAGGGTCTCCATCGAGTATTTTGGTCCACTTACGGCTTTGAACCTACACTTATATTAATGATCAGTGGTAAAAGTGAGTGAGCTATACGTTATTAAAGTAGGCCAAATTTCAAAAATTTTCCATGTGGTTTGATAAAATTGCTAAAAACTCCCATGATTTAAAACGAAATGCGAAAAATTTTATGTCATTCCATAACTACTATGTATTTTTCCACGATAATGGAGAGTGAAGCGTACGTGTCCGACTGCCTAAAGGTGCTGGTATACATGTAATTTAGTCTTTTTTGACTTTTAAAACTGATCAAAATTATCAAAATGTCCCTAAACACAAATATTATATATATATATATATATTTGGTAGTTAAACGCAAATATATTGATTATTATGTTTATTTTTTTATAAATTTAAATTAGCTTACCTAATATTGCAAACAAGTCCTTTTATTTGTTAAATTTTAATTTTTCTACTGTTTGCAACCTTTCTCTTCCATGACCGTTATGTTGGAGCCACCGCCAAAGTAATGGCCAAGAATGCCATTCTATGCATCCTCTCAAGTTAAACAAAACTTTTCAATAAATTTCACCAAATCTCAATTTCTTATAGTGGTGTTTGTATGTATATATGTGTGTTCGTGTGTATTTATTATCGTTATATTCAATAAAATGTATATATAGTTTTATATTTTTATATTATATGTATATTTTATGATTTTTATGTAATTTTGATCGTTAATATTTCAAATCTAGATCTAATAGCTCGAAATAATAGTGGTATAACTGTCTTTTTGGTATTAATTTACCGCGATTAAACTTGACTTAACAGTGAGGGCACATGTGCATTATTTTCGGAACAATATGGGATTTTTCGTCTATTTTTAAATCATGAGGAATTTTCAGCAACTTCGCCAAACCACAAGAGAGTTTTTGGGAATTTGGCCTTTAAAATATTACAAGTTCTTATCTTGTTCGCGCTAAGATAATATGATTGTGCGTTTGAGATTCATTGTTTCATATGGTTTAAAGTTAGGATTAGTGTGATTAATGATTCATAAAGTTTAAATTTGGGTTGGGATTACTTTATTTCCTTTAAATTGTCACGTTTTAATCTTTTTATATTACACGATCGTAAACTTCAGTTCCTTAAAAATAATATCCGGTCAAGTTTCACTGAAAAACTCATTTGCAGGGCAATTTGTTAATTTTAACATTTAGTTGCACGTACTTTAATCCCCCTCTTATGATCACAATGGATGCTTTTCCTCCTCGTTTTTCAATCTTCAAAGGTGTCTTTTTAATTATCTTTGTGATTTAAATTGATGAAGTGATTTTATTGTGAATTTTACCTTAAATATTCAATTGCATCATCAACGATCAAATCATTCAAACTTTAATTATAAAAATAAACAAGTTAAAGTATTTTTTTTCATTAAATTTGATCAAATATTTTCTTGAAATGATTGAAGTGTTATTAATTTTATAGTATAAGAGATTAAAACGTAAGGATTTAAAATTCTGAGATTAGAGTGATCGTAACTTTAAATTTTAGGGACCATTATTGACTTTTTTCGTTTTTATATTTTTTATTTTTAACTTGTGCAACTTTGCAAATGAGTAATTACGAATTGATATTATGGGAGATAATCAGCCTAACAATTTTCCATAATATATAATGAAATATATATATAATTGATTGATTAATAGAGAATAACTTGACAAATAATCCTATTATGAATGTTTCGCATCTTCGAAGTTGTCGACAAAATTCTACTAACTATGACACACCTCGACATTTTTTAATTTTGGCTTAAAATTATGTCAAATCCACATGTTATGTATCTTTGAATTTTGACAAGGAAAAGTTAAAAGAAAATAAATGCAGCTGAAAATAGAGTACTATCATTTTTATGATTTTTTTATAGTTTTATTAATGAAATTCACGAATCAGACATATATAATGCTCATGAGGAACTATTTGACCAATTTTTATTTAGAAACTGTAACTGATCCTGAAATCTTATTAAATTGAAGCTTATAATCATGATCATAAACTGCAGGAAATGTATGAGAATATGAAAGCAAGAGTAGAAAATGTAGTTGAGAAAGGGTATATTGGTGATGAGTACAAAGCCAGATTTCAAGACGCTAAAGCTTTTGGCAAATGGGCCAAAAATTTTACCTCCCAAGATCATCCTGCCGTCATTCAGGTCAGGCTTTTTCTTTTTTTTAAAAAATTAAGAGTACATACAATTCGATTATATCAATAACTGTTATGTTATATCACAAACCAAATCATTTTACATACATGAATAAATGAATACCCTTATTTTGTAATCCACACCCCCTCCTCCCCCCCCCCCCCCCCCCCCCCCCAACCACCACCAAAAAAAAAAAAAAAAACAAATTTTATTCAACACATCTCATTCCTTGCCAGTCGTTTAGTGAGGCAACACATCCTTTGTTAATCTTTTTTTTTTTTTTTGGTTCTCTCTCTCTATTTTGCCCTTTCTTTTCTTTTCTTTTTTGAGGTGGGGGCTATACCTAGTTCACATTAGGGCATATACCATGGAGTAGGGACAGAGTCAGAATATTTCATTGTAAGTTGGGATAATTTTGAATTTTTTGTAAAATATAAAGTATACTTTTATTATTTTGAGAAGGGAGAAATTTCGATTATATATATATATATATATATATAAGCAATATGATTTTATATAAATGTAAGGGAGGATAATTTGCTGCACCTTCCAACCCACTCTTAGTCGATCTTTACTGAAAGCCTCGACGAGGTCTAACATTGAACTTGCAGTTGCAGCACCCATGAAAAATGATCGTTGGCATCAAAACTCAAATTTGAACATTGATTAAAGCAATTTAATTTGATAGCAATATGAACTCATCTTGATTCTTGGCCATTCATAGTTCTTAGTCATTTCTTAATATTCACACACACACACACACACACATTTCGAATACACGAGGAACAATTTTATATGTGCATCAAGTGTGAAAATATCATCATATGTTGTACGAGGATTAAGCCATATTAAACATGGGACCAACTATTATTATTATTATTATTATTATTTTCTTAAGTGGCATAGATAGCTTAATTTGAACAGGTTGTGTCATGCAATAATGAAGACAAAGATGGTGCAGGGAGTCCCATGCCAAATCTCATTTATGTGTCCAGACAGAAGAGCCCCACATCTCCCCATCATTTCAAGGCCGGAGCCCTTAACGTTCTGGTACCAAATTTTATCAATTTTCAAAACCGTATTTCACAATAGTAGTTAATTTGAGTGTGTTTGGCTAAGGTTACGAGGAATATTTTATAAGATATTTGATAAACTTATAATATATCAAATTTTACTGTAAAAATATGCTCTTAAAACTTCTGAATAAATAAAACTTGTTAAAATATTCAAAATAAGTTAGCAGTTCTTTACTTTAAGTTTTTGGAAGAACTTATTGTAAAATCCTAGACGTTGCACCGGCACATATTTGTTGCACAGAAATAGACACGCTAATACATACAAAATATGATACGGACATAGTGATATAATAATTTTTTTTTAAAAAAAATATTAAGCTAACTTAGACATTTATACTTTTCAATTTTGTTTTTCTTTGTCCCAAAAATTTCTTTTGTTGTTGTCGTTTTTTTTTTTTGTTATCCTATTGTTTTCTCTTGTCCCTTTTTATAATTTAATTATTGCATTTCTGTGTGTGTTCGAAGCTTCGAGTGTCAGCAATCATGACAAATGCTCCCATAATATTGACTTTGGACTGTGACATGTTCTCCAATGATCCGTCAACACCCAACAACATGCTATGTTACTTCATGGACAGTGCAACTAAGCCCAACTTAGGATATGTTCAGTTCGCTGTTTGTTTCTGCGGGCTTAACAAGGCTGATATTTACGGATCCGAGTTAAAACGTGTATTTCATATTAATCCAATGGGCCTAAATGGGCTTGTAGGCCCTGATTACTTTGGGACGGGTACATTTTTCAATCGACGAGTCTTTCATGGTGGGCCATCATCAACGATCCAGCCCGAATTTCCACAATTGAGCCCAGATTATATTGTCGAAACGCCCATAAATGATCATGGTATTCTAGAGCTAGCCCATCATGTGGCAAGTTGTGATTATGAGAACCAAAGCAATTGGGGCATTCGGGTTAGACCTCATTGTGTTTAAATTTTTTATGCCGAAAAACGAAGAATAAATAAATAATTTTACGTAAATTTGTTTCGTTTTTTGCAGATAGGGTTTAGATATGGCTCCTTGGTGGAGGACTACTACACCGGTTTCCGACTGCACTGCGAGGGATGGAAGTCCGTATATTGTAGCCCTAAAAGGCCGGCATTTTTGTCCGAGATGCCCATCACCCTGAACGATGTGATAACGCAACAGAAAAGATGGTCCGTGGGCCTTCTCGAAGTGACTTTGTCGAAGTATAGCCCATTAACATTTGGTAACAGATTTATCGGGCCATTGATGGCCCATTGTTACTCTTATTATGCTTTTGGGCCCATTTGGTCACTTGCTATCATGGTTTACTCATTCCTTCCTCAAACTACTATGGTCAACAACATCTCGATTTTCCCCAAGGTAAGTACTTAAGAAAAAGTATTTACTTCAAATAGTGTACTTTGTTGAAGTCTAGTAAACATTAAAAGGAAAAATCTAATGAATAAATACTAATTAGAAATACAAAAATAATCACTAGTTGTTCATATATGTATATTAAGTAATACAAGATTTTCATTCTATCACAACAAAAAATTTCACAACTGAGTAGTGGCAAGAATTACAATTAAGTTGTTACACTTGATAGTTTATGACACATCTATGTTAACAATAAGGACGGAGCTAGAAATTCTTGTTTTTGGGGAGGGGAGGCTATGTTAAATTTTTATAAAATATTAAGGAGATTTTTATGATTTGGGAGCGAAATTCAAAAATTAAAAAAAAAATACATATAAATTTTAGCCAGCTCGATATGAACTTCAAGGGGGCAACCGCCCCCAGACTTCGTCCCTAGTTGACAACGAAAATCTTGTCACAAATTACTATAGCAAATTTCATTCTGACTAAATTGTCATTGTACGTTTGCCACTGATTATCAATAATGACAATTTAAAACGCTATATCACTATTAACTTATATTATGAGAAAGCAAATATTGTTACATAACAAATATCTTTGCAAATAAAATAAAATGCATCGTCGCTTAATATATGTCATCAACAACAACTCTCTCGTATCACTTAGTTTCTTTTTTATCATCATTGTTGTCATTTTTTCTAATACTTTTATTTAGTATCCTTGGTGCTAGAAGTAATATTTCAAAGATTATGTGTAGGTCTCGGATCCATGGTTTTTCTTGTATATGTTCCTATTTCTTGGTGCCTATGGCCAAGACTATATGGAGTTCATGTTAGCCCAAGGCACAACTCTAAGATGGTTTAATGATCAAAGAATGTGGCTAATAAGGGGACTTTCATCTGACTTGTTCGGAACCTTGGAATACATTAGCAATCACTTAGGCATTGCCCCAAGAGGATTCAATGTGACCAACAAAGCGAACGACGACGGGCTAAGGAAACGGTATGATGAAGGGAGATTCGAGTTTGGGGTTCCATCTCCCATGTTTGTGCCTTTGTCGACGGCTGCACTAGTAAACCTAGTCGCGTTTTCTTGGGGAGTTTTGCAAGTGTTGAGGGGTAGAGAAATGGATGAGTTGTTTGGCCAAATGGTTCTTGCATGTTTTGGGGTGGTGAATAGTTGGCCTGTTTATGAGGCCATGGTCTTGAGAAGTGATCAAGGAAGAATGCCCACCAAGATCACTATCATTTCAGCCTTTCTTGCATGGCTTCTCTTTCGAGTGATTTCTTTTATGGTAAAAATGTAAAAAGTAAGAGGATTTTACTGCATGGATTTATGTTTATATTATATCCAAGCTTCTCTTTCGAGTGATTTCTTTTATGGTAAAAATGTTAAAAGTAAGAGGATTTTACTGCATGGATTTATGTTTATATTATATCCAAGCTTGTCTCCTTTGGTTTTGGAAATGTAGTTTGTAATTTCTAAGGATAAGAAGTTTGAAAAATGATTTGGTACATATATTTGAATTATGAAATAGTGCATGCGTTAGAGAAATTAGAGGACGTATGGAGTTAATTGTGGTTTATGTAATAGTTTAGATTTATAATAGAAAAATCCTATGAAAACTTGTGAAATCCTATGTATAAGCCCATTATATAAAGGATGATATCCCTTCTATGATCTCTTGCTGGTATACATGAATTATACAGCCATACCCACACGGCACACCATATTTCTACAATAGTGTGTTACACAAGTAACAAGTTAAGATGAAGTGAAATAGGGTCATTTGTGTTCGGTCATCTTGTAGCAAAGTGTTGAGTGTTCAAATTATTTTGCACTTTGTAATAAAGTGGTATCAGAGTCTGAACTGCTTTGAGGGCCATAAATTAAGGGAAAAACAAAGAAACAAGTGCGACCAAACAAACGAAATTAAGAGAGTGGAAGATAGTAAGAATCCTTCGAGATTCACTTATTCAAAACTTCAGTGAGGTGGTTGTCGCATTGAAGGTATTAGAGTATTGCCCAATAAGCTAATATATTTTAGTTTGTTAATTATTCTTTGTATCAAACTGTTTATTTGATTAAATAATAAATTGAAAGTTTTATATTTTTTGGCCGTCTTCATCACATAGCATTAGTAATATTATTTATGTATGTGGTTGAATCTCTATGATCACATTAAAGCCATGAGACTTGGCTTCACATAGAGATGGATGTCTTAAAACAAGTTTGTAAAGCGTGATTAAAATTACTCAAAGTCATTGAGTTTAATTGAGACTGGAGTATCGACTTAACTCACTAAAAGACTTGCATTTATGACGTATCTCAAATGAGAGGATGTTTTGTTTCATGGACATTGAGTGCAGTGACATTCATATGCAAAAATGAGTGCTAATTAGAGAATGAGATCACTGAAAATCCCACATGGGAACTCCTAAATGGGAATAAAAGAATTAAGAATGATTCCAAGCTTATGATGTGCTTTAACTAGTCCTTAAACTTGAGATTTTGTAGTAGTCTTGTATATGGGCATTTATATTTTGATATAGATGCCGACTCCATGACGAGTGTTCGTGCTCCTATGTTGGAGGTCTCCCATAAATGGAGACTAGTGAAAGTCAATAAAGGATTCGTTGCTCGCCTAATAGAGTGAGTGAGTGAGTATTCCACATATATTCTATTGTAAGTAGTCCACTTAAATCCTTGCGTAAGGTGGAAGACAATGATTAGAAAAGGAATTTTCTAAGTCAATTGTCAAAATTGACTACTTGCAAAGAATTATGAGAATTGAGGTTAGTAGGATTTCTCAAATTCAATGTAATAAATCTCAATCGGAAACTAGACAACGAAGAAAGTGGGAGTACCCTTTAATAACTGTTTTTTGGTTTGACAAATTTTTTGGTCTGTCATCTTTTTCTTTTTTCTTTATTTTCTCTATTCTCTCTTATCTCTCATCTTTCACGTTCTTTTTATCTTTTCCCCCTTCTCCCCCCCCCCCCCCTTCTCTTTCATCTCTCAATATTCTTTAATATCATTTTTTATTTGTAATTTTTTTCATTTTTTATTTTAAATTATTTTACTTTTATTTATTACTAATATATAAATCTGTTAAAAATAGTTAAAAATATTTTGATAGTATAGATACTATCAAAAATTTAGTATGTCATTAAATTATGCTATTTTTTTATTATACACACACATTGAGTGTGCTAATGTTACTAGTATAGTATAATCCAATCGACAGTCTATTTTCATTAGACAAATAAAAGTTGAACTTAAGCACTTCTTAAACATGCATGTATCCAAATAGAATTTCGAGCAAACTATCTGATTCTTACGGCTAATCCCAAAAAAAGAAAAAAAAAAAGAAAGGAAAAGAAAAGAAAAGAAGAAGAACAACAAGAAGAGAAATTAACTAGAATAAGCAATCTTTATATAAAAAAATAAAGTATATCATTTTTTTTTAATTCGATCTGAATTTTTTTTGGTATTGTTTATCACTGTGAGAAGTCTAGAATAGAATTTGATTTTATGCTCTAGGTTGTAGCTGTTGTCTTGCCAAATCAAAAATAAGATAATAAAATGGATGGTGATTTACAATAATTTTGTCAAGCAAATCAAATTAAGTAGTGTTTAAAAAGTAAGAGTGTATTTTAGTCAAATATCTAAATTAAGCTAAAAATTAAAATAAAGTGATAATATAAAAATTTGGAGTGCTAATATCATCTCCCTATATTGATTTAGTATACCGAGTTTCCATTATTTATCCGGCAAATACATATTTTGACTGAAAATCTTTGGACTTAGCATGGATTTTTTTGAAGTGTAATAAATTGCATAATTAGCCTCCTATGTTTTTGAAAAGAAAAATGTCCCATGTGCTTAAAAACAGCCGAAAGCCCGCCTCAACCACCAAAATTGTAGGGACTGTGTCAGAATTTTTTATTTGGGGCGACGTTGTGAAATTTTTATAAAATATTAAAGGTATTTTTATGACTAGGAGGTGAAATTCAAATTTTTCAAAAAAAAAAATATATATGTAAATTTTAACTCGACATAAATTTGAAGGAGATGGACAAATTGGTGTGATCTTGTTTGTGTTGTTAGAGACGGCCCTCGTCAGCCTCCTTCGATTTGCCTCTGACAAATTGGTGTTGATCGTGTTGCTCCGGCAGGAGACGGACCTTTTGGCTATGTATATTCTTTTTAACACGAGGTTAACTTTTCAATTAATGCGCAACACAAATAATATGGGCATATAGTTATAAAAAATTGAAATAAATAATGGACTAAAATCTCAAAATGGATACATAAGTGATAAAATAAAACATTGCGCAAATTTAAATGACAAAGATCTCACGTAGAATCATTCAATTTGAAGAACCTTCATCAGATAGTTTGATTCGTCGACGTCTGCCTTTCAAGGTTAATTTCCGTCAAGCTTTTCAAGCTCTGTAACAATGTCTAGCAAAAGAGAGAGTCAATAAAAAGCAAAACAAATATTTCAATAAATTAAAAGAAAAAAAATAAAAACAATTGTCCAACTCTGACCGAGCACTCTTGCGACGAAGATGAACGGTGTAAGCTTTACTTGGAAGGGCTTTGGGAGGGTGAAGAAACCATGGAAGACATGATCTTCCTCTTTGTGTAGAATAAATAAAAGAAAAGAGACAAAGTTATCGATAAGAGTATAGGCATTATATATATGAATGCTTGGTAAAATTGAAGTTGAAGTGCTGGAGAATACATTTGAGGAGGGCTTTCGATTGTTCAAGCCCAACGGTTTCTTCAGTAAGGTAGGTATATGTATGTATGTGTATATATATTGACATAGACACATTTCGATCTGCTACTGTACAACTCTGCAATATCTTTTATTGTTCTTTTTACTACACTTTTTAATATACGTCATGTCTATTGGTGAGCGATTAAAATAAGGAGAGAATCTTAGAACAAATCATATCATACATTTTTCTCTTTTCTTATCTCAATTAGGATCGATTTGTAGTAAAAGATCCGAGCTGATTTTATCATGCATGAAAATATATATATTTCATATGCCCCATTTTCGTGTATCAGTTTTGGACTCCAAACCTTTTTTTTAGTTTGTTTTTTTTTTTTCGAGATTTGAAATATGTCATTTGTCTTTGTTTGCTAGCGTTTTTGAGTTATAATTTTTAACTCCTAAAGTAAACACAAATGTTCACCCAAAATATATCTTTCTTTCTTGAAAATATTATTAAAAGAATTAATCATTCAAATCATGCCATTACAAAAAAATATATAGGTAAATATTTTGATCTATTTTTAGTTAGCATTTTTCTTAATTGGAGGCTGGGGAGCGAGCCTGAATTATTATAATTATATATTTTACAATTATTATACTAATATAATATCTTACAACATATATTAATAAAAAATTTTGATATGATACCATTAATTAGATAAGAAAATTTACATGAAATTCATCTAGAATACAGTTTTACTGCCTAAAAATAAAATTAAATATTTGTATTCTCTACACATTTTCTAAACATTTATTTCAAAACACCTCAAAACGAATCTAAATACTCGAAAAGTTCAGTGTATGTTTATTTTTCTTCCTCGAAAGCGGTAATGGAGAGTTAAAGGCGGTAAGTGTATATTTGAGGAAAATAAAATAGCAATTTAGAGAATAAAGGGACAATTTCTCCCACATCCCCTTAATTTAAGTAAAATTATAAATAATCATATATTGTTTTGAAAATTATCAACATTCTCTGATACTTATTATCGTTTAACAAAAAATTCTAGTCTAACAATCACTTTCGAAATTACCTATAACTTTCTTGCATCATAGTAGCCAATTTAGTCACCAAGAGACACGACTCATTAAGCCCGAAAAAAAACCTTAATCAATTTTGTTATTCCATCAACTTTCACAAAATAATTTTATTTTATACCACAACAACCACTATTGAGCATCACAATATAATTCAACAAAACCACTAATTTTTTTTTTCAAAAATTGACTTTATGTATAACTTTACATTTTGAACTTGTCAAGATCATGCAAATTTCTTCCCAAAGCGCCATCGAAAACAAAAGTACAATTTGCAATTATGTCCCACCTTGGTGAATGCTCAATTTTGTTAAACTTATACATACTTTAAGGGGGGCATTTATAAATTTTGAAATAAGAATGAATTATGTGTAATTTTACCTAAACTCACGAAAGGTACGTGTAATTATCCCAAAATTTTATCATAGGCTAACATAAAAACAAAATCGAAGTTACGTTGGGAACAAAGATTATAAAAACTTGTAGCGAGAGGTAAGAGGACTAAGCATTTATCGATGTACTAAATATCGGAAAATTGTAATATAAACTTGATTTGATTGAACCCAACTAAAAATGTGGTAAGGAATGTCGTTATATTTATTATTTGATTGATCACTTTTTCTAAATATAAATTAATTATTTGATTGGTAACTTTTTAAATATAAATTAATTATATAAGAAATGTAACCAATCCGCGCTACGTAATAAACATTACTTTCTAGAGCTCAGACTAGAACTTCCCGTAAATATTATAAAGTTTTGATTGCACCTATAGAAATAATTATTTCGTTTTTAGTAGGTGATGCACCGATAAAAATAATTGCTGCAACATAGATCAACTTAATTAATTTATTCCCATGTGGGAACATTATAAAGAAATGGACAAGTATATATTGCCTCAATTGACATACTAAAGTGAGCATTTCTCATTTTTTTTTAAAAAAAAAATATTTAAGAAAAAAATGAAAGAAAAAAAAAGCATAAACACTCCCCATACTAGCATATGAAATCATACTCATAAAGTAGTCCCATGATGATTAATTTATAAGTGTAGGTTGGTCCAAAAGTGATTTAACCTTTTAGACTAGGAGACCATTGAAAAATAAAAAAAAATTAACCTAGTATATTGCTCAATATGATGAAATGATGTGGCAACCACTTAATTAAATCATGATTAGTATAAACAATAGTGCAATCCACATAACTATCCTAAATCAATAATCGATCAAATTGCTCTTATTTTTTGTTGCAACTAAACCTTAATTTTCTTCTCTTAAATGCATTGAGAATATGCCAAGATAAGATCTAATTAGTCTATTGACTATGCCATTCGTCCAAGGATAAACGTTGTTTTAGAAATATTTTTTTGTTTCATAATACGTCTTTCTCACATTTTAAGGATTATGTTAGTTTTTTCTTAATATATTTGCCCTTAAACTTTAATTAATGTTTTTTATAAATTCTTAAAAAATCTCCCAACAATTCATTAATTATGGGGTATTTTAGCTAAATTAATCAATAATTAATATCGTTAATCCATTTCCGTAATTAATTCGTATGCAATACACTTGAATTAATTCTTATGCAATAAACTTGAAACAACTTTTATTAAGGGATGGAGTATTATTTATATACTTTTTTTCCAGATACCCTAATTTTTTTTATTATTTTTTGAAAGTAAAACATCACATATTATTCACTTAAAACGTGATATCCTCCAAAACAATAGCAGAAACCGAGGAAGGTAAGTCAACCAGTCCCGCATGTGGTCCTATTGCGCACTTAGCTAATGCATATGCGGCCTTATTCGCTTGTCTTCTAACAAAATGAAAACTGCAGACCTCAAAACCAGCAGACCTATGTTTAATGGTCTCTACTAAAGCACCAAATCTTGAGAAATCAGCTTCTCACGAGGACAGCTTGTTAATAGAATATATTTTGACAGTTTATAATATCTCAAAAAATACATTAGAATTGAAATATAGTTATTAAGACACTTTTTATAAAGTATCGCGAAAAGAATATAATTGAAATATTTTCTGAAACTATCATATTATATATGTCAAATTAAGCTGATTTTTTTGGTAGTGTCCATAATGCATGCATCAACAATTATATAATATTAATCTCTCTCGCATAGAACATTGACCATTGTTATGCTTGTATCTCGTCCAACAATTAGCATATTCTGAAATGGTTCTTTTGTTTAATTTTCTTATGGAATGGTTATTTAAATTCGAAATCATAATAAAAGATCCTGAAAGTGCTATTCTTTTCCATAGTAGAGATTCGATTTAGCACTTGATGCTAGTTATTTGTTTAATTACATTGATATGGGAATCTACGTATACATTATATTTTTTAGCCAAATGCTTCCTCGAATCATGATCGACAAAAGGAATCAATTAATTTAGTGTAAATTGCCTATTATGATTCATGAACATGGTAAAAATTCCAAAGTAATTGCAGAAATCCCAATGATCGGCCCAAAGTCACCCTTAAATAGGTTACAAAAGCCAAAACCTTGCTCGTTTGTAAAATCTCCATTAGATTCTAAAGCTTTCGTTTTAGTACAAGGATTTGGGACAAGTGGACCTCATAAAACTAATGTTGCATTTGATAAGAGTTTATGGGTGAATTAGATGTATATTCTACTCATGATTATATTTGACAAAATATTTTATGATCTTTCATAAAGTTTAGAACCGATTTTCTATCTCTCAATTTATGGGATAGTTCATCCCATCATGGGTGTGAGATGTGTAATTGAATTGATTTGGATTCAATTGATATGAATTGTAATTTACTGTATTACCTTTAAATTTATATGATAAGGCCCAAATTTAAGTGTTTTTCGTAATTTGTTTCTAAATGTCCAATAGGAAAAAGAATCTACCAAACACTCTTTAAAGAATATTTACAAAATAATATTTGACACCAAACAAATGAATGCAATGGATTGATTATATATTAATGGCATGTAGTGTATCAAATGATTCTGTTATCAGAAATAATCTTATATTATTACCAAATGCAACCTAAATGTATTGAATAATATTTGTATGATTGTTTCGATGATGATGATGATGATAATAATCATAATAATAATAATAATAATAATAATAATAATAATAATTAGCGGGTGTAGCACATTCTATACATATGCAAAATAAAAATAAAATATTATGTGATCATATGTTTAACAAATTTATAATTTTATATGTAATAAAAAATAAAAAAAATGATTGAAAATTAAATTTATATATTATGAAAAACAAAAAAAAGTTGACTAAAAATTAAATTGAATTTTATTATTAAAAATAAATAAAAAAATAAAGTAAACTAAATATTGAAAATAAAGATATGAGAGAAGAAAATAAAGAGAAATAATATATCACGTTCAAAAGAGGATAGAGAAAAGTGAGAGAAAATAGGAGAGATGAAAGAGAAAAACAAAAAGCTAGACCAACGGCACCAAATAGTTATTAGAGGGTGTTGGTACTTTATAAAAAAGTATAGATAATAATAATAATAAAAAAAAATAAAAAATAAAAAATTCAATTATTTTCTTTTTCATTTTATTATTTCCTTTCTATTATAGTTGCGGTGGTGATGGTGGCAACGACAGGAGTAGCAGAGTGAGCAACAACATTTGACCTTATTGATGCAAGGGATAATGTCTTTACGAGCTTAGTGTCTTTTTGAGGTTAGTTTGATGTTGTGAGTCTTTTTATTGCTCTTTAGTAATGGTTGTAGTTCGATGATCGCACATGCAAATCTTTTTGAGAATAGCAGATTTATCTGTCTTTGGGGCATGCTTTTCTCGTTGTTGCACTTGCCTTGTTTGAGTTAGGTGATTCTAGT
Source organism: Petrea volubilis (assembly GCA_026212405.1). NCBI lineage: Eukaryota > Viridiplantae > Streptophyta > Magnoliopsida > Lamiales > Verbenaceae > Petrea > Petrea volubilis. Next base: position 17,462,773 of record CM047876.1, on the reverse strand, counting down.
GAAGGATTATGCTTACACTCGTGTGAAATGTGAGTTGCCCGTTCTTTTCCCCCTTTTTCGAGAGTGCTTTACTTGTAGATCAGAGGGCCCGATGGCACTGAGGTTAAATTTGTGGGAAGAGGGTACTGGAAAATGTTGTTATTCGAATTATTCTCTCTCTAGTAAAAGATAGAGAGAGAGAGAGAGAGAGAGAGAGAGAGAAATGGGAGAAAGAGAAGGAAAGAAATTGTATGGTACGCTTTTGTTAGTTTACTTACTTTTGAAATGGATAGAATTGCAACTCCCTTTGAGCCTTTCGAGCAAAATTCAATATGTGTCTGGGATGACCTTAGCCTAAGTAAAGCAATTGAAATTTTTTTTTTCCCCTTTCTTTCATTTAACTCACTGATTAACTAGTTGTGTGGGTGTAATTTGATCTGAGTTTTACCTCTCATTCAAGGCTTCACACACACACAATAAAGGTATACCTCGAAGTGGATTTATCTGGCTAACTTTATATTTTTTTTTAATAGAGCAATATATGAGAACCGCATACAACCATGATTGATTAATGGTTTTGTTTGTCAATCCCTTTGTCAGTTAGGCGTAGGTCGTTTCTTTTGCTAGAGACTAGCAAAAACCTAAGTTTGGGGTGTGATAACTCTAGGTCATAGAGTTATTTTGGCTTTTTATTGTGTAAATTTTAGCTCTATGTAAGTTAAATTGCTGGTTTTTGGTCAAGAAAATGTTATTTAGCTTGTCTAGATGCTGTTTTCTTTGGCAGGATAAGTTTTGGAGACAAAACAATTGAAAAAGGGGCAAACAAGCTGATAGAGACCTCGCCTAGGTGGAAAAATATCTCGCCTGGGCGGCACTAATTAGGAGCCAAATTCCAGTGAGCTAGCTGCCTAGACGGAAAAATATCCCGCCTGGGCGGCAATGAAGAGAACACGAATCAAGTTCCAGTGAGCTAGCCGCCTAGGCGGTACATAATCCCGCCTAGGCGGGGGTACATATTTGGAAACTACGTTTTTCGAAATTCTGGACGATTTTCCTACCCTAAAAAGGAGAAGAGGGGAAGAAAAAAAGGGGATCTGAAAACAGAGGAACGAAGGGAGAGACTTTTGGGCAAGCGAAGAGAAGAAGGGTTAAAAGGAGAAGATTCGCATCATCATTAAGAGTTCTTCTTTCATCTCTTCCTTGCTTTCATGTTTATTTTCTTCGTAATTTTTGCCATAGATTCTTATAATATGGCGAACTAGATTTCTTTCTAGGTCTTTAATGGAACCTTGTATGACTTTTATTGAAACTTTATGAACATCCATTAAGCGTTATGCATCTCAATTGTTTCGTTTTGATTTTAATACGTTCTATTGTTTGGCCATCATTAGAATCGATGTGTTAACCTTAATTGATCTCGAGAGAGGGTTTCATGGTTAGAACTGAACAAAACAACCTAAGTTTATCATTCCGTTAGGAATATAATTTGTAGGAAGGACGAGAGTACCAACTTACCTTGGATAATCGTTAGAAATTGATTCTTAATGTTATTAACTAGGTTCAATTCTCATAGAGATATAGAGGATTAATATAGAGGATTAATCTAGTTAATAACATTAAGAATCAATTTCTAACGATTGCCCAAGGTAAGTTGGTACTCTCGTCCTTCCTATAAATTATATTCCTAACGGAATGATAAACTTAGGTTGTTTTGTTCAGTTCTAACCATGAAACCCTCTCTCGAGATCAATCAAGGTTAACACATCGATTCTAATGATGGCCAAACAATAGAACGTATTAAAATCAAAACAAAACAATTGAGATGCACAACACTTAATGGATGTTCAAAAAGTTTCAATAAAAGTCATACAAGGTTCCATTAAAGACCTAGAAAGAAATCTAGTTCGCCATATTATAAGAATCCATGGCAAAAATTACGAAGAAAATAAACATGAAAACAAGGAAGAGATGAAAGAAGAACTCTTAATGATGATGCGAATCTTCTCCTTTTAACCCTTCTTCTCTTCGCTTGCCCAAAAGTCTCTCCCTTCGTTCCTCTGTTTTCAGATCCCCTTTTTTTCTTCCCCTCTTCTCCTTTTTAGGGTAGGAAAATCGTCCAGAATTTTGAAAAACGTAATTTTCAAATATGTACCCCCGCCTAGGCGGGATTATGTACCGCCTAGGTGGCTAGCTCATTGGAATTTGATTCGTGTTCTCTTCATTGCCGCCCAGGATGGATATTTTTCCGCCTAGGCGGCTAGCTGACTGGAATTTGGCTCGCATTTTCTTCAGTGCCACCCAGGCGGGATATTTTTCCGCCTAGGCGGGGTCTCTAACAGCTTGTTTGCCCCTTTTTCAATTGTTTTGTCTCCAAAACTTATCATGCCAAAGAAAACAGCAGCTAGGCAAGCTAAATAACATTTTCTTGACCAAAAACCAGCAATTTAACTTAAATAGAGCTAAAATTTACACAATAAAAAGCCAAAATAACTCTATGACCTAGAGTTATCAATTATCTAGTGTAATAAAATAATTTTTTTTATCGCTTAAATATATAATTCATGATAATTTATTTGTTATTACTCGAACTAATGACACTAATTTTGCCTTTTTATTTCAATAAGCACTCAAGCAAGGTGCATGACTACCACATGTGGAGATCCTTTTCTTTTATCAATTAAAAGTGAATTGCACTGGAAGGAATTGCAAATCCAAAGTGCGAGTAGCCCCAGTTAGGGATGGGCACGGGTCGGGTTTTTAATAGGTTTGGGTTAATCGGGTCGGATACCCAATCTTGCTATCCAAACAAAATCAAAATTTTTAGGGTATCCGACAATTTTTGAGTACCTAAATGGAGTCCTTGGCCGGTGACCACCATTTAATGAAAACCCATTTGTCCACACATAGTTAAATTGATCCGCAATTCACATGCCAAATAAAAAGAAATTTAGACAGAGAGAGAGGGTCAAATATGCAGCCTTCTTCTTTGACCCAAGAATCTACAAACCCCTTTGGTTTTGTATCCCAATTGAGTTCTTTCATATTCAATTCTTCCAGGCTAATTCCAGATGGGAACTCCATATTTTTGTCGAACTAGTATTTGCCAATAGGAAGCCCAAGGTTGTGGCTTCATTGAGCAATAGGGTGCTACCTTTAGCAATAGAGGAGTAATGAATCAATTCAATCGTGCGTACTCTTCAAGCAAGGTGGTTAGATACGTGGCAGTGGCGAAGGTTGACGATTGGCTGGTGGTTGACGACGTGGGCTCTTCGGACCCAGGCCAAGTTTTCATGTGATTGGTGGTGGTGGACGGTACTACGGTAGGCTTGAGAGTGGAGATTGTGGGTCATTAGATGAAATGAAGAAGGCGGCCACAAAAAAACTCAGGCATGAAATTTAGGAATTTTAACCTACAATCCGGGTACGCGAAGCAAAATTCGGTTTATTATTTCTGACCCAAACCCCGACCCGAAAAATAAACTATCTGGTCGGGTACCCGACCCAAAATTAAAAATAAAAAAGAGCCCGATCTGATTGGGTCGAGTTTCGGATAACCCTAAAGAATCATTTTAATTTGTTTTTGATGTTTATATTAATTGTTACATGCAAAGAGATAATATTCTATTTACCATACACATAACTTAATTTAAAATATATATATATATATATATATATATTGCACAAGCCTAGAGAAAGTATGAATTAAATATTTCCAGAAAGAATTCAGCTCTTTTGATATTTTTGTCAAGAGTTTTTTTAGGCAACTGAGTGCCTTGTGAAATTACGCATCTTTTCATAGGAGTCGATCATTGTAAGCTAGATGAGACCGGATTGCAGGGGAGCAAGGATCTCGACCTTGGAACTTTCAATAAGTTGTCACTAGGATATTGGCTTCATAAGTTTTTACAGTTATAACTTGGATTATATGGTAGCACAATTAGACATTATATTAGGCTAACATGCAGATCAAACATTATATTTATTTAAGTAGATAATAATAAATTGACAATAAAAGAACAAAAATTAAATGACACGATATTTATGTAGTTCAATTAGTAACAAGGCTACTTGGCTACGTCCATGGATGAGAAGCGATTCTACTATAATAAAATTTCACAAAAAGTTACGATAATTAGAGAAAATATTTTTCTAATTCAACTCAACACCCCAAAAGGATAACCTCACATTTTTTTCCCAAAGAATTATCTCTCAAATATTTTCTATGTAAAAATTATCTTTCAAACATTTTCCAACTCTTTATTTCAAGCCTCCCAAATATGCTCTCAATAACCTTAAAACACTTTCTAATTTGTGTATGACAAACGGAAGAAATTGGCTCTATTCATAGGAAAATTCCCACCGGCCTTGTACATGAAGGTATTGTTGTGGCTTGATAAAAATGCACCAAATCTTTGATGAGTAACCAACATTTTTGGTGAGTAACCAATTTTCACGGTGAATCACCAATGCCAAGCCAAAAAAAAAAAAAAACATGGCCTTCTCCTAATGTTCCCATGCATATTTTGATTTAACAATGTAGTAGACAATGATGTGGGACCTTTCTCAACCACAATTCAAGTCATATTACACCACAATACGCTTTGTTTTAAATCATCTTAAAGAAGAGTATTGCGACTGGGTCAGTCAATGGGAGCATGTAAAGGTAATAGGGATAATTATGTTTACACTCCATTGAAGTTAGGTGTAATTATTTATGAACCCCTCACATTTTATTAATTAAATTTACACCATCTTATTCATGAAAGTATTTGAAAATTTGACGATTTTACGGAATTGACATTTTTATCCTTATATTTTCAACGCCAAAAAATGAATTAAAAAAAAAATTCTAACTAGCAAATTATTTTGCCTAAAATGCCCCCACACTTAAATCACACACACAAAACACCTTAGGCTCACACATACACACACAATTAGAACTGAAAATTCCATTATTCCATGAAATTGGGGGCTGATTCATGTCACTGGTGGTAAAATTGTGCACGAGTGACGTTAGTGGTAGGTTCGTCATTCCTGATGACTTTTCCAACAAATATTTGATTTTCTTAAATTAAAGTCAAGCAACTTGAATTTTCATAAGATTATTAGGTAAATTTCATAATCCACCCCTGTGGTTTCGCGAAAATGCTAAAAACCTCCCATGATTTACAAATCGACTAAAACCCCCCCGTCTTTTTTAAAACATTGCATAACTTACCAACATAACGGAGAGTGAATCCCACGCACCTTGTATATGGGTGGGCGTATAATTTGACCTTTTTAAATATTAAAAAAGTGGTGAATTGACCAACATGCTTCTAAATACAAAGATAATACCGAATTTATTCCTTTCTTCTTCATCCCTTTTCAGCCTCCACCACCCGCCGGAGCCGCCGCTCACCACTGCCGGAGCCACCACCGAAAATCACTACTTTGTGCGCCTTGTCAAGTAAAATCAAACTCCTCAATTAATTTCGTCAAATATCTAACCGTTCGCATTTAATTAGATAAAATGTATAAGAAAAACCCTGAAACCCACCATTACTACCACTAATCTTGTTCCTCTAATTCCTCTACCATCGTTGATCCTAACTCAAAATTGATCTCACCAATGTATTACCCAAACCAAATCACTCAAAACCCATCTAATTTCCACCAAATATGTGTTTGTTTTTATGTGTTCGCGTGTGTGTACACACGCACTATGTGCGTGTGTGTATGTGTGTGTTGTGTGTGTTTTTACTGTGTGTGCGCGCAGTGCTTTGTGTGTGTTTATCGTGTGTGTGTTTGTGTGTTGTGTGTGTGTTTACTGTGTGTCTGCGTGCAGTGTTGTGTGTGTGTGTTCACTGTGTGTGTGTGTGTGTGTGTGTGTGTTTACTCTCTGTGCGTGTACGCGCGCGTGTTTACTGTGTGTGTGCGTGTTTTTTATAATATATATTATTTAAAAATTAGTTTTGTTTATATAAATATATAATATGTATTTATATATAATATAAATTTTTAACTTTATCATTTTTTATTATTATATATATATATTATATTATATGTATTTTATATTCAAACATTAATTTTGGCCATTCATTTTCTATGATAAAGATCCAATGGTTCGTAATGAGAGGGGTCTAATGGGCATTTTATGTAAAAAAAAAAAATTAACGTCGTTAAGTCTAAGTTAACGGCATGGAAAGTGAGCAAATTTTGAAAAACACAGGGAGTTTTTAGCCTATTTTTAAATCATGGGGCTTTTAGCATTTTCGCGAAACCACAGTGGTGGATTATGGAATTTGCCTAAGATTGTTTAAGGAGTTTTGTTCCTATTGGCAATGCGCATCCAATGATACTCTCAGAAAAGTTTTAGCGATGACGAGCGGCGGTCCAACAGTTGGTCAGTGGTTGGGTGGATTTGAGGGTGAAATGGGCTTTGCTGGGGCATCTCAATTGTAATGGTTGGGGAAGAGAGAAGAGAAAATAATTAAATAAAAAACAAATTTATATATCTTTTTATTTTATACAGAATAACAATTTTTTAACCAAATAAATTTTGGGAAAAATAAATATTTTGTTGTACATATTTTTTTAAATTCATTTGAATATCTAGCATAAAATTATTTCAATAATTTTTAAAAAATAAATTAATATATATATCATAATATATAAAATCATGAGATATAATTTTAAAATTAATTATTAAACTCATGAAATAATTTTTTAAATATATTTAAAAAACTACAATTACACCTCCTCTTTGTACTTGAAAATTATTACAAATACTCCCTCACGTATTTTAAAAGTGTTACTAAGACCACCCTCAAGGGCATTATGGACGTTCAAAAAGTCAGAAAAATGTGCGTGGGGTGTATTTTCGGGAGTTTGTAGTTGAAAACTTATAGGGTCAACTAAAAATTGTAACGGTCAATAATAGAAAGGCGTATTTGTTAATAGAGTATAAATTAAGCAGTGTAGATGTAATTAGTCAAATATGGGGGGTGGGGTGGGGGTGAGGGTGGGGTCTATCGGTAACCGCACCTAACTTTAAGGGGTGTAAACGTAATTATCCCAAGATAATATAAGGATTAAGATGTATTCAAGTATTTAATTCATGTCCATTACAATATGGGGTAGCTATTGAGTAGATTACAAAAATATAAAATAAAATAAAATAAAATGGGGTGGTTGTTGAGTAGGGGTGTCAAAAACTAACCCGACCCGATAACCCAAACACGACCAACCTGAAAAATCAGGTTTGGATTTGGGGTTTCGGGTTTGGGTCAAATCAGGTTGGAGCCAAAAATTGACCTGAAAAATAAAATCGGGTTGGGTTCGGGTTAAATCGGATTTGGGGTCACCCAATATTCAATTTCGGGTTATTCAAGTTGACCCGAATCCAAATGGGGTAGCTATTGAGTAGATTACAAAAATATAAAATAAAATAAAATAAAATGGGGTGGTTGTTGAGTAGGGGTGTCAAAAACTAACCCGACCCGATAACCCAAACATGACCAACCTGAAAAATCAGGTTTGGATTTGGGGTTTTCGGGTTTGGGTCAAATCAGGTTGGAGCCAAAAATTGACCTGAAAAATAAAATCGGGTTGGGTTGGGTTGGATTCGGGTCAACTTGAATAACCCGAAATTGAATATTGGGTGACCCCAAACCCGATTTAACCCGAACCCAACCCGATTTTTTTTTAAACAAAAAAAATTATTATTCACTTAGTGATTTATTTTTCACTCTCCAAGACTTTAACTTTTGATATTATTTTTTTATTCATTCACTTATTTATTTTTTCCTTTTAGAACTATCTAATTTTTAATAAAATATTTATTATTGCATTTAAAAATAAATACAATATAATTCATTTTTTACTACATTAAATAATGGCTTTGAACTTGAAAAGAGTTTAATATAATTATCAAAGAGTTCAAATATTCTCTTTATCAAGAATAAGTTAATAGTGTGGTTATAGTCTTATAATACTTAAAAAAGATTTAAAAAATCAAAATAATATATTTGATTATCATATATCATTGTCTTTATTTTCTTTACCTTTTCATACCCACTAGTTTAATATTCGGCACCACAATTTAAAATTTTCAACACAATTAAAGACATTATATGTAGTACTCTTGAACCATTTTCTTAACAAAAAAAAAAACTCAATTTATACTGATAGGAAGAATGGTAATGATATACAAAATTATGTTATGACTTGTAATCTTTCTATAAAGATTATGTTATGTTGCAGGCAAAAAGAACTTTTAATTATTGAAAAATATAATATTTTTTTCAAAAATAAAATGGATTAAATAATATATATATACAATTTACGTAAGATCAATATTTTAATAGTACAAAAAGTATAGTTATTTCATTCTTATTAGTTTACTTAAATTTTATTATAATTTATTTAAAAAATTCCTACTCTATGAATCTCAAATTTTTAACTAATTTCATATAAAATAATCTATAATTTAATGATGATATTTATTTTAATGTGATCTAGAATTTGATATTTTGGTATTATGTTAATGTTAGGAATGAATTTGATGTTTTGGTATCATGTTTAATTACATGACATTATGTTCATGTTAGGGATAAATTTGATTTTATGTTTCTTTTTGGATATTAGACTTTTTTTCTTATTTTTTGATAGTATTTTTAGCAATTTTTTTTTGTTACAAAAATTTGAAAATTTGAAAAAAATATTTTTTGGGTTGGATCCGGTCATTGGGTGACCTAAAAATAAATCAAGTCAACCCGAACCCGATCAAGTCGTGTTCGGATTGACCCTTTCGGGTTGAGCTTCGAGTCGGGTTGGGCTCGATTGGAATTTTTCATATTATACTTCTAGCTCCACTCAACCCGAACCCACCCGATTCACCCGAATTGACACCACTACTGTTGAGTGTCAACTAATTCAATTGTACTCTACCCGATAAATAAAAAACAAATAAAAAATAATTCAATTGCATTCTATTGTAAGATTTGGAATTTCTTAAACCTATGCTATAATATATTTAAAGGAGGTCTTTTGACCTTAATGGGTAATTTTGACAAAATTCTTAATTCTTATAATTTTAAATTATTTAAAATAAATTCTTTGATTGATTAACATTAATTGTAAATTTATTAATTCTCTCTCCTAATCATTCTGACACACCAATTATCTATAATGATATTTTTAACACTTTTTGTACTCTCTCTCCCTCTATCATAAAAATTTAATAAAAGCTGTCAATAAAAATATATACATAAAGAAAATTATAATTAAAATATTACGCAATACCATCAAATTAATTATGATTTAAGAAATGTTAGAAATGTAAATATCAACATAATGTCCTTTCTAGTAAGTTTCTCCTCTATTTCTTTTTTCAAAATAAAACATTTAATTAAAATTTATGTAACTCAAACTTGAAAAAACATATTTTAATATAATATGTCATATCCGAAATTAAATTATAATTTTAAAAGGATTGAAAAAAAATTAAAACATGCACACAATATTATCAATAATATATTATTTCATCTTTTTATATTTATCATTTATTTGTATACAGTTTTAACGCTACATGAAAGTTTTAGTATCCAACCTTTTATTATACAACTTTCTTTTTCCATTGTCGTATCTTTTATCTTTAATTTTTTTGGTATTAATTTATTGACATATTCTAATTTTATTTATTTACTGTTGTTTACTTCTTAATAAACCTATTTTATTTATTTATTGTTATTTATATAGTTTAATGCTATATGAATATTATAAAAAGTTTACATCTAGTACAATGATCTTTGAACAAAACCATTTAATAAGTCACAAAATGATTTTGATAGTGATCTTTGACTACAATTTGGTTAATTTTGATATCTCAAATTTTGGAATTTCTTAATTAAAAAAAACTGATTGGCTAGCTCTTTTGAAATAATAATAATAACAATTAAAAACTTCATTATCCCTCTCATTCACTTACTTACCTACTAACAATCTAACATATCCAATTACGTACTCCCACTTCTTTATGATTCTTGATTTTCACTAAGCAAGATATTTTATAATTAAAATATTCATCAGAAAATGAATTAAGATATGAAAGAAGATTATTTATCCACAGATAGAGAGATATGGATATGAAAGGAAATTCAAAATATGCACAATATTTAAGATTCATTTTATACAAGTTTAGGACGAAAGGTATCTTTGGAGATGTAAAAGAAGATTCACAGCATCCAAAATATATTAAGAGTACTTGATGTTTCATAATTTAATTATTATTTTATTTATATTTATATTTTTAGAATTAATCTTTTTTTAAAACTAAATTTTAATTTATTTTATGATGATTCAAATCCATGTATATTTAGGTGCACAAAACAAAAATCATAGTGTTACATCTTTCAATGTGAATAATAATTCATTATTTTATTATTTATTAACCGAAAGTAGCTCATAATTTAACATGCATAACTTTAATATATCAAAAAAAATTATTTATAATTTTAATTTGGATCATATATTTAGATTTTAATTTTTTTGACACGACGACACTTTTCTTTTTTCTTTTTAAATTTAAAAGTTTTAAATAAGAGTAAATAATATTATTTAGTTAATTGTTGAATTGTATTGAAAATTATTTAGAGTAAACGTTAGTTTACATAAATAGTATATTTTATTTTTATCTTTTTATATAGTACAATAAATTATAATATTCGTGCATAGCACGGGGTGCATGCTAGTTGTGACAACCCAAAAATACCCTTATATTTGAATACGAATACATATAAATTCTTACAATCTTAATATAGCACATAATTTCACATTTTTATTTTTAGATCACACTTTGTGATCAAAATTCCGTATAACTCCCAACACAAATTTCTTTCCTACCTTATTCTCCATATCACGAAAATTCCTACCTTATTCAACTGGTGGTCATATCTTGAGAATATGACTTTATTTCCAACGACCCACTTCATACATTGAACACTCCATCCATGTAAGGAGGGATTAGGACCATGAAAGGCGAGAACTTATTTTAAAATCGGCAAGCCCATTGCTGGCTGGCCGAACTCAACCCCATCCGCTCCGAACACATTTAGGCCCGAGCATGCGCAACAAAGTTTTCACAAAAACATATTTTAACATAAATAACATTGCACAATAAACATTAATTTAAATAAATAAACACTTTTAACATGAGCATTGTTGTATATAGCTTGTAGAAGAATAGTTTCTAGACTTATTCTAACACAATTGCAATTAGATACGCAAAAGCATAGAAAACTAAAACTTATGAAATTAAGCAAAATTCCTACTTTTTTTTTTTTTTGATAATTAACAAAATTCCTAACTTGCATACATCAAATACAGAGCATCTGAATTCACACTCATTTTTATCTAGACGTCTTAAAGTATAATATCTATAAATTAAAGTAAGAACTTTTACTTACAAAATTAAGTAAGGTCCCTACCTTAATTGAATACACTTCTCTGTACTATAAAATATATATAGAGTTTTGTGCTAAAGTAGGCAAAGGTGAGTTTGTGTGCATAGTGTGTGTGATACCCTGACCCAGTTATAGGACATTATTAGTATTATTATTTTTTTATTATTATTGCATTATTATTGTTGTTGTTATTATTATTATTATTATTATTAGTAGTAGTAGTAGTAGTAGTAGTAGTAGTAGTACTATTGGGATTATAATTTTATTATTTTATTATTATTGCTATTGTTATATTATTAATATTAGTTAAATCCTATTGGGTTTAGGGATATTGGGCTATCCTATTAGTCTTAGGATTATTGGGCCAATCACATTAGGTCAAGACTATTGGACTAATACTATTAGGCTTAGGACTATTGAGTTAATCATATTAGGTTTAGGAATTTTAATTACATATATATACACACAATTAAAGATTATATTGACTAGACGAGAGGGAGAGAGAGAGAGAGAGAGAGAGAGAGAGAGAGAGAGAGAGATAAAACATGCCGCAATTCTAGGGCTCGAAACTTGAGAATTGGACATCATCAATTTTCCAGGTAGCTCTCCACCGTTGCTAAGCTTTGATTATTCATTCCTTAAGTTAATATTTCTCTATAAAATAAGTCTTATATTTATCATAGCATAATAAAGCATGAAGGCGTTCAAAGAAAATTGGAGATTTGATGGATTTTAGATTATTTAGTTTCACAATGGACTTGCACGTGTTGCTTTAGGAATTGCACAGTCATATTGTACTATATACATGACATAGACATACACTTAAGGTGTTAATGTGTTATTTTGTTCATTGTAATGATTACAAATTGTGTGTGTAAATTTCACCTTTTGGTGTGTGTGGAATAGGAAGCAAAGAGTTTTGTTTTAGATTGTTTTGTTTAATAATAGACTTGCACATATTGCTTTAAGGATTGCACAATTAGTTTTTCAGATTGTTTTGTATAATAATAGACTTGTACATATTTGCTTTAAGGATTGTACATTTAGTTGGAGTATATGTATGACATAGACACACACTTAAGGTGTTAATGTGTTACTTTGTTTATTGTAATGATTACAAATTTTGTGTGTAATTTTCACCTTTTGGTGTGTGTGGAATAAGAAGCATAAGAGTTCCTTTTATATATATATATGTGTGTATATATATATATGTGGGTTGGTTATTTAGGAGTATACGTACATATATATATATATGTATATATGTATTTATATGCTCTCGTAATAGTAGTATAATATTAGCTTAGTAATAGTTACACGATTTGATTTTTATAATTTGGATAGTAAGGAAAAATAAATAAATAATAGAGAGAGAGATTAGGGTTAGGTTTTCATGAGGTTCCGCAATTATGAATTTTATACGATTATTTAGCAATAGCTTAATACCCATATCTTATATGTTTAGATTCAGCCGATCGGGATTAGATTTTTGAGTGGTCAAGGGTTTGACAAATTAAGAGAGTGATTGATTGAGGTAAGTGGTTTCTTCTCTCTATTTATTTTATAAAAATAAGTTTTCCATAAATTTATGTTTTTGTCGAAAAGTTATTTTCATATATAAAAAGTGGATTTGAGCATGCTATTTTATGAATTTTTTTATATGAAAAGCCAAAATTGTTTTGTGTTGTGCTATATGTGTATATACGAACATGCTTCGAACACTTGGGATACTATTGGTAGGAACGAGTTCTAAAATTTCCGACCGAGCTACGGGGTACAGTAGCAATTTCCGAACCCACTTAACGGGGTTGTAGTTAAGGCCCTCCTACGAGTAATAATAGTAATGTCCGAACCCACTTAACGGGGTTGTAGTTAAGGCCCTCCTACGGGTAATAAGAGGAGTGTCCGAACCCACCTAACAGGGTTATAGTTAGGGCTTGATCAAGTTGGCTAATAGAGATTTCGAATGTTCACGAGTATGGATATATAAATGAATTTGTCTGATTCTGTTTTGTTATCCGTTCTGTTACTTGAAAGTCGAAAATGTTGATTTTTGAATATTGTCTATGTGTGTAAAGTGTGATTTTAATGCTATATATATATATATATATGTGTGTGTGTATATATGTAACTTGCTTAAATTTGATAGAGGGTCAAGAGATCCCTTACTGGGCGAGTGCGCTCACACCACTAATAACTATTTTGCAGAGGATAGTACCGACGAGGGTAACGAGGGACAATTTTGGGGTTGGCGATGATATTGAAGACGTTGTTGGCTAGAGAACATAACATTATTATTAGTTACGTCATTTTATTTTAAGACTTTATTTTATGGAGACTATTATAGCTTTATTTTTTTTCATTTATGTTTCGAGCTGGATTGCAATAGCTAGAAATATTATCTTTTCCGCTGCAATGTTTGACTAAGGTTTTTCAATGAATATTTTATGATTTTAGTATGTTCTGATTTCCGTGGATTGGTGTCTCTATGTCCTTTCGAGTTAAAGGGCATCGCCGTGCCGCGTCCCGAGTTCGGGGCGTGACAATGTGTGTCGTGTATGTGTCTGTTGTGTATAGTGTGGTACAACTTAAGAAGATATATCATACTAAAATATGTTAAGATAAGATCTTATTAAGATATGATAAAATTTGGATAAGATTGTATAAGATCTTGATAAGATTACATAAGTTTTCACCATCACTGGTCCTAATCTCTCCTTATATGAATGGAAAGTTCCATATACTGAAGTGGATCGTAAGAAAATTGGTATATTTTCGATATATGACCAACGGTGTGATTGGATGAAATTGGTGTGGTTTGGTTGGAATATTGTTATATGGAGAATAAGGTAGGAAATAGGATATGTGTATGGGAGTTATAAGGAATTATGATCACAAAGTGTGATCCAAAAGTAAAGTATTATCTAAAAATTCTTACAATCTTAATATAACACATAATTTCACATTTTTACCTTTGGATCACACTTTATGATCAAAATTCCTTATAACTCCCAACACAAATCCCTTTCCCACCACACTTTGTGATCAAACTCTTATGCAATCTTATCCAAATCTTATCATATCTTAACAAGATCTCATCTTAACAAGTGGATGATAACATTAAATATTTTCTTCCAACTAACCCTAGCTATTAAGTAAATTCACACACAACTGTTGATCTAAATAGCCCAAGTGTTATCTCTAGATCTTCATATGTGTTGTCCTCATATACTTAGTGTTACCCTAAGTTAAGAAAATCAATACATGTGTTAGTCTAATTGAAAATGATCACTATAAGTGTTATAGTAGGGTTATACAAATGTTATCCTAAATTAGATGACTTGTATCCTACTTTATCCTATGATAGCATGTGTTAGCTCTTCTAAACCTAGTCACACACATGTTTTAATACACATGTGAGATTTATATATAATTTTACCTTATTCAAGAGCTAGGTCTAAAGTATCATTTATTAAAGAAAATGACATGACAAAATGACATTTTCATGTAATACAAGAGAAACATTTTTACTATATATATATATATACACACACACACACACACGAATATATATACATACATATAAATAATGAATATCACATTTTTATTGTATATATCTATGTATATATGTATGTATTCAAATATATATATATAATATAAATATGTATTATAAAATAATTTCTAGTATATTATATATATTATCGACACATATATGTATACTTTAAATTTATATAAATTATATGTGTACAAAATTAAATTTCCTTTGTTGGCTAACATAATTATTACACATAATACACATATTTATATGAACTCTGCTACAATTTCAAAAATATTTCAACATTTTTACTTTCTATATTAACATGACAATATTACCCCCCCCCCCCCCCCCCCACCCCCCAATGTAAGTGTTGAGGATCAAAATTGTATAATTTTTAAAATTAAAAATGCTGAAAAAGAAAGGAAACAGATAAAAAAAAAAAAGAAAAGAAAAAGCTGAACTGGAAAGAAATTTATTCTCACATCATTGTCCCAACTCCCAACACCCGACCCCCAATTCAATATCATTTTTCAAAAAAGTATTCAACATTACCAACTTAAATCTTCCTTTTAAAAAAAAAAAAAAACCTTAAATCTCATTTTTTTTTTAAGTCCAACTCAAATCTCAATTTCAATCACCACTTTAACGATCACAAAAAATCCACAATATTGTGCTTTCTTTACTTTCTCAGTTAACTAATGCTGATCCAAAAACCAAAATGCGACAACAAAACTGAAATAGATGAGCTCTAAATTTGCAATAATTCAGATTAACTATCCTTCCGTAACAAAAGATGAAAAACAAGCAATAAGCAAAAAAATTACGGAGCTGGGAATAAACTCAGGAACAGAAATTTCTTAACTGACTAATAATCAGTTATCCCAATAAACAAAATTCAAAAAACAGTAAAAATAAATAAATAAAAGAGGGCTTATTTTTCAGATCTTGAATCCCTCTCCCGCGAATCATTTGCATCGCCGGAGTTGGAATTTTCGTCAGCGTCAATTATCTTGCCGTCGGCGGGCACGAGGCGAGGGATCCCATCGACGATCGGAAAAGAAACGCCGATGGAATCGCTGATGAGTGAATTGGTCTTCTCGCAGAGCCTTAGGGGCTGTTTGGATAGTGGGCAAACAAGGATCTCGGCGAGGGTGGCGTTTATTCCGGCCCCGACGCCGGCGCATCTTAGCAGCGATCCGCTCCCTCTCATCATTTTCGATTGCTACGCCTTGACAATTGGTTTTTTTTGTCCTCTCTCTTTGAAATTAGGGTGGTGTTTCTTCTGAAACACTGGCGTTAATTACATTTTCTACCCCTATACTTTGGTGGATTTACCGTTTACCCTCTCATCTTCAAAATATTGCTTTGCATCCCTTAGGATTATTATATTTTTGGTCCATTATAATGGCATATTTTCATATTTAGGACACTTCTTTTGACCACTGGTAAAATTGGTCCACATAATTTAAAAACTTTTACAATATTAGGATATTTGCAAGATTTCGGTCAAAATTTGCCACCTCAACACCAGAAAAATTTTAGTTGGCTAATTTTGCTTGCGTGAAAGTCCTAGTTGGCCAATTTTGCTGACGAGGATGATGAGTGTGCAAACTCAAAAAAGTTTTAGTTGGCTAATTTTGCTTGCGTGAAAGTCCTAGTTGGCCGATTTTGCTGAAGAGGATGATGAGTGTGCAAACTTAAAAATTCTTGTTTTAAGAAAGAGTCGAACTCGGGTGCTTTGAGGGCAAAACTTTAAGCACACCTCTCAAACCACTTTGACACAAATAGTTTGTGTCGGTTATATTGCTATAACTTATATTTTAACTGTTTCAAATCTCTAAGTTCAATTCTTAAAATTTATTAATATAATTTTAATATTTTACATTCAATTAATATTTTTTCAAAAGAAGTCATATAAAATTATAAATTATTTTTTAAAAATACATTTTTTCACAAATTCTTTTTATAAATATATATGTGTGTGTGTTGGGGGGGTGTAAACTAAATTCTTTTAATACATATAAAAATTTATAAAATAATTTATGTTTATAAATTCTTTTTGTATATATATATATATGTGTGTGTGTGTGTAAAATTCTTTTAATACATATAAAATTATATAAGCATTTTTGTGTATATATATATATATGTGTGTGTGTGTGTGTGTGTGTAAAATTCTTTTAATACATATAAAATTATAAATGCTTATAAATGTTTTTTATAATTTTTTATATTTATTAAAAGAATTTAGTTTACACCCCCTCCCCCCCCCCCCACACACCCCCCGCCCCCCCCCACACACACATATATATATATATATATTTATAAAAAGAATTTGTGAAAAAAATTATATTTTTTAAAAAGAATTTGTGAATAAATGTATTTTTAAAAAATAATTTATAATTTTATATGACTTATTTTGAAAAAAAATTAATTGAATGTAAAATATTAAAATTAGATTAATAAATTTTAAGAATTAAACTTAGAAATTTGAAACATTTTAAGAATAAGTTATAACAATATAAGCTATACTAACTATGTGGGTCAAAGTGGTTTGAGAGACTGGCTTAAAATTTTGCCCTGAAAGCACCTGGGTTTGACTCCATCTTAAAACAATAATTTTTGAGTTTGCACACTCATCATCTCCGTTAGCAAAATCGGCAACTAAGACTTCCCCGTAAGCAAAATTAGCCAACTAACACTTTTTCGGTGCTGAGGTCGCAAATTTTGGCCGGAATCCAGCAAATATCCTAACATTGCAAAATTTTTTAAACTATGTGTACCATTTTTACCAGTGATAAAAAATAGTGTCCTAAATATGAAAACATGCCACTATGATAGACCAAAAATGCAATAATCCCTACATTCCTCTGTTAAATGTTTAGGAGTGTGCATCCATTAAAACACACACTTAGGCTTTGTTTGGTTCTAAGATTTTAGGAGAAAAGAAAAAATATTAAGAAAAGGAAAAGAAAATACAAGAATTTTAAAATTCTCTATCTTGTTTGGTTGTTAAAGAAAATAATAAGAAAAATGATGTTTCTAGAGAATTTTCTTCCATTTTGTTTGGTTATCATTGTAAATTAAAATATATATATATATAGAAACACACCCAAAACTATTCAAACAATCAATTAATTGTATATAAAAAAAAAATTCATGAAATATATCCAAATAATCAATTAGTTTGAGCAACAAAAATGAGATAAGAGTTTGAAACGTGATAGAAAGCTAGAGTGAGTAACATATGATTAGAAAACAAACTTTTCCTTCATTTTCCTCGCCTAATTGGAAGAAAAATATTTTTTCTCAATTTATGTTATATTTTCTTTCTATTTTTCCTTTCTTTATCATTTCCTTTCTTTTTTCCTAGTAACCAAACATTGAAAAATACTTTTTCTTCCTATTTTCTTTTCTTTTCCCTCCTAAAATCCTAGAACCAAACATAATGTTAGTGTGTGTGAATGTGAGGAAAAGCAACAGGAGCAGCTGCAATAGCAAACTTGCTGGGATCCACAAGATTCTCTCTTGCTTAGATTGGCCGCCATATCTGCCATCGCTCTCTCTCGATCTCCTAGTCAGACTGGCGACAGCACCGATCGCACCACCAAAAACTTAGAATTCCGATCAAGTGCTTTCGCGGCGAAGAAGCCTTCTATCTCTACATGTGAGAAAAATGAAGAAGCTAACAAAAATTGGATCAGGGTATATAAGATTCTACATGCGAAAAGGGGGAGGAAAAGGGAAATTGGAGGAAGATGTGAAAATTAAATTGGAAGAAGAATGTGGAAATGTTGTTGATGAAAGCTAATTCATTTGAAGAGAATGAAGAGTGTGAATCACTGTGTGATGTGTGTAAGATTGATGATGATGAAGATGAAAGGATTTTTTTTTATTTAATAAATAAAAAACATAAATTAATAATATTTCTTGAATAATATTTCAAGTTAATTAGTTCTTTAGATTGAGTTTCATACCAAGAAATAATAATAATTGTATATTTTTTATTTTTTAATATAGTGTGATTAATTAAATTATTAAATACTAAATAAATATAAATTAATCATAATAATACACAGTATCTTAATATTCAAAAAACATATATTTAAATGTATTTATATTATACTATTTTTATATTATATATATATATTATTTCTGATATATAGTGTATATATATTAATTTATATATTTTTCTTTTTTATTTGCATATTATATATTATTAAAACTATAGATATTAGTTAAATGTTTACATATTATATGTTTTAAATATATATTTGTTACTTATAATTTAAATATATATTTAATCTTTTATAAAATATATAATACACACAAAAAAAAAAAAAGATAATAGTATTTCATACCTTGAAGAAACAATAGTGAGAGAGGTAGAAATGTATTTATAGGGATCCATTTTTTCATTTAATTTTTTATTTTTTATTTTTTTAATATTAAAAAATTAAGGATAAAAGTAAAAGTTCACACAAAATTGACCAGGTAACGGGCAAATTGGGGGTTAGGTGTAATTTTTGAATTCCCCGAACGAAGAGAATGCAAAATTGAAAAATTTTGCGGGATCAATTGTAGTTTCCAATCTTCCTGAGGGTAGCTGATGTAATGATCCCAATTTTGAATAGAAGCAATTTGACTCCTATCAGCGAGTGTAGCTCATTCCTATCAATTTTTTTTTTCTTTTTCATTTTACTTATTTGTGACGTACAAAATATTTTTATTAGTTGAATTTCTCCCCTCCTTAGTGAGCCATCCATGAATCTCTAACTGCATGTGCAATAAGCATCAGAGACTATTATTTTTTTCTTTGCCGTCGAATTCCTGTCATTTATACATAGGAACTCAATATAAAATGAGAACAAATTAAACAATTTTTGTACAGTATGGTATAATGCAATGCTCCACAATATGTATGGTATACCAAATCAAAGAATACATACAATAAAATATATACTCATTGGTGAAATTAATTTGGAGTAGAATTTTTCTGAGCTTCACGCGTTTAACAGACTCATATTCTACGGTTTTCTATTGCCTACCTATCAAACTTTTGGCATTTGTTGGGAGATGAGTTTATATTTGAACTTTATTTATGATAACATGTTGTATTAGGTAAGAAGCAGCAATCAACTTGTCACCTAAACGAGTGTTGAAAAACAAGCCTCATTAGCAAATTAATATTTGATGAACAAGTGCTTTATGTTAAAAGTTTAATTTCTTCCATTTTGGTCTTGGTGTGAGGTTTGAGAGATAGAAAGATCAAAATTGTTGAGAAATGAGAAATTAATCTTGATTTTGAGAAGTCAAAGAGCTATTCATGGTGGAGGCAAAAACGGTCGGGAGTTACAAAAGTAATTTCAATAATTAAGTTTTGTAACCTATGCAATTAGTATTCTAAAAGTCATGTCACTTATTAAGAGACTAGTATAAATAGTGATCATGTTTATGCATTTTGTGTGGAGTGTGTGTAGTGAGTAAATGTGATTGAGTGAGTGAAAGAGTTAGGAGAGTAAAAGAGTTGTAAGAGTGTTTTTAAGTAAAGTTTTGAGTGAAATAGAAGTGTTGATTGAGTAGAGAAAAAAATTAGAGTGTGTTCTCCTCTCCACTTCCCTTCTCCTAAATTTTAATACTTTTTCTACACCACCCCCACCACGTTTCCGCAACAAAGTGGTATCAGAGCCACGTTAAAAATTAAGTTGAGAGCTACGTTGTGATGGCAACCACAGGAGTTTTTCCATTCCCAAAACTCACAAAGAAAATTATGAAAGATGGAGTATCCAAATGAAGGCATTCCTTGGAGGCCAAGGTGTTTGGGATGCCGTCGAAGAGGAATACGAAAAGCTTGCAGATTTAGCAACTGCAAGTCAAGAAGAAAAGAAAAATGCAAAGGAGGCCAAGGTAAGAGATCAAAAAGCTCTCTCGTTCATCCAACTTGTCATGGATAACAATATTTTTGAGAAGATTGCACAAGCCAATACTGCAAAAAAGGCTTGGGACACTTTAGCCAATACCTTCAAAGGTATTGATAAAGTGAAGAAAGTAAGATTACAAGCCTTACGAGGTGAATTTGAGTCATTGCAAATGAAGGAAAATGAGGCAGTTTTTGACTATATGTCAAGAGTACTTTCGGTTGTAAATCAACTTGAACACAATGGTGAAAAGAAAGAAGATGCCCGAGTTGTTGAGAAAATACTTTGATCTCTCAATTCGAAGTTTGATCATATCGTTGTTGCTATAGAAGAGTCTAACGATGTGGACGAAATGAAAGTTGATGAGTTAGTAGGCAAATTACAAGTCTACGAAGAGAAAATGAAGAAGAGAGCCAAAGAGCCAATTAAACAAGTTCTCCAAGCCAAAATGAACCTCCACGAAAAGAAAGATGACGTTGATAGAAGCAATCGACGAAGTGGCCGCTCACCTTATCGCGGTCGTGGACGACATCGTGGCAGAGGACGAAGTATCTATAGTACCAATCAAAATGAAGAGAAACACGGTGAATCCACTCCGACACGAGGTGGATTTTGAGGTAGAGGATTTCAAACAAGATGGCAAAATCGAAGAGATATTGAATGCTACAACTGTCATCGATGAGGACACTATTCCTATGGGTGTCGAAGTGAATCTAGTGAGGAGAAGGAGAACACTCACCTTGCTGAGGAAAAGAAAACTGATGGTGATACCGCTCTCTTGTTGGCACACAACCAACAAGGTGAAGGCGAAAAGAGCACTTGGTACCTTGACACAGGTGCTAGCAATCACATGTGTAGTCACAAACACATGTTTGTCGAAATGGATAATTCAGTGACATGAAACATTTCATTTAGAGATTTGTCAAAGATTTCTATTAAGGGACGAGGTAAAATTTTAATTCGATTGAAGAATGGAGATCATCAGTTCATTTCGAACGCGTACTATGTCCCTGGGATGAAGGCAAATATCTTGAGTGTAGGCCAACTTTTGGAAAAAAGGCTACGATAAACACATGAAAGATGTGACCTTGTACTTGCGAAATAACAAAGGAGTGTTGTTAGCTCGTGTGCCTATGACAAGCAACAGGATGTTCTTATTGAACATCAAGAACGAAGTGGCAAAATGCTTGAAGGCGTGTTTAGAAGATACATCATGGTTATGGCACTTAAGGTTGGGACATCTCAATTTTGGAGGTCTTAAGTTGATGTCAACAAGGAGGATGGTGAAAGGACTTCCTTCCATTGACCACCCCGATCAGTTATGCGAGGGTTGTCTTGTCGGAAAGCAACACCGTTACTGTTTTCCTAAGGAGTCGCAAACAAGAACAAGAAAACCAGTGGAGTTAGTTCACACCGACATATGTGGACCTATCACTCCGACGTCACTTGGTAAGAACAAATATTTCATTTTGTTCATTGATGATTATAGTAGGAAGGCATGGGTATACTGCCTCCAGGAGAAATCCGAAGCATTCTCGGCCTTTCGAAGATTCAAGGCGCTTGTCGAAAAGCAAAGTGACTATCAAATAAAGTCACTTCGGTCCGATCGAGGTGGAGAGTACACCTCGTGGGAGTTCAAGGCATATGGTGACAAAGAGGGTATTCGACACCCCAGGACGAATCCATACTCCCCGCAGCAAAATGAAGTAGCGGAGAGAAAGAACCGGTTCATTTTGAACATGGCCAGATGCATGTTGAAGAGCAAGAACTTGCCTAAAGAGTTGTGGGCAGAAGCTGTAGAGTGTGATGTATACCTGTCGAATAGGAGTTCGACCAGAAGTTTGTGGAATCAAACACCACAAGAGGCATGGAGCGGATATAAGCTGAATATATCTTATTTGAAGGTGTTTGGAAGCATTACCTGTATGCATGTTCCAGATCAACAAAGGAGTAAGCTGGATGACAAAAGTAAGAGGTATATTTTTATTGGGTATGATCAAAACTCCAAAGGTTACAAGTTATATGATCCAACTAACAATAAGGTTAAAGTGAACCGTGATGTTCACTTCAACGAGAAGAGCTTGGGGGATTGGAGCTCGCAACAAAAAGAATAATACAATTTTTATCCATTCGAAGAGGAACTGAATCGCAATGCAAAGGACAATGAAATGGAAGAGCCAGTCACTCCGACTGGACAATCAACATCAAATTCCACTTCCTCAGATGCAGAATCCAGCAATCAACCTAGAAGGAAGAGATCGCTTGCTGAAATATATAATGAATTGAATCAAAACAACATATTATTTTGTCTCTTTGCAGAGACGGAGCCAATTGATTTCGAAGAAGTAACGGAAAGCCCTAAATAGAGGATGACCATGAATGAGGAGATTGATTCCATTAAACGAAATGATACTTGGGAGCTTACCTCGCTACCAGTAGGATATAAGTCCATCGGAGTGAAATGGGTTTACAAAATCAAAAGAAATTCAAAGGGCAAAGTGGAGCGCTACAAGGCGAGGCTCGTAGTAAACGGCTACAAGCAGAGAGTCGGAATTGACTATGACGAAGTCTTTGCCCCAGTTGTAAGGTTGAAAACTATAAGGCTTCTCATCTCGTTAGCAGCTCAAAATAAGCGGAAGATCTATCAAATGGATGTAAAGTCCGATTTTCTCAATGGTTACCTTGACGAAGAGGTCTACATTAAACAACCGGAGGGTTACACTGTTCGAGGTCAAGAAGACAAGGTGTTGAAGTTGAAAAAAGCCTTATACGGGCTAAAGCAAGCACCGAGAGCATGGAACACTCGGATAGACAAATATTTTCAAAAGAAAGGATTCAAGAAATGCCCCCATAAACATGCTCTCTTTGTCAAGATGGAAAATGGTAACATCTTAATAGTTTGCTTGTATGTCGATGACCTCATATTTACAGGTAACGATGTGAAAATGATGGATGAGTTCAAGAAGGATATGTCCAAGCAGTTCGATATGACAGACCTTGGAGTGATGTCATACTACCTTGGAATCGAAGTGAAACAAGGCGATGCTGGAATTTTTATTTCTCAAGAAGGTTATGCCAAAAAAGTGTTAAAGAAATTCAAGATGGAGGATTGCAAGTCGATCAACACCCCAATCGAAGTGGGAGAGAAGTTGTCAAGTCACCTCGATGGAGATCGAGTTGATCCCACCTTGTTCAAAAGTTTGATTGGGAGTTTGAGGTACTTGACGTGCACGAGGCTAGATATCCTTTATGCTGTCGGAATGGTTAGTCGGTACATGGAGAACCCGACGACGTATCATTTCAATATAGCAAAAAGAATACTTCGCTATATCAAAGGTACAATGAGTTATGGTCTATTCTATCCTGCCACTAATGACATAAAATTGGTTGGATACAGCGATAGTGATTGGGCAGGAGATGTTGATGATCATAAAAGCACCACAGGATTTGTGTTTTTCTATGGAAAAACTGCTTTTACTTGGACTTCAAAGAAGCAGCCAATAGTGACTTTGTCAACATGTGAAGCTGAGTATGTGGCTGCAACATCAACAGTTTGCCATGCAATATGGCTAGGGAGTTTGCTCAACGAGCTCAATGTCAAACAAAGTAATTCGACAGAGATTTATGTCGATAACAAGTCAGCAATTGCTTTAGCAAAGAACCCGGTTTACCATGATCGAAGTAAACATGTTGACACCCGATTCCATTTAATCCAGGGGAGTATTGCTAAGAAAGATGAGAAATGAGAAATTAATCTTGATTTTGAGAAGTCAAAGAGCTATTCATGGTGGTGGCAAAAACGGTCGGGAGTTACAAAAGTAATTTCAATAATCAAGTCAAGTTTTGTAACCTATGCAATTAGTATTCTAAGAGTCATGTCACTTATTAGGAGACTAGTATAAATAGTGATCATATTTATGCATTTTGTATCAGAGTGTGTTCTCCTCTCCACTTCCCCTCTCCTAAATTTAATACTTTTTCTACACCACCCCCACCACGTTTCCGCAACAAAAATATGGCTTATGCTGCTGTGATTTCTCTTATGCATACGATACGACGCCTTTTGTATTCTTGCAAAGTCTCGATTCTTCCCCCCTCCCGAGAAAGTTTAGAATTTGCATATGAGGTGGCTAGTTCTTTGCAAGAACTACTCCTACGATTCGAAACCAGCAGCAGCAAGAGGGCGAAGGCTTTGGAAGGAGAAGTTAAAGAGGCAGTATGTGAATTAGAAGACGCACTTGAAACCCACGTTTCAGATCAGTTTGTTTCACAATCTGATGAAATATTTGGAGTTCATGAGGGCAGTTCACAGGTCAATCTCTCGCTAGACTTGGGGGAAGTCGAGCAAGAGATTGATTCCTTTACGAAAATGGCGAAGAAGATCATGGAAGAGGGGTACACGAAAGAGGACCAGGAATCAAGCAACCCATCACCTAGAGAAGATGATGCTGTTTCATCGAGAATTGGTTTTGGTGAAAAGAAGTCAAAGATAGTTGGATTGTCTAAGGAGTTCAAAGAAATCCGACGTGTCCTGAGAAGGCCATTTGAGCATTTCTATACACTCGATGTTGTCTCACTCACTAGGATGGCAGCTATTGGTAAGACTACTATTGCTATAAAACTTTATGAAGATCCATATATTTCCAAAGTTTTCTGCTTTCGTGTGTGGGTCACAATAGGACCAGAGTTCCAATTAAAAAAAATCATACTACATATTCTAGCACAAATGAATCACGACATTGAGAAAATACAAATGCAAGAAGAAGAGGAATTACTCGAGTATTTTCGCAATAGTTTGAAAAATAAGAGATACCTGATTGTGTTGGATGATGTCTGGAATAGAGAGATCATAGATAAGTTGCACAATGTTCCCGAACATGACTATATTGGAAGTCGAGTCTGCTGACAACTAGGCTCGAAGAAGTCGGCTCATGTGCAAGTGGTAGATCTCATAAAATACGCTTTCTGGATGAAGAAGAAAGTTGGGATCTTCTCCGTGAACAAGTGTTTGGTGAAGATGAGTTGTGCCCTTATCTACTTGGGCAAGCTGGAAGGAAGATTGCAAAGAATTGTGAAGGCCTTCCTCTTGCAATAGTCACTGTAGCTCGTCTCCTATCTAATGTTGCTGATAGAACACCAGAGTATTGGAACAAGGTAGCAAAGAGAGAAAATTCAATTTTTACAGATGCGTATGATGAAATGTTAAACGTACTATATCCCAGCTACAACTACTTACCTCTAAAATCAAAAGCATGTTTTCTATATATGGGAGTGTTCCCACCAAGTTGCTCCATCACTCCTTGAAAGCTCATCAGCTTCTGGATTGCTGAAGGGCTTGTCGAGGGAAATTCATCCATTGACTTAGAAGCTTTAACCATGGCATATTTGAATGATAGAAATGTTGTTCTGAAGCGCAAGATGAGCTTCAATTATAAAATTAAAATTTGCAGTCTCCATTCTATCTATTGGCATCTTTGTAAGAGGGAAGGTGAGAAGGAAAAGCTTTTCTATGTCATGAATAGTTATGCCAGTAGCTTCACACAAGGTATAGAAAGCCAGCGACGGTTGTGTATTCATAACAATATTTTATTCAGCATTCGAGAGGTGTACGACTCAATGGAATCCATTTCAATGGTGCGTTCTCTCTTATGCACAGGCCAGCACCACCAAAATCCACTACCAATACGTTTCGGTTTGAGGTTGTTGAGAGTATTGGATGCTCTTACAATCCGTTTCTATGAATTCCCAAATGAGATGGTGAATCTAGTGCAATTGACGTACTTTGCCCTCACTTATAATGGAAAGTTCCCTGCTTCCATATCCCAACTTTGGAACCTTCGGTACTTGATTGGCCATCTGCATCAAAGCATCAAATCCATTGAAACTAGATTATATCTGCCTCTGGAGATATGGGATATGAAAGAACTAAAGCATCTTCAATTGATGGGAAGCAACCTACTAGAACCAAATCCTGATGGTGATGCTATCTTAGCAAACCTCTTAAGACTTTTGGATGTGAGCGCTCACAGTTGTACCGAGACGATACTTGAGAGAATTCCAAATCTAGAGAAATTAGGAATTCGAATTGAATTACCACCTGATGGTCGTGAAATTTTGTGCTGCTTCGATCATCTTTCCCATCTTCGTAGACTTAAATCACTTAAATGTGTTGTTGTGAATCCGACCCCAGTTGTTCAGGTTGTTGCCTTCCCTCCTTCTGCTAAATTCTTCCCGTCTAGTCTCGAAAAGTTGACTTTGAGCGGGTTGGGATATCTTTGGGGGTACATGAGTATAATTGGTAAATTGCCGAATCTTAAAGCGCTCAAATTGCGATCCTATGCCTTTCAAGGTCCAGTGTGGGAAACTTATGAAGGGGAATTCAACAAACTCAGCTCTCTTTTGGTTGAAGATGCATTGGAGAGCAAGTGGTGAATATTGCTTCCCATCTCTTGTGCGTGCAATCTTAAGTCACTGCTACAAATTAAAGGAGGTCCCTTCTAACATTGGGTTTGATTGAATGCCCTTCAGTAATTCTTTAAAAAGCAAAAGAATAATAAACTCCGGTCACGACAAGTATCTTGTGAGTTGTCTCAAAAGGTATGTCAGATTCAGTTCTAATTTGAGCAATTTATTACTGTTGCACTTCCATGATGTGCTTTTTTTGATATTTCGGGGACCTATATAATTTTAATAGATTGCTAGCCGAAATTCTTATGTGCGTCGGATGTTCCACTCTATACATGCATTTAATGGTTATAATTCACTTTATACTTATTATATCTGATAAAAAGTAGTTAAATACATGATATGACAAAATCATAACCTTTAAGTGCGTATATGGAACCTTAAACCCAATTCATAAAGAATTCTCAGATTGTAATTGTTGGGATTATGATATGTGTATGATCTCACTTAAACTGATCCATGGCTCTACCAACTAATTTTGGTATGTAATTTTTATTGTCAAAGATGCAAGCTTTTTTTTAATTATTTTTTATAACCTTAAATTTGTACATTTTTACTACTTAAGTATTTGGTACTATATAATATAGCAAAGGCTAGAAGAGTGTGATCAAAATCATTCCATTTCTACATAATTTAACAAAACGGTGCTTGATCACAATCATTCAATTTTGACTACATCATGAATTTTCAAACTTTCAAATTTTTTAATTTGTGGAAAACTATCATTGCATGATTGCTATGCATGAATGGATCGGGAATGGAATGGACATTCCCACATCCATTCCTAATGATGCGATTGGTATAGTTTACAAGTGGGAATATTCATTCCCGTGGAAATCACCATTTTCATATATGTGGGTTCAGTAATTCCTCCCGTTCTACATGGTTGTAGCTATTCCCAAGAAGTTGACAATGAACTATTTCTTCATATTATTAGCACAATATTTATTAAATTTATCATGTGTTATAAAGTTTATATTTACACTAATTAAATGTTAATAAATGCATTAAATATGTATTAAATTATATTGATTACATAAAAATCTATGTATATACACATAAATCATATATATTTTATAATTTATATCTAATATTTCATTTTAAAATGTAAAATATATTAACATATGCTAACATATATTCATACATACACATATATAGTGATATAATTTATTGATATATTTGATATTCATAACGAAATTGTATATTAAAAACTATTATAGGTGATATATATTATATCAAATGCACATATAATTACATATATGAATATAAAATAATTGATACATGTGCAAACTTTATAATAAGAACATAAAACATAATATATATCATGCATAAAAATTAATATCTATATATATATATAACGTATAATATATACGCTTATATTATTTAAATTAAAATTTTAAAATATTTTTATATAAAAATTATTTGAATCATATACTTGATTTATTTTTATGCTTTTGATTCATTACTACTTACAAATTACCAAATATCAATGGCCTAAATCAATATTATTCATTTTCCATCTTCATTCCATCTTAACTTCAGTCAATTTATGCCTAAATCCTTTCCTGCATACCAATCATGCTATCATTCGTTGATTGGCATTTGTTGTAAATTATACATTTCCTAAGCTGTCTAAATCATTAACATAAATCTTTCCCTAATAATTTGCATTTTCTTAAATAGAGTAGAAAGTTTTTTATTCACCTTTCATGATTTGAGATTTAATTTATTTCCATAACTGAACGTAGAATATATATATATATATATATATATAAATTAAATCAATTAAGAATTGAATCATATATTTATGTTTATGTTATTTCCATTTTGTTTACTAGTAGAACCATGGGAAGAAATCAATGAGAAAATTTTGGTAAAAAGCTCTCAATAAGTCTTGATTGTGTTCCTGGTTATTTTGAATTACAATAATTTGACTAATTGTTATACTTCTTGATTCGTTCTTTTCATAATTCTTCTTCTTTTTGTTTTTGGCTACATCATAATTCTTCTCAGTGCTCAAGTTCAAGGAAACTGTGACGCGAGTAAAGAAGCTGAGTGGTGCTATTGCCGACATAATTGAGATCAAAGTTTCCTATTACTTCCTATCCTACGATATGTACAAATTAAGAGTTCCAAACTTTGCTATGTCACATTTATAGGATCTATCGTCTACGTTCTAATTAATGATCTTGAACATATTATAATGCTGTAAAAAAAAAAAAAAAAGGTTACAAAGTCTACGTTCTATTTAATGTTTGGTTTTATTTTAATTGTTTAGTATTTTGTGTTTTGAGAAAATGAAAATAAATGATATGATATGTTTATATTAAAATTATTTTTTTAAATGAAGTTATTCACAATAATTAGTGATTGATGATGATGTCTTTTTTTTTTTTTATAATTAAGATGTTGATGTCCAGAATATTTTGCCTCATTGTCCAGCCGCGATATTGGACCAAAACGTAATTTGGGAAAATATTTTTCTTTTGGCATAAAATGTGTTCCCAAATACATATCTTCATTTTCAGAGGATGAGAATGTTTTTCAAAATAGAAACAAATGTAGTGTTGGTTTTCTTTGGGCAAATTTCACTTCATAATGGAAACTAACTCAATTTCAATGCACTTAAATTGTGTCACTTTACCCTTTAATATTTTTATTTTTTTTAATTGTGTTATTTCATTAAATTTTTATCTATTTATCTATGTTAGTCAAAGTATATTAACAACCCCTAAATTTTTTCTATCAGTAAGCATTCCACAATATTTTAAAAAATTAATATAAACCGTCATTCTCATTAATTTTTTTTTTAAAAATAATTATTTTTATTTGTAACACACTAATGGCCACTATTTAGTAATACAAAATTGTTAATTATTCTATTTGAACTATCATTTTTATATAACTTATGATTTTTATTTTCTAAAAGATTGATGATCTGTATTTTCTAAATTGGATAGGTGGTACAAGAAATGGTCTAACTCATATTTACATGCATGATATGTAATTTTGTTTCATGAATACATGTTTATTGCATTTTTGAAGTTTAATTGTTTTTGATAAACAAATTTCTTCATAAAATGCCATTTTTTTCATATATATTTCATAATTTAAAAACAACTTTAAAATTCATTATTATTTTGAGGTCTAACTAGTCATTTATAAAAAAAAACCGTCATTGCAAAATTCATTAAAAAAATAGTATGGCTAATTTATTAATTTTCGAGAAAAAAAAATCATTTTTATCACTTTAACAAAGTATTTTAAAAAAATAAAATTAAAAATAATGATGAGAATTATTTCCAATGAACTAAAAGACAAAAATAATGATTAACCAATATTATTGAAAAAATTAAATATGAAGCAAAAAAGAAAAAAAAAAAGACAAGAAATAGACAATATCAATAAAAAGATTATTGACCAAGACTTACTCGAGCTCAAAATACGCATTAGTGTTACATATTCATGAATAAACTACATATTTTGTATATAGATAAGCATGTGGTCTAATATTTTCACTAATCAAATAAAAAAATTACAAAAATCATTATTTTTAAAAATAAAAATTATTAAGTAAGCAAAAATGATAGATTAATTGAAATAACTGACATTTTTATAACACAAAATATTGGTCATGAACAAGTTTATTTTTTGAAAAAAAAAATCAAATCTTTAAAAAACACTAATGGGAACTGGGCTTCATGACCATTTTTAAATATTTGGGAGGTGATTCCTAATATTAAAAAAACAATTAGGGGAGTTTAATACAATTTTCACAAACATATAAAAATAGTTTTTTAATGAAACATAACTATTGAAGCAAAAATAAAAAGTATAAAAGGGTAAAATGATGCAATTGAGAATATAAGGAGATAAAGTGAAATTGAGCAAAGTACAATGGGATAAAGTGGAATTTACTCTTTTTCCTTACCTCGAGCTTTGATCTTCCTTCCTTTTTCCAACCCCCCCCCCCCCTTCCCTTTTGGCTACATCTTTTACCTTATTCGGACATTTTATTGTAAATTCTCACTTTTCCCCTCTACAAATTACGTTTTTTTTGTTAGAATATTACTTATTGTATATTTAGGATTATATCTCTATACAGGTTAGAGCTCCTTTTGCATGGGCTAGGGTTTCTTATGTACAAGCTAGGACTATTTGTATTAATTAAAGCCTATATTGTACTCTATATATACTTTGTAATCTTGTGTTCTACATATATTATACATTATTCAATTCTTCACATGGTGTCACGCCTTTAAACCTACATTTCTATTCTTCCTAACTCTCTCACATGTCTTCACCCCAATCAACTCCTGAATCTTCCCCTTTTTCCCAAACCACTAATAACGCACCCACTCATGTTATGTCTCAACCATCTTTCTATCCTCGCCCTTCGTCCCTTCCTATTCTTGGTCCTCTACTGTCGTATTGTTATTATCCTGCTTTTCTGATATATTAGTACCATTAGGGCCTTAACCATACAACCCGTGCTTGCCCTATGCTCTCTCAGAAAACCATGATTACAAATACTACAACTCAAGCCTCCTCTCTGCATGCACTATGATTTGATCTAAATTGGTATCCTGATACAGGAATTTCGTCTCATATGACACCACACTCTAGTAACTTATCTAATCTCTCTCCATATTGTATCACTGACCGTGTTCTTGTATGTAATGGCTCTCTTTTACCAATCATCCACACTAGATCTCTTCATTTCACTCATGTTGGTCACAATTTAAATTATCTAATGTTTTAGTTGTTCCTTCACTTTGCAAAAAAATTATTTTTGTCCGGTGTTTTACTTCTAATAATAACTGCTCTATTGCAAAAATCCATTACCATTTTGGAGATATTTAATTGTGGCCAAGTGTTTCTTCAATGTCTTAACATGATTTTTAATATTGCCAGAATCACAAATACATATACATACACACACACACACACACACACACACACATATATATATATATATATATATATATTAAAATTGGAAGACACACTTGTTGCCACAATCTTGTAAGTTGTGCTTGTGAAGACTCCGCCATTTTTTTGTCCTTTGAGCTTTGGTTCTATGAGGGAATCAATAAGGCATTCCTCTATTTGTCACTCCATTTGAGATTCTTTTCATATTAGTAGTTGAGGCTTCTATATCATCTTCAAACTACTAATTAAAACATAAAGACATGACAAATCACAACACATGATGGAGGATATAATCAATTATGCAACCACCTTTGTAAATTCACTAAGTTCATACAGCAAAAAATGAATTTAAATAATTGAATTGAAAGTAATGACAACACATAGTTGAACTTAAGATACAAATATATGAACATGTGAAACAAAATCCATAAAGTATGCATCAACTTATGCATCAAATTATGACATCACATGGTAAAAATTGTAAACACATCTCCTATTTTACAACTCAAATCAATGCAATGATTGATTTAATCTATAATCCCTCCACATGTCATTTGCAATCTTTTTCTTAATAATTCACCTCCCTACATTCATCAATTAAGCTAGGATAAGATTTAGGTTCTCTTTCCTTGAGCTCTTAATCAACTTCAACAATAAGTTTTTCATCATGATCGACAACCATTAGGTAATTGTGAAGTATACGACATGCTTGTATAACGTCTGCTTGAGTATCCACATCAAAATGAGACTTTGTTCCACTTCTTAACAAGGGGTATTTCTTTTTCAAAACTCCAAAAGCTCATTCAATTGAATTCCTTGTTGAAGCATGATGTAAGTTTAAAAGTTCAAGCAAGTTTTGTGGTTCATGAACACTATAAAGAGCAAGGAACCCAATTTTTAGTTGGAAACCAACATCAGTCAAGTAGTATTGACCTAAATCATAATACTTATTCAATATATACCCAAAGAAAAATATTTATACAAAAAAAAAAACAAGAATTTATTATCAAATAATCACCTTGGGGAGCGATTAAACAATCAATTTCTATAGTTAAAGCACTTTTCAGTATTGTAGAATCTAATGTTGATCTTTCCCAACTAGAAAGAACATAGGTAAACTCTAGATCAAAGGTACCAGCAGCAAGAACAATTTGAGACGGGTGTCAGTTACGCATTCAATACCTTGGAGTATCACTACTCAACACTTTAACGTGAAAATGTGAACCCTCTACTGCACGTATATTGTCCTGTAAAGGATTTATTAGCATATGTAAAATAAAGTTTTATTTAGGTGTTTGCTTTTCTAAATTAGTTTCACCTTAAAGTACAGATAATATTTGGAACTGTTCTGGATCTCTGTTTGACACTCTTCTCCACCAGGATGCTTTAAAAAGACACCCTCTAAAGAAATAATAGCTTTAAGCAGCTTGTTAAATTATCAAATTATGGTTTCACCAGAACGTCTAAATGTAAACTTAATTTTCTATTCCTCATATTATAACCCACAATATAGAGAAATCTTGCTACTTGCTCTTCTGCACTACTATGACTAGTATCTCTAAGTAGGATGTTCCTTTAAGAATATATACAAGATTTGCAAATGCATTTTTCCTCATACGCAATTGATCATGACAATCTTCATCATTCAATTTTTTGAGATGTCTCATCAAACTTTGTCTTTCATAATTTTCATCTTTTATAATATCCTCATCTATGTACTTTTTTTGCTTGAACTAATGAAATAACAAAAATAGCATATGTTGCATAAACAACAATACAAGCAACAACTCATTTTCTCAAATTTTCCTGGTGTTCTACATCTTCCACATCCATCTAAACAAGAAACAAAGTCCATGAGATTTATTTTGTCATCACTGTAAAAAAAGAACAAGAAAGTAAACATAACAAGAAATCTATGTATATATTGCATATATACTCAAAGACGAATTCAACAGAAATCTAACGCTTTTAATTCATCCTACAAAATATTCTCCTTTCTCTCTCTCTCTCTCTATATATACACACACACACATGTATATATGTATAGTCTTGCCTAAAGGTTTATAAAGAAGAAAAATCTAAAATATTCTCAAACATTAAATCTAAAAGTCTAATATGTATAACACCAATTACACTATTGTTGGTTGCTAATTGATGTGTGTATGTGTGTGTGTGTGTGAGAGAGAGAGAGAGAGAGAGGCAGAGACAGAGACAGAGATAGAGAAAGGTGTTTACATTTAAAAGACGTACATGATATTAGTATGAATTAATTCCTAAAAGGGCACACTTGAAATGTTAATTAGAGTGAATTCAACTAGCTTGAGAAAGTTAGACAATAAGGTTACTGAGTTTCAGAGGTAAAAACCTAACAAGGAAACAAAGGGAGAGAATGCAGATTGTCTGATATAAAAGAGAGAGAAAAGGAGATAATGTTTTTTATTTTATTTTTTTAATTTGTGGGTTTTAAAACATGAGGATATAAGTAAGTTGATCATATTATGTATATGTTAATTTTGTATGTATAAACACACACACACACACACACACATGTACTGATACTGATTATTTCGCACGTGTATGAGTAGGCCTTCCTATGCTCGCCGCGTGTCTACCACATGTCAGCTGGCTTCCAGTTGAGCAGGGCTTTGGCGCAACTTCATCATCCCCTCGAGCATGGACCTCGACGAGGATGTGCTCTCCTCGATAAGACATCCCCCTCAAAACTATTTCTCTAGTCGAGTGTTCTACAGTCGCTGCTCGTTTGGCGGCACACTTTGACACATCAAGCAGGGAGTACGTGGTCGTACGCTACAATCCTTGACACCTGCTACCAAATTTGGTAGTAGATATACTTGTCCCTGCAACCACTAGGCATGAGCAGGGTGTCCTATATTAATGTTGGCTGAGTTGTCCTAGGAATCCCTAGGTTTAGCAACTTAGCCCTAATTTCAAGAAATTGACTAAGATCCTATCTTACAATAAATACTCCAGGGGAAATCTCCATAAAGGTAAATCACATTTTCTATACCAAAACTCTACTCGATTTTTTGCAAAATTCACTATATCTTTCTATCTTTACTGACTTAAGCATCGGAGGGTCTTTGCTGGAGACGTTTCACTCTAGACTCACGTATTTTTCATCCTAGCGGGACAAGGACCCACCAACATTCGTTGGACCGAAACTCCACGTCAGCTCAAGGAGAAGCTCCAAGTCACTACCACATCACACACAAAAGACAGAAAGGGGACGAATTAAGACATTAAGTCCCTCGTCTCTTTCTTTTTAGAACTAATGGTAAGTATTCTTGAACACTTATTGATAACCATAAAATTAATATTCTATTTTCTCTTAATGGAAACTGTTATGATAAACCTAACAGACATTAATTCACTGTGTACAAAATAATGAAAAATGTGCATCCCTTTCTTATCAGCCAAGGGAGAGGAATTATGATTTAAACAAAACTAGCAGAAACGTAGTTGTTCTACTCTTACATGTTTTTAACATATCCTACAATACATGTTTATTATCTCCTTAATCCTATTAATATACTTATAACAAGAGCATTCCCACTTTTAAACAAATAAATCTCAAATTTAGATTCAACTAGTTAAGAATTACACTAACGCAGAGCCTAACCAAACAACATTTAAATGGAAGGTGTAGCAGGGAAGTAATGATGAATTATTGGTCTTTTTTTTCTCATTTTCTTCTTTATTTTTTTTTTAAATTTTTGTTGCATACCATAGTAATATGTTTGAGATACTAATGTGCAATAAATCTACCGCTAGTTTGTTTAAAGTGTGTAACTATAACTGCTAGACCAAAGATATTAACTAGGCTCTGCCAATACAATTTTCGTAGTTTTTCGAACTCAGGTCCCTTTTAACCTTATAATAAACAGACATTGCCCCTCCAGTTATGCATCTTAATGAAATCGTCATAATGAAATGTTACAATAAATAGACACTAGCTCCTTCTATACATAGGAACACACACCATGGCACATGTTAGCTACAACCATAGAAGATGCATACTACATAAATGGTACATATACATCACAAAACATGAAGGGACTATAAATGGCACGCAAACATTGTTAAAAGAGATCAATAGTTCTACAACAAGCACATATTAGCATAAATGTCATGAGAACCCCAAATAATATTAAATGAATCAGTAAGCTATATGATCCCATTTAAAGCACTTATTGCATAAAGTACATGCTAAGTTCTTGTTATCTTCACAAACTCACATACTTGATATATGCCATAGTAAGCTATTAAAATGATGAAAAACAAAATAAAAAAAAACCATTGATTCATTGGGAGAATTAATCAAACACAGAGCATTCATATTCCATTAAACGTATTTATAGAAAATCCAACTACCAGCACCCTCAAATGGAAACCCACATAGATTACAAATGCAAATACACTATAATAATAGAAAATCTCAAACATATAAATATTTCTCAAAATAGGATTTGATATAGAATACTTCTTCTGCAATGACATGACGAAATTGGGGTTTCAAGTGTGGAAATGAATTTGAAGGGTTTGAGAAAAATCGTTCTCTTGCAACACCACCACCAATCGAGTTAGGCTAAGAAGAAGATATCCTTACTCTATTATTCGTGGGTGTTTGATTTTGACGACAAAATTGATCGACATTTTGATTTACCGGAGGGAATTGACAAGTGAGATTTGATGATGAAATCTCCGTTGAGAACCCGATGAATTTCCTCGTCTGAAAGACATGGTAATAATCAATAGAGAGAGTTCTAGAGAGACAAATGATCAAGAGAGTGGGGAGTGAAATAGAGTTCTGGAGAGAGAAAAACTCAGTAAGAGAGAGATGAGAACTTGAGAGAAAGCGTGGTATTATTTTCCCTTCCTTTTCCATACTTAATTGGAAGGAAAATGTTATTTCCTCATTTTATGTTATATTTTTCTTCCATTGTTCTTTTCTCATTATTTCCTTTCTTTTTCCATGGCAACCAAACACCGAAAAATATTTTTCCTTTCCATTTTGTTTCCTCTTCTCTGCTAAAATCCTAGAACTAAACATAGTGTTAATGATCCAACACCACTTGTCATCTGAAGAACTGGTTTCATATGTATTGAGTGATTATCCATTGAAATATTTCTCATACGAAATGTAACTTTTTGTGCAAATGAAGTACATCTTAGAGAAAATTAATTAGTTCCACCAAAACACCAATTATAATTGTTGGAATTTTTCTATTTTAGTGGTCTCACATATTAATTATTGTACATAACGTGCTATCACATTAAGAAGCCCAATTATGTGATCCATTGAGAAATTAATTTTATGGGTTCGTGGAACTATCAAACTAATTGTGATATTTTTTTACTTATGTAGAAGCACAGTCACACTTTAATTATGTTTGATAGGCCCACAATTAAAGTGTTTGACCAAAGACATGTTAGGGTTGTGGTCTCTACGCTAGAAATATGACATTATTCTTTTCTACCCCATTCCAAAGAGAAAAAAAAAGTGACAGTGTTTCATGGTTTAGAAGATCCACATGTGTGATGACTCGGTAAAACCCATTATTTTAAAATTTGGAATTATGAAGTATTATTACTATTTTATGAGGATTTCTTTTATTGTGAATAAATGTACATTACATTACATACATTTTATAAAAATATGACTTGTTATTAGTGAAATTTAAACCTATAGATTTCTCATTAAGTTTTTTTTTTTTCCGAAAAATCATTGTCTCTTAATTTTCCCCACAAATCTAATATATTGGTGTTATTTTATTATTAGTATTGTTGTTTTCATATCATGAAATTTAATTTTAATTTTCTCTCAATTTTCGAAAATAATAGTAATATTTATTTCAACTTAGAAACTACACATTTACTAGATTTAATTATTTACTTCACATTTCTAAAATAATTTTATTAATAGATATATATATATATATTATACGTATAATTAGTTAAATATGTCTTCCATTATTTTAATTACCTATTTTATGTCATTTTCATGAAATATGTGGTAAAAAGGAAGTAGACTTGGAGCTTTTCACTCTTAGTATTGTAATTAGGAAATGTGTATTAATCTTTGCCATCAAAATATAGTTTTATATATTTCTATCTCTCCTCTCTACCTATAAATATATATAAGTATAGGAAAATAATTTTCATCAAATCATTAAATTTCCTAATTATTTTCTTATTTGTAAGAATTTAGAAATTTACCTTCTCTACA
Source organism: Petrea volubilis (assembly GCA_026212405.1). Taxonomy (NCBI): domain Eukaryota; kingdom Viridiplantae; phylum Streptophyta; class Magnoliopsida; order Lamiales; family Verbenaceae; genus Petrea; species Petrea volubilis. The sequence goes on along the minus strand of CM047876.1, from coordinate 17,424,256 downwards.
AAATTATATTTCCCAAAAATATAATTTATTCTTTAGTAATTAATAATTAAATATCCTAGACTATTATTTCTTGAAAATATATAAATATTTTTTCGAAATTAGAATTTAATTTACTCAATTTTGAATTTTGCTCAAAATAAATTATAAATTCTAAATAAAATTATAATTTTCGAATTGTATAAATTCAATAATATATTTCCTGAAATTATATGTATAATTGTTGAAATTTAATGAATTATATACCTGATTTTTGGATTTTTAGTTAAATAAAATTACAAACTCTAGATTTTACCATATTTTATGATATTTTTGCAAGAAGATATTCCCTAATGCACTATTAATTTTTCATAATTTTTCCAACGAATGCTTACAATTAGTCAGATATAAATTTGAAAATTATGACATAACTTATGTATTATTCTGGATAATCTTAAAAATTAGTGAATCAATTTGACATTAAAAACATAACTCCAACATCAACATGATTTTTGTCATTGGGATTATAGTAGCGGAATGGGGTTTGAATTTATACCATTGAAATTATGTTTTTGAATTCTCTCTTTTTTTTTTTGAGTGAGTGTATTTGCACGCATATGACGTTTCGATTTATATTTACAAGTAATTTAAAAAAAAGAATCGACACGATTTTTACTCTTTAATTCAATGTCATCGACTTTTTACTTTTTTTAATAGTGAAAATCAAAGAAATATCTATACATACATATATATATATAAGACAAAAAGAATCATTAGATTCTCCAGTCGCTACACTGGTTTTCACCCGCCCAAAGAAATGAAGACCACACAACCATCGCTCCGCCTCCACTCAACAACCCACCTCCGCCGCCGGATTCTTAACCGACTATTCGCTCTACTATACTCCACCGCCATCTCCGCCCTGCTCTACCACCATGCCAGAGCCCTCCTCCGCCGCCGCACCACCACTTTCGCTTCTCTGTTCACACCTCTCTCCATGCTTATCTCCGATATTATCCTCGCCTTCATGTGGCTAAACTCACAGGCTTTCCGCATGAACCCTGTCGAAACAAAACCCATCCCGGAAAACCTCCAGCGAGTCCTGAACGTGCCTGAGGATTTTCCGGCTCTGGATGTTTTCATATGCACGGCAGATCCGTACAAGGAGCCGCCGATGAGGGTGGCGGCCACCGCCCTGTCGGTGATGGCGTACGATTATCCGGCGGAGAAATTGTCCGTTTACGTGTCGGATGATGGCGGGTCGGAGCTGACCCTGTTCGCTCTGATGGAGGCTGCTCTGTTTGGGAAGGTGTGGGTCCCGTTTTGCAAGGAGAATCGGGTCGTGGATCGGTGCCCCGAAGCATATTTCGGGTCGGGTTTCGATGCCCGGAATTCTCAGGCTGAGAATATTAAGGTGCGTAATTTTATTTTATTTTTACTTTTTGATTATCGATTGAAAAAGATATGGATTATGCGAAATTCTAATATCATATCGGTTGAATTAATATTAATTAAATAATGAGTATTTTATATTTATTTTATAATTAATTAATAATTTAAAGAGATCATCACTCGCTAATCACTTAACAACTACAACATGTGTGAACTAAAATTTTCTTGAATTATTCTAACGAATTTTAAATTTTATTATTTTGCAAGTGGAGTTAGTAAATTACGGGGAAGGGTAGGATTAAAAATGTCACATTTTGTATGGTTTCCAAGTCATAATCAGAAGTATAAATAAATAAGTAAATAAAGGGTCTCCATCGAGTATTTTGGTCCACTTACGGCTTTGAACCTACACTCAAAGTATAATGTCAAAATTTTTTATGTCATTCCATAAATACTAAGAATTTTTTCACGATAATGGAGAATGAAGTGCACACACCTACAGCCTAGGAGTGCGGGTATGCGTGTAATTTAGTCTTGTTTGACCTTTAAAAGTGATCAAAATTATCGAAATATCCCTAAACACAAATATTATATATATTTATATATATATATTGGTAGTTAAACACAAATATATTGACTATTATGTTTATTTTTTTTATAAATTTAAATTATCTTACCCAATATTGCATACAAGTCCTTTTATTTGTTAAATTTTAATTTTTCTACTGTTTGCAACCTTTCTCTTCCATGACCATTATGTCGAAGCCACCGCCGGAGTAATGGCCAAGAATGCCATTCTATGCATCCTTTCAAGTTAAACAAAACTTTTCAATAAATTTCACCAAATCTCAATTTCTTATAGTGGTGTTTGTATGTATATATGTGTGTTCTTTTGTAGTTATTATTGTTACATTCAATAAAATGTATATATAGCTTTATATTTTCATATTATGTGTATATTTTATGATTTTTATTTAATTTTATAATCAACGATCAATTTCGATCGTTGATATTTCAAATCTAGATCTAATAGTTTGAAATAATAGGGGTATAACGGTCTTTTTGGTATTAATTTACGGCCATTAAACTTGAGTTAAAAGTGAGGACACGTGTGCATTATTTTCAGAACAATATGGGATTTTTCGCCTATTTTTAAACCATGGGGAATTTTCAGCAATTTCGCCAAACCACAAGAGAGTTTTTGGGAATTTGGCCTTTAAAATATTACAAGTTCTTATCTTGTTCGCACTAAGATAATATGATTGTGCGTTTGAGATTCATTGTTTCATATGGTTTAAATTTAGGATTAGGGTAATTATAATGATTCATAAAGTTTAAATTTGGGTTGGGATTACTTTATTTCCTTTAAATTGTCACGTTTTAATCTTTTATATTACAAAATAGTAAACTTCAGTTCCTTAAAAAAAAATATCCGGTCAAGTTTCACTGAAAAACTCATTTGCAGGGCAATTTGTTAATTTTAACATTTAGTTGCACGTACTTTAATCCCCCTCTTATGATCACAATGGATGCTTTTCCTCCTCTTTTTTCAATCTTCAAAGGCGTCTTTTTAATTATCTTAGTGATTTAAATTGAAGTGATTTTATTGTGAATTTTAACTTAAATATTCAATTACATCATCAACGATCAAATCATGCAAATTTTAATTATAAAAATAAATAAGTTAAAGTATTTTTTTCATTAAATTTGATCGAATATTTTCTTGAAATGATTGAAGTGTTATTAATTTATAATATAAGAGATTAAAACATAAGTATTTAAAATTTAGATATTAAAGTGATCGTAACTTTAAATTTTAGGGACCATTACTGACTTTTTTCGTTTTTATATTTTTTTATTTTTAAGTTGTGCAACTTTGCAAATGAGTAATTACGAATTGATATTATAGGGGATAAATCAGCCTAGCAATTTTCCATAATATATAATGAAATATATATAATTGATTGATTAATAGAGAATAACTTGACAAATAATCCTATTATGAATGTTTTGCATCTTCGAAGTTGTCGACAAAATACTACTAACTATGACACACCTCGACATGTTTTAATTTTGGCTTTGAATTTTGACAAGGAAAAAAATTAAAAGAAAATAAATGCATCCAATAATAGAGTAGTATCATTTTATGTTTTTTTTATAGTTTTATTAATGAAATTCAAGAATCAAACATATATAATGATGGGGAATTATTTGACCAATTTTTATTTAGAAACTGTAACAAGCTATAAAAACTGATCTTGAAATCTTTTTAAATTGAAGCTTATAATCATGATCATAAACTGCAGGAAATGTATGAGAATATGAAAGCAAGAGTAGAAAATGTAGTTGAGAGAGGGTATATTGGTGATGAGTACAAAGCCAGATTTCAAGACGCTAAAGCTTTTGGCAAATGGGCCAAAAATTTTACCTCCCAAGATCATCCTGCCGTGGTTCAGGTTAGGCTTTTTCTTTTTTTTTAAAAAAAATTAAGAGTACATACAATTCGATTATATCAATAACTGTTATGTTATATCTCAAACCAAATCATTTTACATACATGAATAAATGAATACCCTAATTTTGTAACCCAAAAAAGAAAAAAAACCAAATTTTATGCACCGCATCTCATTCCTTGCTAGTCGTTTAAGGGAAATTCTTCCACAGACTGGTGCATGTATTTTGTGGTCCAAATTCAGTCACGTGTTATATATTAATTTTTTTATAAAATACATATAACACATGGCTGAATCTGGATCGTAGGATGAATGGATGGGGCCCATATACTTGATCCATATAAAAATTTTCCGTCATTTAGGGAGGCAACACATCCTTTGTTAATCATTATTTTTTCTATATTTTGCCCTTGATGGCTATACCTAGTTCACATCAGGGCATGTACTCTAGAGTAGGGATAAGAGTAAGAATATTTCATTGTGCGCTGGGATAGGTTTGAATTTTTTGTGAAATATAAAGTATACTTTTATTATTTTGAGAAGGGAGAAATTTCAAATATATATATATATATGTATATATATAAACAAACAATATGATTTTATATAAATTTAAGGGAAGATAATTTACTACTCCTTCCAACCCACTCTTAATTAGTCCAGCTTTACTGAGCCTCATTGAACTTGCAGTTGCAGCACCGATGAAAAATGATTGTTGGCATCAAAACTCAAATTTGAACATTGATTAAAGCAATTTAATTAGATAGTAATATCAACTCAATCTTGATTCTTGTCCATCATAGTTCTAAGTCATTTCTTAATACTCACACACACACACATTTCGAATACATGAGGAACAATTTTATACGTGCATCAAGTGTGAAAATATCATCATATGTTGTACGAGGATTAAGCCATATTAAACATGGGACCAACTATTATTATTATTATTATTATTATTTTCTTAAGTGGCATAGATAGCTTAATTTGAACAGGTTGTGTCATGCAATAATGAAGACAAAGATGGTGCAGGGAGTCCCATGCCAAATCTCATTTATGTGTCCAGACAGAAGAGCCCCACATCTCCCCATCATTTCAAGGCCGGAGCCCTTAATGTTCTGGTACCAGATTTTATCAACTTTCAAAACCAAATTTCACAATAGTAGTTAACTTGAGTGTGTTAAAAATTTGTACTTAGAAATTTGTACTTTTCGATTTTGTTTTTCTTTGTCCCAAAAAATTTCTTTTGTTGTTTATTTTTATTGTTTTGTTTGTCTTCTTGTTTTCTCTTGTCCCTTTTTATGATTTAATTATTGCATTTGCGTGTGTGTGTGTATGTGTTTGAAGCTTCGAGTGTCAGCAATCATGACAAATGCTCCCATAATTTTGACCTTGGACTGTGACATGATCTGCAATGATCCATCAATACCCCACAAAACTCTATGTTACTTCATGGACAGTGCAACTAAGCCCAACTTAGGATATGTTCAGTTCGCTGTTGGTTTCTGTGGGCTTAACAAGGCCGATATTTACGGATCCGAGCTTAAACGCATGAATCATATTAATCCAATGGGCCTAAATGGGCTTGTAGGCCCTGATTACTTTGGGACGGGTACATTTTTCAATCGGCGAGTCTTTCATGGTGGGCCATCATCAACGATCCAGCCCGAATTTCCACAATTGAGCCCAGATTTTATCGTCGAAAAGCCCATAAACGATCATGCTATTCTAGAGCTAGCCCATCACGTGGCAAGTTGTGATTATGAGAACCAAAGCAATTGGGGCATTCAGGTTAGACCTCATTGTGTTTAAATTTTTTATGCCGAAAAAAGAAGAATAAATAAATAATTTTATGTAAATTCGTTTAGTTTTTTGCAGATAGGGTTTAGATATGGCTCCTTGGTGGAGGACTACTACACCGGTTTCCGACTACACTGCGAGGGATGGAAGTCCGTATATTGTAACCCTAAAAGGCCGGCATTTTTGTCCGACATGCCAATCACCCTGAATGATGTGATAACGCAACTGAAAAGATGGTCCGTGGGCCTTCTTGAAGTGGCTTTGTCGAAGCATTGCCCATTAACATTTGGTAGCAGATTTATCGGGCCATTGATGGCCCATTGCTACTCTTATTATGCTTTTGGGCCCATTTGGTCACTTGCGATCATGGTCTACTCATTCCTCCCTCAAACTACTATGGTCAACAACATCTCGATTTTCCCCAAGGTAAGTACTTAAGAAAAAGTATTTACTTCAAATAGTGTACTTTGTTGAAGTCTAGTAAACATTAAAAGGAAAAATCAAATGAATAAATACTAATTAAAAATACAAAAATAATCACTAGTTGTATACATATATATAAAGTAATACAAGATTTTCATGCTATCACGACAAAAAATTTCAAAACTTAGTAGTGGCAAGAATTACAATTAAGTTGTTACACTTGATAGTTTATGACACATCTATGTTAACAATAGGGAGGGAGCCAGACATTCTTGTTTTGGGGGGAGGGGAGGCTATGTTAAATTTTTATACAATATTCAAGAGATTTTATGATTTAGGAACGAAATTCAAAATTAAAAAAAAAATACATATAAATTTTAGCCAGCTCGATATGAACTCAAGGGGGCAACCGCCCGCAGACTTCGTCCCTAGTTGGCAACGAAAATCTTGTCACAAATTACTATAGCAAATTTCATTTTGACTAAATTGTCATTGTCCGTTTGCCACTGATTTTCAATAATGATAATTTAAAATGCTATATCACTATTAAATTATATTATGAGAAAGCAAATATTGTTACATAACAAATATCTTCGCAGATAAAATAAAAGCATCGTCACTTAATACATGTCATCAACAACAACTCTTTCGTATCAGTTTCTTTTTTTCTCATCATTGTTGTTATTTTTTCTAATACTTTTATTTAGTATCCTTGGTGCTAGAAGTAATATTTCAAAAATTATGTGTAGGTCTCGGATCCATGGTTTTTCTTGTATATGTTCCTATTTCTTGGTGCCTATGGCCAAGACTATATGGAGTTCATGTTAGCCCAAGGCACAACTCCAAGATGGTTTAATGATCAAAGAATGTGGCTAATAAGGGGACTTTCATCTGACTTGTTCGGAACCTTGGAATACATTAGCATTCACTTAGGCATTGCCCCAAGAGGATTCAATGTGACCAACAAAGCGAACGACGACGAGCTAAGGAAACGGTATGATGAAGGGAGATTCGAGTTTGGGGTTCCCTCTCCCATGTTTGTGCCTTTGTCGACGGCTGCACTAGTAAACCTAGTCGCGTTTTCTTGGGGAGTTTTGCAAGTGTTGAGGGGTAGAGAAATGGATGAGTTGTTTGGCCAAATGGTTCTTGCATGTTTTGGGGTAGTGAATAGTTGGCCTGTTTATGAGGCCATGGTCTTGAGAAGTGATCAAGGAAGTATGCCCACCAAGATCACTATCATTTCAGCCTTTCTTGCATGGCTTCTCTTTCGAGTGATTTCTTTTATGGTAAAAATGTAAAAAGTAAGAGGATTTTACTGCATGGATTTATGTTTATATTATATCCAAGCTTGTCTCTTTTGGTTTTGGAAATCTAGTTTGTAATTTCTAAGCATAAGAAGTTTGAAAAATGATTTGGTACATATATTTAAATTATGAAATAGTATATGCATTAGAGAAATTAGAGGAAGTGTGGAGTTAATTGTGGTTTATGTAATAGTTTAGATTTATAATAGAAAAATCCTATGAAAACTTGTGAAATTATTTGAAGTCATGGAATGTATAAGCCCGTTACATAAAGGATCATATCCCTTCTATGATCTCTTGCTGGTATATATGAATTATATAGCCATACCCACACGGCACACCATATTTCTACAATAGTGTGCTACACAAGTAACAAGTCAAGATGAAGTGAAATAGGGTCATTTGTGTTCGCTCATCTTCTAGCAAAGTGTTGAGTGTACCAATATAGAAAAACGCCGGATTCTGACGGAATTATTCTGGGGGAATATTCCGCCTGAGTAAAACCGGGGGAATTCCGGCGGAATTTCCCCCGGATTTTTTTTTTATTTTTTTTAATTAAAAATCGGGGGAAATCTGGGGGAAAATTTCCCCCGGTTTTTTTTTTGAATTTTTTAAATTAAAAACCGGGGGAAATCCGGTGGAAAATTTCCCCCGATTTTTGTTTGAATTTTTTTAATTAAAAACCGGGGGAAATTCCAGTGGAAAATTTCCCCCCTTTTTTTTGAATATTTTTAATTAAAAATCGGGGGAAATTCCGGGGGAAAATTTCCCCCGGTTTTTTTTTTATTTTTTTTTTAAAATCAGAGGAAATTTCCCCCGATTTTTTTTAATTTTTTTAATTAAAAACGTAATATTTATATATAATAGGCAAAACAATAAACAAAATTGTAAATAGCTCAATGACAAGGTATTAGTCTTGTATTCAAGAGGTCCCAAGTTCGAGTCCATACAAGAGCAAAATTTCCTTTTTTTTTTAAATTAAAACCGGGGGAAATTCCAGGGAAAAATTTCCCCCGGTTTTTTTTTTTGAATTTTTTGTTAAAACCGGGGGAAATTTCCCCCGGTTTTGTTTTTTAATTTTTTTTAATTAAAAACGTAATATTAATATGGAATAGGCAAAACAATAAACAAAGTTGGAAGTAGTTCAATGGCAAGGTATTAGTCTTGTATCCAAGAGATCCCAAGTTCAAGTTTGTATAAGAGCAAATTTTTTTTTTTAAATTGAAAACACTCTTTGGGGAAATATATTTATATAATATCAATACTATCTTTTCACTATTATTATTTGTACTATCTTTTAATTATGTTTAATATATTTATAGGTATACATATGTTTATATTGTATATATATGTTTATATAGTATATATAATATATATGTTTGTATAGTATCAGTACTATCTTTTAACTATTTTTATTATTTGTACAAAGAAACAATTGTGACCAAACAAAAGAAATTAAGAGAGTGGAAGATATTAAGAGTCCCTGGAGATGCACTTATTCAAAACTTCAGTGAGGTGGTTGTCGCATTGAAGGTGTTAGAGTAGTGCCCAATAAGCTAATATATTTTAGTTTGTTAATTATTCTTTGTATCAAACAATTTGTTTGATTATTGAAAGTTTTATACTTTTTGGCCGTCTTCATCACATAACATTAATAATATTATTTATATATGTGGTTGAATCTCTATGATCACATTAAAGCTATGAGACTTGGCTTCGCATAGAGACAGAGGTCTTAAAACAAGTTTGTAAGGCGTGATTAAAATTACTCCAAGTCATTGAGTTTAATTGAGACTGGGGTCTCAACTTGACTCAGTAAAAGACTTGCATTTGTGACATATCTAAAGTGAGAGGATGTTTTGTTTCATAGACATCGAGTGTAGTGACATTCATATGCATAAATGAGTCCTAATTAGAGAATGAGATCACTGAGAATTAATCCCACATAGGAACTCCTAAATGAAAATAAAAGAATTAAGAATGTTTCCAAGCTTATAGCGTGCTTTAACTAGTTTTGTATATGGGCATTTATATTTTGATATAGGTGCCGGCTCCATATCTAGTGTTCGTGCTCCTATATTGGAGGTATCCCATATAGAGACTAGTGAAAGTCAATAAAGGATTCGTTGATCGCCTAGTAGAGTGAGTGAGTATTCCATATATATTCTATTGTAAGTAGTCCACTTAAATCCTTGCATAAGGTGGAAGACAATGATTAGAAAATGAGTTTTCTAAGTAAATTGTCAAAATTGACTACTTGCAAAGAATTATGAGAATTGAGGTAAGTAGGATGTTCCAAATTCAATGTCCTAAATCTCAATCGGAAACTAGACAATGAAGAAAGTGGGAGTACCCTTTAATAAATGCATTTTGGTTTGACAAATTTTTTGGTCTGTCATCTTTTTCTTTTTTCTTTATTTTCTCTATTCTCTCTTATCTCTCATCTTTCACATTCTTTTTATCTTTCCCCCTTCCCCCACTCCCCCCCCCCTTCTCTTCCCTTTCATCTCTCAATACTCTTTAATATCATTTTTTATTTGTAATTTTTTTCATTTTTTATTTTAAATTATTTTACTTTTATTTATCACTAATATATAAATTTGTTAAAAATAGTTAAAAATATTTTAATCGTATGAATACTATCAAAAATTTAGTATGTCATTAAATTATGCTATTTTTTTATTATACAAACACATCGAGTGTGCTAATATTACTAGTATAATATAATTCAATCGACAGTCTATTTTCATTAGACAAATAAAAGTTGAACTCAAACACTTCTTAAACACGTATGTCTCCAAATAGAATTTCGAGCAAACTATCTGATTTTTATGGCTAATCCCAAAAAAAGAAAAAAGAAAAGAAAAGAAAAGAAGAACAAGAACAAGAAGACAAATTAACAGGAATAAGCAATCTTTATATAAAGAAATAAAGTATATCATTTTTTTTAATTCTGAATTTTTTTTGCTATTGTTTATCGCTGTTGAGAAGTCGAGAATAGAATTTGATTTTCTACTCTAGGTTGTAGCCGTTGCCTTTCCAGATCAAAAATAAGATAATAAAATGGATGGTGATTTACAATATTTTTGTCAAACAAATCAAATTAAGTAGTATTTAAAAAGTAAGAGTGTATTTTAGTCAAATATCTAAATTAAGCTAAAAATTAAAATAAAGTGATAATATAAAAGTTTGGAGTGCTAATATCATCTCCCTATATTGATTTAGTATACCAAGTTTCCTTTATTTAAATACATATTTTGACTGAAAATCTTCGGATTTAGTATGGATTTTTTTTAAAGTGTAATAAATTGCATAATTAGCCTTCTATGTTTTTGAAAAAGAAAACTGTCCCATGTGCTTAAAAACACCCAAAAATTGTAGGGACTGTGTCAGAATTTTTTATTTGGGGCGACGTTGTGAAATTTTCATAAAATATTAAAGGTATTTTTATGACTAGGAGGTGAAATTCAAATTTTTCAAAAAAAAAAAATATATATGTAAGTTTTAATTCGACATATATTTGAAGGAGATGGACAAATTGGCGTAATCTTGTTGTGTTGTCAGAGACTGCCCCATCAGCCTCCTTCAAATCATCTCTGACAAATTGGTATTGATCGTGTTGCTCCGGCAGGAGATGGACATTTTGGCTATGTATATTTTTTTTTAACACATGAGATTTACTTTTCAATTACTTTTAAAAAAAATATTTAAGAAAAAAATGAAAGAAAAAAAAACAAGAAAAAAAAAAGTATAAACACTCCCCATGCTAGCATATGCAATCATACTCATAAAGTAGTCCCATGATGATTAATTTATAAATGTAGGTTGGTCCAAAACTGATTTAACCTTTTAGGCTAGGAGACCTTTGAAAAATAAAAAAAAATTAACCTAGTATATTGCTCAATATGATGAATTGATGTGGCAACCACTTAATTAAATCATGATTAGTATAAACAATGGTGCAATCCACATAACTATCCTAAATCAATAATCGATCAAATTGCTCTTATTTTTTGTTGCAACTAAACCTTAATTTTCTTCTCTTAAATGCCTTGAGAAGATGCCTCAAGTACTACGTACCTGGCCTGGGTGAGTATTTCCCAAGATAAGATCAAATTAGGGAAAATTACATCTAGATCCCCTGAAGTTAGGTCAAATTATAGCTAGACCCCCTCAAGTATGGAAAATTACACATACCTCCCTTGAGGTTTGGGCCTGACTAACAATTGAGGAAAATATAATGAAAGGACGTGTTTACCCTTTTTGGAATGTTATTAAAAAATAAGAGAAAAATCCACAATTTTAGGGTTAGTGTTAAATGACAACTTTACCGTTGTACTATCCAAAAGTTGTCCTTCACTTTTTGGCGCTCAAAATCGTTCGTTCTTCCCTACTATTCTAATCTCTGCGCAAACAAAGAAAAACCCTACAGAAAAATCATCTAAACACTTGAGAATACAAATTTTGATCGATTTTGGCTCGCTTTATTGGTTTTCTTCAAGGTTTGAAAGTTGCATTCCACTTTTTGACACACTTCAGCCATTGGAGTTGGAGAAAAGGTAAGATACAAATTCTAAATTTGATGAATATGTAAGTTTTTTTGTTTTCTTTGTTTGTCTATGTTTTATTACGGTGGAATCTACCAAAAAATTTATATTTTTGCAATTGGATTTGAAGAAACACAAGCCAAGAAATCCTTTTCTCTACTAACCTAGCAAAACAAGAATATTTTTTGAATTTAACCGAAGAATCCCCACTGCGAAAGATGGGAATAGAGTATTAATTTTGTTAAGTCTAGATTTTCTCAAATCTCCGAACAGGGACGAAACAAAAAGACGCCTCAGCCTTGTGGTGTTGTTTATGTCTTTGTCTAGTCCACATACATTATGTTTGTTAATAAATCATTCATCCCTAGCATAAGGACAAATAGTAGAGCAATTACCAGTAGTCCTAGAATTACTAAGTACTCTCTCCTTTAATCATTTAAAATTATAATGAATTCTTTTTTAAGTTTGCATAATTATAAAGCACATAGGGTGTTTAATAACTAAATTGATTTCTTTGTTAAGTTTTCAAATTGCTCAAATTATAATGAGAGAAATATATATACTCGCACAAAATTGATCAATTGATAGTGTTAATGATATGCTATCTCTTCAAAATTGATCAATTGATAGTCTTAATGATATGCTATCTCTTCAAAATTGATCAATTGATAGTCTTAATGATATGTTATCAATTGATCAATTGATAGTCTTAATGAGAGAAATATACTCGCACAAAACTATTTTAAAATATGCCTAACCGAACAACAGTATTGCTTCCAACATATATATTATTTTGGTTCTTACATTTGAATTTTTATTTAATCATTTTTTAACAGTGATGGAAAACAAGCATGATCTTATTATCTACTACAAGGAGGAGATGTTCAAGATCCTCAATGTGGACTCTAGCAAATATAGTTTGAAAGATCTTGTGGAGGAAATAACCAGTATGCAATTTTCAAATGTGCGAGGCATGTCTATGGAGAATGTGGTTATCAATTATAAGACTAATGTTGGGGGTAGGGCCAAGATGATGAGGGTTTTGACTAGCAAGAATATGAAGCATGTATTTAGGACTAAAAAGAGAGAGATTGAGCTTTATATGGAATTACAAAAAATGACAATGAATGTTGATGACAAGGTTGAGGATTGCGTGGATGAAATTGATGATGATAGTTCTGGAGATGATTTAGTGGCAGGGGACGACATGGGTGAGGAAGATAGAGAGGATGATGAGATTGTGGATAGTGACAACTCTGTATTGTCTGGATATGAGAGTGACAACCATTGTGAATCTGAGAACCCTTTCGATGATGATTTTGATGATGACCCTTTGGGAGGCGCTTACAATGGGGATGAGTTTGTAATGCCTACCAACCCTTTTAGGAAAGCATTAACAGAGTACACAGTGAGAGAAGGTTTTAATATTATTAGAGAAAAAAATGAAAAAGCTAGGGTGACTGCTAGATGTGCAGTTGATGGCTGTCCATGGAGAATTCATGCTTCTCCTTCAGCTGATGGATTGAATTTTATGATTAAAACATTAGTTGATGTGCATGACTGTGTAAGGGTTGATAAAGTCAAAGAAGCAAATTCTGTGTGGATGGCTAAGAAGTTGATGGATGTTTTGAGGGAGAATCCTAACATGAAGCCTAGAGGAATGAGAAACGAATTAAAGAAATATGGCATCAATCCAGACTACATGCAATTGTACAGGGCAAGAAAGAAGGCAATGATGGAGATTGAGGGGAACCATAAAGAATCATATTCACTATTGCCCAAGTATGCTGAGATGGTCAGAAGAACTAATCCTAGTAGTGTGATTAAGATTCAATATTATATGAAGAATGATTTCATCCCTGTTGAGCCAACTTTTAGGAAGATCTTTATGGGTTTACATGCCTTGAAATCAAATTTTCTTGATGGTTGTAGCCCCTTCTTGGGATTTGATGGTTGTCACTTGAAGGGGCCATTTGGAGTTGTTTTATTGTCTGCAGTTGGGGTTGATGGTAATAATGGCTTATTTCCCCTTGCATTTGCTGTTGTTGACACAGAAAGCAAAGAGAGTTGGGGATTCTTCTTTCACTGCCTTACAGAAATGCTTGGAGGTTTCAATTATGACAAGCCATGGACCTTCATGATAGATAGACAAAAAGTAAGTATCTCATCCTACTTTTCATTCTGAGAATGCTAATACATTAGAAACATTGATATGATTTACATTAAAACTGTAGGGATTGATTGAAGCCATAAATGAGGTGGTTCCAAATTCCATAAACAGGAAATGTTGCAGACATATCTATGCAAATATGAGGCAAAGTTTTCCTGGCGTGTTAGTTAAGAAGCTTTTCTGGGGTGCTGCAAGAGCCTATAATTTCGCTGATTTTAATAGGACCATACTCAATTTGAGGGACTTAAACAGAGCAGCATATGATTGTCTTGTCAAGATTGAGGTGAGTTTATGGGCTAGGCATGCTTTTAATTATTTAGAGTTGAAAAATGATCACATTACAAATAATATTTCTGAATCATTTATTCACTGGGTGGGGGATTTGAGGTCGAAGCCTGTTTATACTTTGTTGGATGGATTAAGAGCCAAAATAATGAGTAGGGTCCAAAAAAGGCAAGAAAAGGGAAAAAAGTCGAAAAGCATTGTGACTTCAAATGTTTTGAAAAAATTGAACTTAATCAAAGAGGATTCTACTTCTTGCACACTGATGGCTGCTAGTAATTTTGAGTATGAGGTGCATGACAAAAACAACCACTATATTGTGAACTTGAGGGATAGGACATGTAATTGCAAGGTTTGGGATGTGTCTGGTTTGCCTTGCAAACATGCGGCCAATGCAATAAGGCATAGGAGGGAGTCCATTGAGTTGTATATAGATTCAACCTTCCACAGAAGCATGTACTTGAAGGCTTACAATATGAAGATTAGTGCTATTCCAGATCAAAAATTCTGGCCCCCTCTCAATGTTGATCATGAAGTTGTGTTGCCGCCACCACTCAAAAGATTGCCTGGCAGGCCCAAGAAGAATAGAAGAAGAGAGCCAGGAGAGAAGACAAGTGTCAAGAGATCACAAGTGGTGAAATGTGGCAAATGTGGGAAGAGAGGACACAACAAAAGAACATGCGGGAATGGTCTTGTCAAGCAAAGGAAACGAAAGAGAAACATGATGATGCCAAGAGATGTAGAGAGCACTGATGTTGGAAGCCAAGCGCATCCTGGGACTCAACCATCGCAGCCTACAACTTCTAATTCTGCTACCTCTATTCCATTTGACAGAGCCTACGTTGATCTGAATACCACTGCTGGACCTTCTAATAATGACATTAGTTTTAATGATAATTTTAATCCAAATTTTACTTTTCATTTTTGATTAATGTTATTGTGAAGAAAGACATGTTTATGTATTGGTATTGATATTGACAAACTGATACTTAGCCTTGGTTTAGAAGCCGCCCAACTTTTTTGTGTGTATTTTAGGCATAATTTTTAGTTAGCTAAGTTTAAGAAATTGTGATTTTGAATCTTTAACTTGCTGAGATTTTGCACTTTTGGATTTTTTGCATGGTTTAATAAATTTATATTTATTTTTGAAGATTTTTGTAGTTCAAGTGTTATCAATTTAAATTGATTTCTGAAGCCTTGTATCCCATTTGCTGTATAAACGATCAATAAGTACATATTTTAACACAAAGTTTTTGCACAAAATATGATTATTTTTATAGTATGGACAAGGATTACATACAAATATGTTAAAAAGTTGGTTCAATAAAATTACATTAACCCCCCTATAAAATATGATATATTACAGTTACCCCCTCATCATAAATGGATCCTCATAAGGGTATTAATGTCCACAAAAAAGTATGAATTTTTGTGGGAAGGGTAAAATTGGAATTCTACTAAAATTTTCTGCTTACATCAACAAATTTCGGTGCGTTCATGGCCGAAATGGGCTACTTGTTAGTTGGACCCAAACCTCAAGGGAGGTATGTGTAATTTTTCATACTTGAGGGGATCTAGCTGTAATTTGACCTAACTTCAGGGGGTCTAAATGTAATTTTCCCATCTAATTAATATATTGACTATGCCATTCGTCCAAGGATAAACATCGTTTTAGAAATTATTTTTTGTTTCATAATATATCTTTCTCACGTTTTAAGGATTATGTTAGTTTTTTCTTAATATATATGCCCTTAAACTTTAATTAATATTTTTTATAAATTCTTAAAAAATTTCCCAACAATTCATTAATTATGGGGTATTTTAGTTAAATTAATCAATAATTAATATTGTTAATCCATTTCCATAATTAATTAGTATGCAACAAACTTGAATTAATTCTTATGCAATAAACTTGAAACAACATTTATTAAGGGATGGAGTATTATTTATATACTTTTTTTCTAGATACTCTAATTTTTTTTATTTTTTTTTTAAAGTAAAACATCACATATTATTCACTTAAAACGTGATATCTTCCAAAACAATAGCAGAAATCGAGGTAGGTAAGTCAACCAATCCCTCATGTGGTCCTATCGCGCACTTAGCTAAGGCATGTGCGGCCTTATTCGCTTGTCTTTAACAAAATGAAAACTACAGACCTCAAAACCAGCAGACCTCTATTTAATGGTCTCTACCAAAGCACCAAATCTTGAGAAATCAGCTTCTCGTGAGGACAACTTGTTAATAGAATATATTTTGACATTTTATAATATCTCAAAAAATACATAAGAATTGAAATTTAGTTATTAAGACACTTTGTATAAAGTATCGCAAAAAGCATATAATTGAAATATTTTCTAAAACTATCATATTATATATGTCAAATTAAGCTGATTTTTTTGGAAGTGTCCATAGTGCATGCATCAATAATTATATAATAATAATCTCTCTCGCATAGAACATTGACCATTGTTATGCTTGTATCTCGTCCAACAATTAGCATATTCTGAAATGGTTCTTTTGGTTAATTTGTTATGGAATGGTTATTTATATTCGAAATCATAATAAAAGATCCTGAAAGTGCTATTCTTTTCTATAGTAGAGATTCGATTTAGCACTTGATGCTAGTTATTTGTTTAATTACATTGATATGGGCATCTACGTTTACATTATATTTTTTAGCCAAATGCTTCCTCGAATCATGATCGACAGAAGGGATCAATTAATTTAGTGTAAATTGCCTATTATGATTCATGAAAATCGTAAAAATTCCAAAGTAATTGCAAAAATCCCAATTATCGGGCCAAAGTCATCCTTAAATAGGTTACAAAAGCCAAAACCTTGCTCGTTTGTAAAATCTCCATTTAGATTCTAAAGTTTTCGTTTTAGTACAAGGATTTGGGACAAGTGGAACTCATAAATCTAATGTTGCATTTGATAAGAGTTTATGGGTGAATTATATGTGTATTCTACTCATGATTATATTTGACAAAAAATTTTATGATCTTTTACAAAGTTTAGATCTGATTTTCTATCTCTCAATTTATAGGATAGTTCATCCCATCATGGGTGTGAGATGTATACTCTAACTGATTTGGATTCAATTGATATGAATTATAATTTACTGTATTACCTTTAAATTTATATGATAAGTATGATACCCCCCTGGCTAGGATCATTCTATACGAGTAGGGTTCACTTAACAGTCTTGCTGAGTACCAATTTTTTCAATCGGTACGCAATAGTTGCAACTTATTTAGTACTGCCCAATAATAAAATCGAAATAAAATAAACAAGCAATTGACTTACATAGAACTGTAAGGTACAACTGTCCAAGTACAACACTTTAATTAGTGAGCTTCTGTTTCCCATTAAACTAGTGAATCTTTTATACAGAATAAATGACTATATACTAATGACTTGTAACGTACTGATCGCCTTAACCGAGTCCCCTCAACCTATTTTCCTAAAACTGAGGCAATGAACAGAAAGAACTTGGGTGGTAAGTCCAAATGACTAAGTGAGACAGGAAATATACATACAGATATATAAACTGAAAATAAGAGTCATAAGCCAACAAAAAAATGAATCATAAAAAGGTATGTCTACACAAACTTGAACGAGACAAATGGTGAGCCACGAACGGAATCTCCAACCTTAGTACTACCCAAAACAGTTAAACATATCATAAAATTCTTATACCTCCCCTTTATGTCGAAAGAGCGACCTTGACAACGGTTAACGACAAACGGTAGGTGTACCATTTGCCCGTGCAATACTGATGAGGTCGTAACCGTCCCACATCGAGTGGAGACGAGGGTCTTGGACGCCTTATAAGCGCCAGGTCCTCTCCACTGCATAAGACGCATTTTGAAAACCCCCCTGGCCTGATGGTTTGCTGTCATAATGGCCAGCAGGAGGGACAATATCTGTGCAGGAGGCCATCGGGTGGAGATCGGATATGGGTTCATCAAATACACCGAGCCAATCCCTACTATAATTAACCTCCAACTGTATGTAGGAATCAGGTCCAACAAAATGGTATCACGTAAGAAGGTTCTATCGACGGTCCATTCCGCCCGACATAGCCCGCTCACATGTACCTGGGCCCAGACTTCCCAAGGGCGTCCCCAAGGGTATCAATGGATCATATCAAGACAGAGTGACTCACAAACTTTTAATAAAACAATAGCTTGTTTCTAGCACCAGGGATACATAAAACATAATTAAAACATGATATCCCAAGGGTGTCAATAAATCATTTTTGAAACAGACATAACTGACAATATCATAAATGAAATACTTTTCAGGTATCACTTGACTTATAATTCATAAAAATATTTTGTTGAAACGTAGAGAGTAAGATATAATTCCAAAAGATTCGGATAACATAAAATAGACAAGGTAGGCCATACGAAGATATTTACTACATATAGTTCAATGTCCCAATAAGGAAGGTAAAAGGCATTCACCTAAGGAGCTTATCTAGTTTAAAAACTTGGATTGACTAGATTGACTTGGTACCCTCCTTTTTAAGCGTGTTTAAGGAAATAAGGAGATATATAGAAGGCTAATCGGTATATATGTATGAAAAAAGAAGAATTTATTGATACATATATGTGTATGGAAGATATGCTATAAAAAGAGAGTGTTTTGTGTGTTGAGAGTGGAGTGAGTGTGGGTATGGGTGGTTTAGGCGGGATTTTTGTGTGTTTTTGGGAAAATGAAGACAATGGCCCATTTTTATAGAGTTTAGGGCAAGAAATAGAATTTTTATACCATAAAGTCAATTTATAATCAATGCATAGAAGATAAGATAAGATAAGATAGGATAAGATAGGATAGGGTAAGATAGGATAAGATAAGATAGGGTAAGACAAAATAAGATAGGATAAGATAAGATAGGATATGATAAGATAAGGATAAGATAAGATAAGATAAGATAAGATAAGATAAGATATTTTTGTAGTTATCTAATTTGTTATGTTTATCAAGAATCTTGTCAAGATCTTAGCATTTAACAACATTTATTAGGAGAAAATGACATTTTTTGATAAGTATATGTATATATATGATAAAACATGACCTTTTATATAATATATACATAGAAATTCGAAATTACATGTATATATAGGTATATTTTTGAAATATAATTACTTATACATAAGGCTTTTAAATAAAGTAATAAGTTGTAATTTTTGAAAATACTAGGAAATACCGGGTCATTATAGATCTATATATATAATTTCAATGTATAAAATTGGGATGTCACAATAAGGTCCAAATTTAAGTGTTTTTTGTAATTTGTTTCTAAATGTCCAATAGGAAAAAGAATCTACCAAACAGTCTTTAAAGAATATTTACAAAATAATATTTGACACCAAACAAATTAATGCAATGGATTGATTATATATTAATGGCATGTAGTGTATCAAATGATTCTATTATCAAAAATAATCTTATATTATTACTGAACGCAACCTAAATGTATTGAATAATATTTGTATGATTGTTTCGATAATAATAATAATAATAATAATAATAATAATAATAATTAGCGGGTGTAGCACATTCTATACATATGCAAAATAAAAATAAAATATAATTTGGTCACATGTTTAACAAATTTATAATTTTATATGTAATAAAAAATAAAAAAAATGATTGAAAATTAAATTTATATATAATGAAAAACAAAGAAAAATGGTGACTAAAAATTAAATTGAACTTTATTATTAGGGGTGGACGTGGGTCGAGTTTTTAGCGGGTTTGAGTTAATCGGGTCGGATACCCCATTTTCGGGTGCCCAATCTTGCTATCCAAACAAAATCCGAAATTTTTGGGGTACCCGAGAGTTTTTGGGTACCCAAAACTCGTTTTTAGTGTGAAGAACCTAAATAAAGTCCCTAGCCGGCGACCACCGTCCACCACCACCATTTAATGAAAACCCATTTGTCCATACATAGATAAATTGGTCCGCAATTCACATGCCCAAGAAAAAGAAATTTAGACAGAGAGACGGTCAAATATGCCGCCTTCTTCTTTGACCCAAGAATCTACAAACCCCTTCGGTTTTGTATCCCAATTGAGTTCTTTCGTATTCAATTCTTCCAGGCTAATTCTAGATGGGCACTCCACATTTTTGTCGAACTAAGGTTGCGGCTTCATTGAGCAATAGGGTGCTACCTTTAGCAATAGAAGAGTAATGAATCAATTCAATCATGCGTACTCTTCAGGCAAGGTAGTTAGATACATGGCGGTGGCAAAGGCTGACGATTTGCTGGTGGTTGACGACTTGGGCTCTTCGGACCCAGGCCAAGTTTTCATGTGATTGGCAGTGGTGGACGATATTGCGGTAAGCTTGAGAGTGGAGATGGTGGGTCATTAGATGAAATGAAGAAGGCGGCCACAAAAAAAACTCATGTACGAAATTTAGGGATTTTAACCTACAATTTGGGTGCCCAAAGCAAAATTCGGCTTATTATTTCTGACCCGAACTCCGAGCCGAAAAATAAACTATGTGGTCAGGTACTCGACCCGAAATTAAAATTAAAAAAGAACCCGATCGGATCGGGTCAAGTTTCGGATAACCCTAAAGAATCATTTTAATTTTTTTTTTTTATGTTTATATTAATTGTTACATGCAAAGAGATAATATCCTATTTAGCATACACATAACTTAATTTAAAAAAAAAAAGGATTTTGCACAAGCCTGGAGAAAGTATGAATTAAATATTTCCAGAAAGAATTAAGCTCTTTTGATATTTTTTCAAGAGTGTTTTTCAGGCAAGTGAGTGCCTTGTGAAATTACGCATCTTTTCATAGGAGTCGATCATTGTAAGTTAGATGAGGCCGGATTGCAGTGGGGCAAGGATCTCGACCTTGGAACTTTCAGTAAGTTGTCACTAGGATATTGGCTTCATAAGTTTTTACGGTTGTAACTTGGATTATATGGTAACACAATTAGACATTATGTTAGGCTAACATGCAAATCAAACATTATATTTATTTAAATAGATAATAATAAATTGGCAATAATATAACAAAAATTGAATGACACGATATTTATGTAGTTCAATTAGTAACAAGGCTACTTGGCTACGTCTATGGACGAGAAGTGATTCTACTATAATAAAATTTTACAAAAAGTTACAATAATTAGAGAAAATATTTTCTAATTAAACTCAACACCCCAAAAGGAGAACCTCACATTTTTTTCCTAAAGAATTCTCTCTCAAATATTTTCTATGTAAAAATTATCTTTCGAACATTTTCCAACTCTTTATTTCAAGCCTCCCAAATATGCTCTCAATATGCCTTAAAACACTTTCTAATTTGGTGTATGACAAACGGAAGAAATTGGCTCTTTTCATAGGAAAATTCCCACCGGCCTTGTACATGAAGGCATTGTTGTGGCTTGATAAAAATGCACCAGATCTTTGATGAGTAACCAACATTTTTGGTGAGTAACCAATTTTCACGGTGAATCACCAACGCCAAGCCAAAAAAAAAACGTGGCCTTCTCCTAATGTTCCCATGCATATTTTGATTTAACAATGTAGTAGACAATGATGTGGCACCTTTCTCAACCACAATTCAAGTCATATTAGAATACAATACGCTTTGTTTTAAATCATCTTAAAGAAGAGTATGGCGGCTGGGTCAGTCAATTGGAGCATGTAAAGATAATAGGGATAATTATGTTTACACCCCATTGAAGCTAGGTGTAATTATTTATTAACCCTTCACATTTTACTAATTAAATTTACACCATCTTATTCATGAAAGTATTTGAAAATTTGACGATTTTACGGAATTGGCATTTTTATCCTTATGTTTTTAACCCCAAAAAATAAAAATGAAAAATTCAAATTAGTAAATTATTTTGCCTAAAATACCCCTACACTTAAATCACACACACAAAACACCTTAGGCTCACACACACACACACAAACACACACACACAATTAGAACTGAAAATTCCATTATTCCATGAAATTGGGGCCTGATTCATGTCACTGGTGGTAAAATTGTGCACGAGTGACGGTAGCGGTAGGTTTGTCATTCCTCATGACTTTTCCAATCAATATTTGTTTTTCTTAAATTAAAGTCAAGCAACTTGAATTTT
Organism: Petrea volubilis; assembly: GCA_026212405.1. Taxonomy (NCBI): domain Eukaryota; kingdom Viridiplantae; phylum Streptophyta; class Magnoliopsida; order Lamiales; family Verbenaceae; genus Petrea; species Petrea volubilis. The sequence continues at coordinate 17,401,784 of CM047876.1, read as the reverse complement.
TATAAGATTGTTGGGTAAATTCCATAATCCACCCCTGTGGTTTCGGTAAAATGCTAAAAATCTCCCATGGTTTACAAATAGGCTAAAAATCAGCCGTGTTTTTGAAGACACTGCATAACTTACCAACGTAAAGGAGAGTGAATCCCACGCGCCTTTTATGTGGATGGGCGTATAATTTGACCTTTTTAAATATTAAAAAAGTGCTGCATTGACCAACATGCTCCTAAATACAAAGATAAAGCCGAATTTATCCCTTTCTTCTTCATCCCTGTTCAACCTCCACCACCCGCTGCTCACCGCTGCCGGAGCCACCACCGAAAATCGCTATTTTGTGCGCCTTGTCAAGTAAAATCAAACTCCTCAATTAATTCGTCAAATATCTAACCGTTCGTGTTTAATTAGATAAAATGTATAAGAAAAATCCTAAAACCCGCCACTACTACTACTAATCTTGTTCCTCTAATTCCTCCACCATCGTCAATCCTAACTCAAAATTGATCTCACCAATGTATTACCCAAACCAAATCACTCAAAACCCATCTAATTTCCACCAAATATGTGTTTGTTTTCATGTGTTCGCGCGTGTGTCTGTTTGTGTGTTGTGTGTGTTTTTACTGTTTGTGCATGCAGTGCTCTGTGTGTGTTTACCGTGTTCATGTTTGTGTGCTGTGTGTGTGTTTACTGTTTGTAAAGTGCAGTGATGTGTTTGTTTACTGTGTGTGAAGTGCAGTGTTGCGTGTGTGTGTGTGCGCGCACACGCAGAGCTCTGTGTGTGTGTGTGTGTGTGTGTAGTGTTGTGTGTGTTTACTGTGTGTGTGCGTGTTTACTGTGTGTCTGCGTGCAATGCAGTGTTGTGTGTGTGTGCGTGTTTACTCTGTGTGTGTGTGTGTGTGTGTGTGTTTTATAATATATATTCTTTAAAAATTAATTAGTTTTGTTTATATAAATATATAATATGTATTTATGTATAATATAAATTTTTAACATATTTTATATATATTTTATAATTTTTAATTATTATATATATGTTTTTATACATTATATGTATTTTATATTCGAAGATTAATTTTGGGTGTTTATTTTCTATGATAAAGATCCAATGGTCCCTAATGGGAGGGGTATAATGGGCATTTTATGTAAAAAAAATTAACGTCGTTAAGTCTAAGTTAACGGTGTGGGAAGTGAGCAAATTTTGAAAAACATAGGGGGTTTTTAGCCTATTTTTAAACCATGGAGGTTTTTAGCATTTTTGCGAAACTATAGGGGTGGATTATGGAATTTACCCAAGATTGTTTAAGGAGTTTTGTTCCTATTGGCAATGCGCATCTAGTGGCACTCTCAGAAATGTTTTAGCAATGACGAGTTGCGATCCAATAGTTGATCAATGGTTGGGTTGATTTGAGGGTGAAATGGGCTTTGCTGGGGCATCTCAATTGTAACGATTGAGAGAGAGAGAGAAAAAATAATTAAATAAAAAATAAATTTATATATATTTTTATATTGTGCAGAATAATAATTTTATAACCAAATAAATTTTGGAAAAATAAATATTTTGTTGTACATATTTTTTAAATTTCATTTGAATATTTAGCATAAAATTATTTCAATAATTTTTAAAATATAAATTAATATATATATATCATAATATATAAATCATGAGATATAATTTTAAAATTAATCATTAAACTCATGAAATAAATTTTTAAATATATTTAAAAAAACTACATTTACACCTCCTCTTTGTACTTGAAAATTATTACAAATACTCCCTCATAGGGATGGCAATGGGTCCGGGTTAGACCCGAACCCGGACCTGCCCCTAATGGGGCAGGTTTGAAGACTCCTAATCGGGTCCGGGGCGGGTCCCGAGTCTTCATTTTTTGAACCCGGACCAGCCCTAGTTAGTTATTTTTATATATTTTTATGTCAATTTATATAATATACATCTATATTTCATATATAAAAGTATATATTATATAAATAGCTACTTAAAAAAATAAATATGATACTCTTGTATATAAAAATAATTATATAACATTAATAATTAAGTTATGATTTCAAAATATGTACAAATAAAAATGTGATAATGATGTTTTAGTAGTGCCATTATTTTTTTCATATTTATAAAGTTGTAATAATATTAATTTTCTTTAAAAAAAATATTTTTTTAATTATTTTTAAAACTTAAACCGGGTCTACCGGGTCCAACCCGGATCCGGCGGGTCCACCCGGGTCCGGGGCGGGTCCGAGCCCGGGTGCAAAATTTCCCCAGCGCGGCGGGTCCCGGGTTTGGCCAAACCCGCCCCATACCCGCCCCGTTGCCATCCTTACTCACGTATTTTAAAAGTGTTAATAAGACCACCCTCATGGGCATTATGGACGTTCAAAAGGTCAGAAAAATGTGCTAATTAAATTCCTGCCCGTGGGGCGTATTTTCGGGAGTCTGTATTTGAAAACTAATATGGTCAACTAAAAATTGTAACGGTCAATAATAGAAAGCGGTATTTGTTAATGGAGTATAAATTAAGCGAAGTAGATGTAATTAGTCGAATATGAGGGTTGGGGTGGGGTGGGGTCTATCGGTAACCACACCTAACTTTAAGGGGTGTAAATGTAATTATCCCAAGATAATATAAGGATTAAGATGTATTCAAGTATTTAATCCATTTCCATTACACTATAGGGTAGTTGTTGAGTAGATTACAAAAAAAAATAATAATAAAATGGGGTGGTTGTTGAGTAAGGGTTTCAAAAACTAACCCGACCTGATGACCCAAACACGATCAACCTGAAAAAAAAATCAGGTTTGGGTTTGGGATTTTCGGGTTGGGGTCAAATCAGGTCGGAACTGAAAATTGACCGAAAAATAAAATCAAGTTGGGTTAGGTTGGGTTCAGGTCAATTTGAATAACCCGAAATTGAATATTGAGTGACCCAAAACCTGATTTAACTCGAACACAACCCGACCCAACCTGATTTTTAAAAAAAAAATTATTATTCACTTAGTGATTTATTTTTCACTCTCCAAGACTTTAACCTTTGATATTATTTTTTAATTCATTCACTTATTTTATTTTGTCCTTTTAGAACTATCTGATTTTTAATAAAATATTTATTATTGTATTTAAAAATAAATACAATATAATTCATTTTTTACTACATTAAATAATGGTTTTGAACTTGAAAAGAGTTTAAATATTCTCTTTATCAAGAACAAGTTAATAGTATAGTTATAGTCTTGTATTACTTAAAAAAGATTTAAAAAATCAAAATAATATATTTGATTATCATATATTATTGTCTTTATTTTCTTTACCTTTTCATACTCACTAGTTTAATATTTGGCATCACAATTTAAAATTTTCAACACAATTAAAGACATTATATGTAGTACTCTTGAACCATTTTCTTAAAAAAAGAAAAAAAAAACTCAATTTATATTGATAGAAAGAATGGTAATGGTATAAAAAATTATGCTATGACTTGTGACCTTTCTGTAAAGATTATGTTATGTTGCAGGCAAAAAAAACTTTTAATTATTGAAAAATATAATATTTTTTTCAAAAATAAAAATAGATTAAATAATACAAATATAGTTTACGTAAGATCAATATTTTAATAGTATAAAAAGTATAATTATTTCATTCTTAGTAGTTTACTTAAATTTTATTATAATTTATTTAAAAAATTCCTACTTCATGAATCACAAATTTTTAACTAATTTCATATAAAATAATATATAATTTAATGATGATATTTATTCTAATGTGATCTAAAATTTGATATTTTGGTATTATGTTAATGTTAATGAATTTGATGTTTTGATATCACGTTTAATTACATGACATTATGTTCATGTTAGGGATAAATTTGATTTTATGTTTCGTTTTGGATATTAGACTCTTTTCTTATTTTTTGATAGTATTTTTAACAATTTTTTTTTTGTTACAAAAATATGAAAATTTGAAAAAAATATTTTTTGGATTGGATCGGGTCATTGGGTGACCTAAAAATAAATCAAGTCAACCCGAACCCGATCAAGTCGTGTTCAGGTTGACCCTTTCGGGTTGAGGTTCGGATCGGGTTAAAATTTTTCATATTGTACCTCTAGCTCAACCCGATCCGAACCCACCCGATTCACTCGAATTGACACCACTACTGTTGAGTGTCAACTAATTCAATTATACTCTACCTAGTAAATAAAAAACAAATAAAAAATAATTCAATTGCATTCTATTGTAAGATTTGGAATTTCTTAAATCTATACTATTATATATTTAAAGGAGGTCTTTTGACCTTAATGTGTAATTTTGACAAAATTTTTAATTCTTATAACTTTAAATTATTTAAAATAAATTCTTTGATTGATGGCATTTAATTGTAAATTCATTAATTCTCTCTCCTAATCATTCAGACACACCAATTATCCATAATGATATTTTTAACACTTTTTGTACTCTCTCTATCCTTCTGTGATAAAAATTTAATAAAAGCTGTCAATAAAAATATATACATAAAGAAAATTATAATTACAACAAAATGCAATACCATCAAATTAATTATGATTTAAAAAATATTAGAAATGTAAATATCAACATAATGTCTTTTCTAGTAAGTTTCTCCTCAATTGTTTTTAAAAAAAAAGCATTTAATTAAAATTTATGTAACTCAAACTTGAAAAAATATATTTTAATATGATATGTCATATCCCAAATTAAATTATAATTTTAAAGGATTGAAAAAAATTAAACTATGCACAGAATATTATCAACAATATATTATTTCATCTTTTTATATTTATCATTTATTTATATACAGTTTAATGCTGCATGAAAGTTTTAGTATCCAACCTTTTATTATACAACTTTCTTTTTCCATTGTCGTATCTTTGTTGACGTATTCAAATTTGTTGACGTATTCAAATTTTATTTTATTTATTGCTCTTTACTTCTTAATAAACATATTTTATTTATTTATTGTTGTTTATATAGTTTAATGCTATATGTATATTATAAAAAGTTTACATCTAGTAAAATGATCTTTGATCAAAATCATCTAATAAGCCACAAATTATTTTGATAGCAGTCTTTGACTACAATTTGGTTAATTTTGATATCTCAAATTTTTGAATTTCTTAATTAAAAAAATTGATTGGCTAGGTCTTTTGAAATAATAATAATAACAATTAAAAATTTCGTTATCCCTCTCATCCACTTACTTACCCACTAACAATCTAACATATCCAATTACGTACTCCCACTTCTTTATAATTTTTGATTTCCACTAAGCAAGATATCTTATAATCAAAATATTCATCAGAAAATGAATTAAGATATGAAAGGAGATTATTTATCCACAGATAGAGAGATATGGATATGAAAGGAAATTCAAAATATGCACAATATTTAAGATTCATTTTATACAAATTTAGGACGAAAGGTATCTTTGGAGATGTAAAAGATGATTCACAACATCCAAGATATATTAGAGTATTTGATGTTCCATAATTTAATTATTATTAATTAATTTTATTTATATTTATATTTTTATAATTATTCTTTTTTTAAAGCTAATTTTATTTTATTTTATGATAATTCAAATCCATTTATATTTAGGTACGTAAAACAAAAATCATAATGTTACATTTTTCAATGTGAATAATAATTCATTATTTTATGATTTATTAACTAAAAGTAGCTCATAATTTCACATGCATAACTTTAACATATCTAAAAAAATTTATTTATAATTTTAGTTTGGATCATATATTTAAATTTTAATTTTTTTTGATATAATTTTTTTGACACGACGATATTTTTCTTTTTTCTTTTTAAATTTAAAAGCTTTAAATATGAGTAAATAATATTATTTAGTTAATTATTGAATTGCATTGAAAATTATTTAGAATAAACGTTAGTTTACATAAATAGTATATTTTATTTTTATCTTTTTATATAATACAATAAATTATAATATTCATGCATAACACGGGGTACATGCTAGTTGTGACGACCCAAAAATACCCTTATATTTGAATACAAATACATAAAAATTCTTACAATCTTAATATAGCACATAATTTCATATTTTTATTTTTGAATCATACTTTGTGATCAAAATTCCTTATAACTCACAACACAAATTTCTTTCCTACCTTATTCTCCATATCACGAAAATTCCTACCTTATTCAATCGGTGGTCACATTTCGATAATATGACTTTATTTCCTACGACCCACTTTATAGATGGAACACTCCATCTATGTAAGGAGAGATTAGGATCATGAATGGCAAGAACTTATTTTAAAATCGGCAAGCCCATTCTTGATCGACGGAACTCAGCACCATCCACTCCGAAGACATTTGGGCCCGAACATGCACAACAAAGTTTTCACATAAACATATTTTCACACAAATAACATTGCATAATAAACATTGATTTAAATAAATAAACACTTTTAACATGAGCATTGTTGTATGTGACTTGTAGTAGAATAGTTTCTAGACTTATTCTAACATAATTGCAATTAAACAAAATTTCTACTTTTTTTTTGTTTTTTTGATAATTAACAAAATTCCTACCTTGCATACATCAAATATGGAGCATCTTAATTCACGCTCATTTTTATCTAGATGTCTTAAAGTATAATCTCTGTAAATTAAAGTACGAACCTTTATTTATGAAATTAAGTAAGGTCTCTACCTTAATTAAATACACTTCTCTTTACTATAAAATATATATAGAGTTTTGTGCTAAAGTAGGCAAAGGTGAGTGTGTGCGCATAGTATGTGTGGAGTGTGTGCCTATTGTGTATAGTGTGGTACAACTTAAGAACATATATCATGCTAAAACATGTTAAGATAAGACATTGTTAAGATATGATAAAATTTGAATAAGATTGCATAAAATCTTGATAAGATTACATAAATTTTCACCATCACTGGTCCTAATCCTTCCTTACATGGACGGAAAGTTCCATATACTAAAATGGGTCGTAGCATAATTGGCATATTCTCGATATATGATCACCGATGTGATTGAATGAAATTGGTGTGATTTGGTTGGAATATTATTATATGGAGAATAAGGTAGGAAAGGGGATATATGATCACCGATGTGATTGAATGAAATTGGAGTTATTTGGTTGAATCCCTCTCCCGCGAATCATTTGCATCTTAGCAGCGATCCGCTCCCTCTCATCATTTTCGATTGCTAGGCCTTGACGATTGGTTTTTTTTGTCCTCTCTCTTTGAAATTAGGGTGGTGTTTCTTCTGATTTAAAAAGGGCTAATTACATTTTCTACCCCTATACTTTGGTGGATTTACCGTTTACCCTCTAATCTTCAAAATGTTGCTTTTGCATCCCTCGGGATTATTATATTTTTGGTCTACTATAGTGGCCTATTTTCACATTTAGGACACTTCTTCTGACCACTGACAAAATTGGTATATATAATTTAAAAACTTTTGCAATATTACGACATTTGCCGGATTTCGGCCAAAATTTGCCACCTCAACACCCAAAAAATGTTTGTTGGCTAATTTTGCTTGCGTGGAAGTCCTAGTTAGCCGATATTGCTGACGTGGATGATGAGTGTGCAAACTCAAAAATTCTTTGTTTAAGAAGGAGTCGAATCCAAGTGCCTTGAGGGCAAAATTTTAAGCACATCTCTCAAACCACTTTGACACACATAATTAATGTTGCTTATATTGCTATAACTTATATTTTAAATGTTTCAAATCTATAAATTCAATTCTTAAAATTTATTAATCTAATTTTAATATTTTACATTCAATTAATATTTTTTCAAAAGAATATAAAATTATAAATTATTTTTTAAAAATACATTTTTTCACAAATTCTTTTAAAAAAATATATTTTTTTCCACAAATTATTTTTCTAAATATATATATATATGTGTGTGTGTGTGGGGGGGGGGGGGGTTGTAAACTAAATTCTTTTAATACATATAAAAATTTATAAAAAAAATTTTGTTTATAAATTCTTTTTGTATATATATATGTGTGTGTGTGTGTGTGTAAAATTCTTTTAATACATATAAAATTATATAAGCATTTTTGTGTGTCTATATATATATATATATCTGTGTGTGTGTGTGTGTGTAAAATTCTTTTAATACATATAAAATTATAAATGCTAATAAATGTTTTTTATAATTTTTTATATGTATTAAAAGAATTTAGTTTACACCCCCCCCCCCCCACACACATATATATATTTATAAAAAGAATTTGTGAAAAACATTATATTTTTTAAAAAAGAATTTGTGAAAAAAATGTATTTTTAAAAAATAATTTATAATTTTATATGACTTCTTTTGAAAAAAAATTAATTGAATGAAAAATATTAAAATTAGATTAATAAATTTTAAGAATTAAACTTAGAGATTTGAAACATTTAAAGTATAAGTTATAGCAATATAAGCCATACTAATTATGTGTGTCAAATTGGTTTAAGAGTTGGGCTTAAAGTTTGCCCTTAAAGCACCCGGGTTCGATTGATCCTTCTTAAAACAAAAATTTTTGAATTTGCACATTCATCATCTACATCAGCAAAATCGGCCAACTAGGGCTTCTACGTAAGTGAAATTAGCCAACTAGCACTTTTCCGATGTTGAGATGGCAAATTTTGGCCGGAATCTGGCAAATGTCCTAACATTGTAAATTTTTTAAACTATGTGCACCAATTTTGCCAGTGATAAAAAATACTGTCCTAAATATGAAAATAGGCCACTATAATGGACCAAAAATGCAATAGTCCCTGCATCCCTCCATTAAATGTTTAGGATTGTGCATCCATTAAAATATAAATACTTGTAAATAAATATTCAATAAAATTTTAAAATATATGAATATATATTAATTAATATATGTAAAATAATATTTATATGTAAAGGCTAGAATAATATGTAATAAATAAAAAAATGAATTTATGCAATTTTTTATTTATATAATTTAAATATATTTAAATTAAATAATATGAGAATGTTAAATTACACATACATGTATATATATACACACATACCTAAAATATATTTATATTTTAAATATATAGTATTATTTTTATTTTAAAATATAAATTTATTAAATTACACATACATTTATAAAATTATAAAAGCCTCTCACATATGTATAAATATATATATATACATACATATATATTTATTATTTATAAAATTTAAATATATTTATATTAAAAATATAATTATATTAAATTATAAACATATTTACATTTTAATATATATAAGTTTTAAATTAGATTTATGATTTCCACAATATATTTAAATTTATAAATACAATTATATTAAATTATAAATATATTTACATTTTATACTTACAGTTATTCTAGTAGGTTATTTTAGGAAGCTCAAAATTACATACCAAAGAAGTCAAAGAAATTTTCACTTAATATATAGTATAGATGATTGTTCTATACCTTACTTTAGAGCCGTGGAGAGTGTAATGGCTAAGTTTGAATCCTAACATGTGTGTGGGCATGAGTTATAATGTATTATAAAAAAAAAATGATCATTCTCTTATTTGTTTTCTTTTTCTTTGTTCTCTGTCGCTTTTTCTTTTTATGATTTCTTTTTTTTTTTTTCAATTTGCTTGGATGGAAGTCCACCAACTTACTTTCATGCTAAAGGATATGGACCGAGAGCTAACAATAGATTGGTTTATCTTGGAGTTAGATGCATTTAACCTCTCCTTGATAAATGAAATGATCACATTACACTCTTACAAAAAACTAATAGGCAAAAAATCCCCTATCAAATTTTAAAAGAATAATTACATCAACTATCCCTTAAAAAATTAAAAATTACAATTGGTCCTCCAAAAATTTTTAATATTACAGCCTCTTTTTTTGGAAAAATAAAAAATTACACTTACACCCCTGATTGCCATTCAAAAACTGATGATGTCGGCAAATTTTTAAATGAAAATCCAAATAAACCTCTGCCATTATGTTTTATATAATTTCTTTCCATATATGCCCTTTGTAATATAATGAAAGAGGAGGGTTGGTTTTTTTGATATAAAAAATTAATCTATAAATAAAGATAAAATTATGTATGTATATATATAATTAATATATAATACATATACACAATTTATTCAAAATATCTAAAAGCATTTAAGATTACCATATGGATAAATATACTTACATACACACACAATATATACAAATCATATATATATATATATATATATAGTGGCAATAGCCAAAGAAATATACAAAAACACACACTTAGGCTTTGTTTGGTTCTAAGATTTTAGGAGGAAAGAAAAATATTAAGAAAAGGAAAAGAAAATACAAGAATTTTAAAATTCTTTATCTTGTTTGGTTGTTAAAAAAATAATAAGAAACAAGATTTTTCTAGAGAATTGTCTTCCATTTTGTTTGGTTATTATTGTAAATTTAAAAAAAAATATAGAAACACACCCAAAAAAATTCAAACAATCAATTAATTGTATATAAAAAAAAAATTGCATGAAATATATCCAAACAATCAATTAGTTTGAGCAACAAAAATGAGGTGAGAGTTTGAAAAGTGAGAGAATGCTAGAGTGAGTAACATATGATTAGAAAATAAGTTTTTCCTTCATTTTCCTCACCTAATTGGAAGGAAATTTTTTTTTTCTCAATTTATGTTATATTTTCTTTCTATTTTTCCTTTCCTTATCATTTCATTTCTTTTTTCCTAGTAACCAAACATTGAAAAATACTTTTTCTTCCTGTTTTCTCTTCCTTTCCCTCCTAAATCCTAGAACCAAACATAATGTTAGTGTGTGCGAACGAGAGGAAAAGCAATAGGAGCAGCTGCAACAGCAAACTTGCTGGGATCCACAAGATTCTCTCTCACTCAAATTGGCCGCCATATCCGCCGTCGCTCTCTCTTGATCTCCTAGTCAGATTGGCGACAACACCGATTGCACCCCCAAAAACTTAGAACTCTGATCAAGTGCTTCCGCGGCGAAGAAGCCTTCTATCTCCACATGTGAAGAAAAGGAAGAAGCTAACAAAAATTGGATCAAGGTATATAAGATTCTACATGCGAAAAGGGGGAGGAAAAGGGAAATTGGAGGAAGACGTGAAAATAAAATTGGAAGAAGAATGTGGAAATGTTGTTGATGAAAGATAATTCATTTGAAGAGAATGAAGAGTGTGACTCATTGTGTGATGTGTGTAAGATTGATGATGATGAAGATGAACGTATTGATTTTTTATTTAATAAATAAAAAACGTAAAATAATAATATTGATGTGTGTGAGCCATCCACGAATCTCTAACTGCATGTGCAATAAGCATCAGAGACTGTTATTTTTTTTCTTTGCCGTCGAATTCCTGTCATTCATACATACGAACCCAATATAAAATGAGAACAAATTAAACAATTGTTGTACCGTATGGTATAATGCAATGCTCCACGATATGTGTGGTATACCAAATCAAAGAACACATACAATAAAATATATGCGCATTGTTGAAATTTGGAGTAGAACTTTGCTGAGCTTCACGCGTAAACTGACTCATATTCTACGATTAAAACATTTTCTATTGCCTACCTATCAAATTTTTGGCATTTGTTAGGAGACGAGTTTCTATTTAATTGTAAAATATTCTAATACTAAGGTAAGAATCAGATATATTTGAACTTTATTTATGATAAACATGTTGTATTAGGTGAGAAGTAGCAATCAACTTGTCACCTAAACTAGCGTTGAAAAACAAGCCTCATTAGCAAATTAATATTTGATGAACAAGTGCTTTATGTTAAAAGTTTAATTTCTTCCATTTTGGTCTTGGTGTGAGGTTTGAGAGACAGAAAGATCAAAATATGGCTTATGCTGCTGTGATTTCTGTTAAGCATACGATATGACGCCTTTTGAATTCTTGCAAAGTCTCGATTCTTCCCCCCTCCCGAGAAAGTTTATAATCTGCATATGAGGTGGCTAGTTCTTTGCAAGAACTACTCCTACGATTCGAGACCAGCAGCAGCAAGAGGGCGAAGGCTTTGGAAGGAGAAGTTATAGAGGCAGTATGTGAATTAGAAGATGCACTTGAAACCCACGTTTCAGATTTATTTGTTTCCCGATCTGATGAAATATTTGAAGTTCATGAGGGCAGTTCACAGGTCAATCTCTCGCTAGACTTGGAGGAAGTCGAGCAAGAGATTGATTCCTTTACGGAAATGGCGAAGAAGATCATGGAGGAGGGGTACACGAAAGAGGACCAGGAATCAAGCAACCCACATCACCTAGAGAAGATGATGCTGTTTCATCGAGAATTGATTTTGGTGAAAAGAAGTCAAAGATAGTTGGATTGTCTAAGGAGTTCAAAGAAATCCGACGTGTCTTCAGAAGGCCATTTGAGCATTTCTATAGACTCGATGTTGTCTCACTCACTGGGATGGCAGGTATTGGTAAGACTACTATTGCTAGAAAACTTTATGAAGATCCATATATTTCCAAATTTTTCCGCTTTCGTGTGTGGGTCATAACAGGGCCAGAGTACCAATTAAAAAAAAATCATACTACATATTCTACCGCAAATGAATCACGACATTGAGAAAATACAAATGCAAGGAGAAGAGGAATTACTCGAGTATTTTTGCAATAGTTTGAGAAATAAGATATACCTGATTGTGTTGGATGATGTATGGAATGGAAAGATCATAGATAAGTTGGAAAATGTTCCTGAACATGACTATATTGGAAGTCAAGTTTTGCTGACAACTAGGCTCGAAGAAGTCGGCTTACGTTGTGATAGAATTCATATTATGTGCTTTCTGGATGAAGAAGAAAGTTGGGATCTTCTTAGTGAACAAGTGTTTGGTGAAGATGAGTTGTGCCCTTATCTACTTGAGCAAGCTGGAAGGAAGATTGCAAAGAATTGCGAAGGCCTTCCTCTTGCAGCCGTTACTCTAGCTTGTTTCCTATCTGACGCTGGTGATAGTACACCAAAGTATTGGAACAAGGTAGCAAAGAACGAAAATTCAATTTTTATAGATGCATATGATGAAATGTTAAATATACTATATCCTAGCTACAACTACTTACCTCTAAAATCAAAAGCATGTTTTCTATATATGGGAGTGTTCCCACCAAGTTGCTCCATCACTCCTTGTAAGCTCATCAACTTATGGATTGCTATAGGGCTTGTCGAGGAAAATTCTTCCATTGACGTAGAAGCTTTAGCCATGGCATATTTGAATGATCTCATATCCAGAAATGTTGTTCTACCGTGCAATACGAGCTCCAATTTTAAAATTAAAATTTGCAGTCTCCATTCTGTCTTTTGGCATCTATGTATGAGGCAAGGTGAGAGGAGAAGCTTTTCTATGTCATGAATAGTTATGCCAGTAGCTTCACACAAGGTATAGAAAGCGAGCGACGATTGTGCATTCATAAAACTATTTTATTCAACTTTCTAGAGGTGTACGACTCAATGGAATCCATTTCAACGGTGCGTTCTCTCTTTTGCACAGGCCAACACCACCCATATTCTCTACCAATACGCTTCGTGTTGAGGCTGTTAAGAGTATTGGACGCTCTTACAATCCGTTTCTATGAATTCCCAAATGAAGTGGTTAATCTAGTGCAGTTGACATACTTCGCCCTCACTTATAATGGAAAGTTCCATACTTTCCATGTCCCATATCTCCAGAAGAAATGTAATCAGTCGCTGTTTTTCAAGAAAATCGTGATTTAAACTGAAGTAAAACGCATAATCTGATCCACTAAGCGCCGCACAAAAATTAACAAAAGATGCCAAGAAATGGTTTCATTGGCTTTAATATATTATTACATTATATATTTTCAGGAGGTTGGCCCGATTGGTCTGATTGAGAATAGAGATATAATTACTATAGATATTCAGAAGAGGAGGATGGATGTAAATCTAACAGATAAGGAGTTGAACAAGCGCAGAAAGAAGTGGACCGCACCGGCTCATAAGGCCGACCGTGGAGTTCAATACAAGGTACATATATGTGAACGCAGATAGATAATTATGGGAACCTGCTTAAAGTTAAAGTGTCTGGTCTGACTCTGTTTTTTCTCTTTGGTTTTCAGTACATTAAGAATGTGCAATCGGCCTCAAAGGGACCTCAAAGGGATGTGTGACCGATGAATTGAATAGATGAAGAGGAGAGGAGAGGAGAGGTGAGGCGAGGCAGGCATATCTGGAACTTTGCTCGACAGAACTAAGGGAAGAAGCTTACAACAAGAGACAAAAAAAAAAAAAATCCTAATAAACAGAATAAGACAAACCTAACTCGGATAAAACTGAGAAACACTAAATAGCCGCAACCAAAAATAAATACCCGAGTTGTCTGAGGCACTCGTCTCTATATAGAATAGATGAAGAGGAGAGGAGAAGCGAGGCAGGCATATCTGGAGCTTTGCTCGACACAACTAATGGAAGAAGCTTACAACAATAGACCAAAAACAAATCCCAATAAACGGAATGAGACAAACCTAAATCGTGTATTCTACATAGAGATGAGTGCCTCAGACAACTCGGGTATCTATTTTTGGTTGGGCTATTTAGTGTTTCTCAGTTTTATCCGAGTTTGGTTTGTCTCATTCTATTTATTGGGATTTTTTTTTTGATTTGCCTCTACCTCTAGTAGTAAGCTTCTTCCATTAGTTTTGTCAAGCAAAGCTCCACATATGCCTATCTCGCCTCATCGCTCCCCAATAAACGTAGTGTGTATTCATGAGTGTAAGAGGAGATGTAGCACCGTTTTATAACAGAGGATCCGAATTGTATCTCACACCTACCGCCCCCTCCTATGGCGCCGTTGACTCCACCAGAACCCTCATACAAATCGGTGGCTGCCACTTCGGCCGCCGAAAAATCAAGCTCTTCACGCCCAGCAGTTGGGTCGTCAGTTATGCTGCGGATGAAGCTATTGTTGAAAATTAGTGCAACTTATTTAATTATTAATTGTTTATTCCACTTTAGTATTACCAATTTTATTGCTATAATGTGAGGCATGTTCACAATTAATTGACTTGGTTAGTTTTTATTATAATAATATTTGATAGTGGAATTAGTGGGAATTAACATGTGCTAATATGTGGATTAGTGGGAACATGGGTTAGTATATGGAATTAGTGGGAACATGGTGGAATTAGTGGGAACATGGGTTCATGTTTTAGGGGAATAGATGTTAGTAGAACCCTATAAATAGGGGGAGTTGTATCACTTTTAATTCATTCAATACACATTCATAATTCCAATAAAAGTTCTTTGTTCCTCCAAATATATTTCTCTCTTGTCTTTTGTAGCAATTTATTTCTCTTTTGTTTTATGGTATCAGAGCCATAAAATAGAATAATAATACGTGATAGAAAGGGAATCCTGTTATTTGCTATAAATGGAGGTCTCAAATGGAGGAAACGTTCAGAATGGGATGGAGAAGCTTGTAGGCAACAACTACAAGTATTGGAGGATGTGTATGGAGGCATACCTTCAAGGTCAGGATTTATGGGAATTAGTTGTCGGTAACGAAACAATTCCTCCTGATACTCCTAATAATGCCGAGTCACGACGAAGGTGGAAGATCAAGTGTGGGAAGGCTCTTTTTGCTTTGAGAACATCTATTAGCAAAGAGTTCATTGATCATGTTCGTGATGTCATTTCTCCGAAGGAAGTTTGGGAAACGCTCGAAAGGCTGTTTACCAAGAAGAATACTGCAAGATTGCAGTTGTTGGAGAACGAGTTGGCAATGTTAAAGCAAGGAGGTATGTCAATTTCGGAATACGTTTTACGAGTTAAAAGTATTTGTGCTGAAATTTCAGAGATTGATCCGGACGAGAAGATTAGCGAAGGCCGGCTACGTCGCTATCTTGTTCGTGGGTTAAAGAAGGAGTATGGGCCTTTTGTCACTTCCATTCAAGGGTGGTCGACGCAACCTTCCATTGAAGAGTTAGAGAATTTGCTCTCTAATCAAGAAGCTTTGGCAAAACAAATGGCAAAAAGTTTCGAATCCGATGCCGTTCTCTTTTCAAAGGGAAAGCCAAACAAAAAGAACTCATTAGGAAACAATAATAAAGAAGAAGATACAAATGCAGACAAAAGTGGCAACTCACAAAGCAAGAAGATCATCACATGTTTCAGATGCAAAAAGCCCGGGCATATCAAGAAAAATTGTCGGGTGAGGCTTGCGAATGCCAATGTTGCTTGCACAAATGAAGGAGATGATCAACTCAAATGGGAGCATTGTTTTACGGTAGAGGCTGTTGAACAAAAGACATCTCAAGCTTTTGTCAATTATGCCGGCAACAAGAAAGAAGAGTGGATCATTGATTCCGGTTGTTCTCACCATGTAACCGGTAATGATGCATTGTTCTCAGAGGCGCATGAGCACCATGGAGATCGAGTTATTGTCACTGCTGATAACTCTACGCATCCGGTAGCAAAAGAAGGTGTGGTGACTATTGACATTGGCGCTAGCGGTAATACGAGCACAAGAAGTATCAAGTTGCATGATGTTTATCATGTCCCAGGTTTGACGAAAAATCTAGTCTCAGTTCCTCAAATTACTGACTCTGGAAAATATGTCTTATTTGGCCCAAAGGATGTGAAGGTGCTTGACAATGTGAAAGAAATATCTGCTGATGTTATTTTTACTGGCGAAAAGAAAGGTTCTTTGTTTGTTATGTCAGCAGGAGAAGCCTATGTGAAGAAGACAAGCCAAACCGATAATGTCGCAATTTGGCATGCTCGGTTGGGTCATGTAGGCTATCAATTGTTGCAGCAGATTTCTTCTCAAAAGTTGGTGGATGGAATGCCAACTTTGAAGAATGTTCGTGAAGATGTGATTTGTCAAGGTTGTCAATATGGAAAATCTCATCGCCTTCCTTTCAAAAAGTCATCAAATCGACGATCTACATTATTCGAGTTGGTTCATACAGACTTGATGGGACCAACAACAACACCAAGCTATAGTGGGCATAGATATGTCATGGTGTTGGTGGATGATCACTCGAGGTTCACTTGGGTGAAATTCTTGAAAGAGAAAAGTGAAGCTCTATCCAAGTTTGCAGCGTTCAAAGATGCGATTGAAAAGGAGTTTGGAAAGAAAATAAAATGTCTCCGCAGCGATAATGGTGGGGAATACATGTCAAATGATTTCTTCCAGTATTGTGACGATAACAGCATTCTTCGTCAAATGACTTGTCCGAATACTCCGCAGCAGAACGGGCTTGCAGAAAGAAAGCTTGGGCATCTTGCTTCAGTTTGTCTTTCATGGCTGCATGACAAGAATCTTCCTCGGAAGCTTTGGGCAGAAGCAATTCAATGCGCATGCCATGTAACTAATAGGCTGCCGCCTTGGCCAGGTACACAAAAATCTCCGTTTGAGACTTTATATGGTGAAAAGCCAAATGTGAATTATTTTCGGGTATTTGGTTCTATATGCTATGTTCATGTTCCTAAAAGTCATAGGACCAAACTTGATCCGAAAGCAAGAAAGTGTGTATTTGTTGGCTATGACTCTTTTAGGAAGGGTTGGAGATGCATGGATCCGGAGACAAAGAAGTTTACTACTTCTAGAGATGTGGTGTTCGATGAAGTGTCATCACCATTTTCTGCTCCAAAGTTTGCTGCTCTTGGTGATGACCAAGATAATTTAGAGCGCTTGATTCCTGAAGCAAATGTGCAAGCACCTAGTGGAGAGGCAGAAAATGAGTTACCACTTGGGAGTATAGAAGATGGCGAGCAACAAGCTGTGAGACGGTCAACAAGGGATAAAAGACAGCCAGACTACCTCAAAGATTATGAGGTAGAACTTAATAATTGTTCGGTGACTTCATGCTTCTTTACAGGAGCATTAACTTTAGAAGAACCAACAAGTTATGAGGAAGCAAAAGGTTGTCCGGATTGGGAGAAAGCAATGCAAGAAGAGATTAATGCTCTATACAAAAATGAGACATGGGAGTTGGTACCCAGGCCAGAAAATTGTGAGCCAGTCACATGCAAATGGGTTTTTCGGTTGAAGAAAAAATCTGATGGCACTATTGACAGGTTTAAAGCTCGTTTGGTTGCTCGTGGTTTCTCTCAAAGCTATGGATTGGACTATGAAGAGACGTTTAGTCCAGTGGCAAAAATGGTGACGGTAAGAACTATTATCTCACTTGCTGCTTTTAAAAGTTGGAAATTGTGGCAGCTTGACGTAAAGAATGCATTTCTTTACGGGGAGTTGGATCGAGAAGTATTCATGGAGCAACCCCCTTGGCTTTGTTTCTGAGCAATTTCCAAATCATGTTTGCCGGTTGAAGAAAGCTCTCTATGGCCTAAAGCAAGCTCCAAGAGCTTGGTATGGTAAAATTGCTCAATACCTCATCTTCTGCAGATTTAAAATTTCTGATTCAGATTCTAGTTTGTTTATAAAATTAGAAACAAATGTCCATCTCCTGGTATTATTATATGTTGATGATATGATAATAAATGGAGATAATGAATCAGAAATTTCTAATTTAAGGGATGACTTGTCTGTTCGCTTTGATATGAAAATTTTGGGGGAGATTGGATGTTTTCTTGGTCTTGAAGTGGAAAAATCATGTCAAGGATATTTTGTTTCCCAAAGAGGCTATGGAAAAAGCCTTTTGAAGCGTTTTAGCATGGAGGAGTCAAAAGAAAAGGCTACTCCAATGGAGGCAAATCTCAAGTTAAAGAAAGATGAAGGCAAGCCATTGAAAGATGCAAGAAAGTTCAGACAACTTGTTGGAAACTTGATTTATCTGACCATCACAAGATCAGAAATTTCATACTCTGTTGGTATTGTTTCACAGTTTATGCAGAATCCAAGAAATCCTCATTTGGAAGCAGCAAGAAGAATTTTGCGTTATGTAAAAGGAACTCTTGACTATGGTCTTCTATACAAGAGATGTGATAGCTTTGTGTTAAGTGGATTTACTGACGCGGATTGGGCCGGAGATACAAATGATCGTCACTCAACTTCAGGTTACTGTTTCAACACTAGCTCAGCGATAATTTCTTGGTGCAGCAAGAAGCAAGATGTTGTTGCCTTGTCCAGCACTGAAGCAGAATATGTCGCAGCTACCATGGCAGCACAAGAGTGCATTTGGTTAAAAAGGCTGATCGGGGACATACTATGTAAAGTTGACTATGCTGTGCAAATCAAGTGTGATAATGAGAGTGCCATCAAGCTTGCTTCTAATCCCGTTTTCCATGCAAGAACGAAGCACATAGAGGTTCGTCATTACTTTGTTCGTGAGAAGGTCTTGAGTGAAGAAATTGAATTAACAAGCGTTCGTACTAATGCTCAAGTGGCTGATATATTTACTAAGCCTTTGGTGAAGCCCAAGTTTCAAGGCTTTCGAGATGCTCTTGGAGTCATTGATAGTAAGCTTGCACTAAGGGGGAGTGTTGAAAATTAGTGCAACTTATTTAATTATTAATTGTTTATTCCACTTTAGTATTACCAATTTTATTGTTATAATGTGAGGCATGTTCACAATTAATTGACTTGGTTAGTTTTTATTATAATAATATTTGATAGTGGAATTAGTGGGAATTAACATGTGCTAATATGTGGATTAGTGGGAACATGGGTTAGTATATGGAATTAGTGGGAACATGGTGGAATTAGTGGGAACATGGGTTCATGTTTTAGGGGAATAGATGTTAGTAGAAATCTATAAATAGGGGGAGTTGTATCACTTTCAATTCATTCAATACACATTCATAATTCTAATAAAAGTTCTTTGTTCCTCCAAATATATTTCTCTCTTGTCTTTTGTAGCAATTTATTTCTCTTTTGTTTTAGCTATCTCCTGCCGGCGAAGACAGGTATCCTCCGCCAGCCCCTACCGTGGGGGTGATGGTGTGCGATGGTGCAAAGGGTGGCGCGTATTTGAAGGCCGTGAAGGGTTTATATAAAACGGCTTCGCGAAATCATGTGGGTTGGTGGAGTTGCAGACGCGAAAGGGGGGTGACATACACCGGTGGGGAAGAAGAGGATCTTTCCTTTTTTTTCCCTATTTTTTTTCTTTTGTTTTCCTTTTTCTTAAAATTTTAGTTTGGTTAATTATTAATTTATTGTTATTTTTAAATAAAGATTCAATATTTAAAATAAAATATAATGTACAATTTTCACATAAAGCAAGATTTTTATAGCTCAATAATTTTAAGAAAATAAATATATTTTAGATAAATAATTTAAATCTATTTAATATAATTAACAAAAATTCTAAAAATTTTCAAATAAAATGTCATTAACAAAAATTTAGAAAATTTCATGGTGTATATATGTAAAAAAGTATCAATGTATATGTGTATCCATTTATGTTGCGAATAACAAATTTATATTACAAATAATTATTACACCCGTTTGTTTTGAACAAATTTACATATAATCCCAAAGGGTAATTTAATCAATTTGTAATCATTGGAAATAGTCAAAGGACAAACTTGAATTTTTATTGAATATTTTCACTAATGCCGTCATTTTTCATTAGTTTGACTAACGGTAGGTGAAGATTATTAAATGGAAACAAATTTCAAGGGGGTCAGGGTAATTTCTGAATAAGTTGGCAATTTTGAGTAAACGGACCAAATCTCAAGGGGTCTGTGTAATTACCGCCATTTTTTCATTTTCAGAGGATGAAAATGTTTTTCAAAATAGAAACAACGTAGTGTTAGTTTTCTTTGGGCAAATGTCCCTTTATCTTGTACTCTAACTCAATTTCACTGCACTCTTTTATATCCTCAATTGTGCCACTTCACCCTCTAATATTTTTACTTTTTGCTTCAATTGTTGCATTTCATTAAATTTTTTATCTATTTGTGTTGGTTAAATTATACTAACAACCTCTAAACTTTTTCTATCAACAAGCATTCCGCAATATTTTAAAAAATTGATATAAACCGTCATTCTCATTAATTTTTTATAAAAAAAAATATTTTATTTGTAACACACTAATGACCACAATTTAGTAATACAAAAGGCTAATTATTCTATTTGGCCTATCATTTTTATATATCTTATAATTTTTATTTTTTAAAAGATTGATGATCTGTATTTTGTTTGAAAATTTGATTGGTGGTACAAGAAATGGTCTAACTCATATTTGCATGCATGATATGCAATTTTGTTTTCATGAATACATGTTTATTGCATTGTTGAAGTTTAATTATTTTTGGTAAACAAATTTCCTCATAAAATGCATTTTTTGCATATATATTTCATAATTTTAAGAAAACTTTAAAATTTATTATTATTTTGAGGTTTTAACTATTCGTTTATAAAAAAAAGTCATTACAAAATTTATTTTTTTTAAGAAATACTATGCTAATTTATCAATTTTCGAGGGAAAAATACTCATTTTTATCACTTTAACACTGTATTTTAAAAAAAATAAAATTAAAAGATTGACGAGTGAAAATCAAATTCTCATAGACTGTCACACACACACACACACACACACACGAACTTTCAAATCCAAACACAGCTCAAAACAAATAGGACAAAACACAAAGCTAACAGGAACGCGCACACACCAATTTTTAATAATATACTCTTTCTTGTAATACCTGAATTCCCAAATATACTATTATTTAATTTCAACATGATTGTATACATATAAAAAAAGTTTAATTCGTATATTTTTTGTGAGACATTTAAAAATATTTCAAATATAATTAAAATCAACAGTGAAAGAAAGAATTGCTAAAACTACTTTAACAATGAAAGGTGATAAATAGTTATTTTTAAGTAAATATAGATGTTAAATAAGTAAATATGTTAAAAGTAGTATATATGCACATCTTTTTATTTGTAAATATAAATTATTGTTGAACAGATTAATAATTTTAACCTTTTAATGAAGAACCTCCATTTTATTATTGACCCACTGTTCCAGAATTTTTATATTTTCATTTGTTTGTTCATAAATTATTAGAGACATTGGCCCATATTGATACAAACTCAAAGAAATAAATAAACAAATATAATAATAATAATAATAATAATAAGAAGAAGAAGAAGAAGATGACGAAGAAGAAGAAAATCGTCTAGTGATTAAGACAAGGGATTGAAATTTCCACGACGGAGTAGTTGATCTGGCCACGTTTTTCAATTTTTACAAACAAAAATTTGAAAATATCTTTTACAATCCTCTAATGTAAATGACAGAATTTTTCCCAAAAAATACCCCACACTAATTTGACGAGACATGAAATTATTTTGGTATAAATTATGTGTGATGAATGTGCCCGATTACTCAATTGGTAACAGATTCTAGATGTCTACTAGCTCTACTCATTATCATTTTTTGCATGATTAGTGGAGTAAGTTGGGGTTTTTTTTTTTTTTCAAACTTGAATTATTATACTTTTCCAAACAACCATTCCTCATCTTTTGAATTCACCACGCATTTCAAGCCTAATATAGGAAGTTCTTTATAAAAAAAAAAAAAAAAAAAAGCAAACTAGTAGCCAAACCTATTCATCAATTCACATTGCGTCAAGTATGTTCTTAAATATTTCATACCCAAGGCTAATGTTACAAATAAATACATTACAGTGAGAAAAATCATGGACTCTTCTAAAGATACTCTTTTCTAAGTTTTACCATGCACATTGAAACATTGACTCCATATTTGACATATTTTTTAGGGAAAAAAAAATCATAGAACTTATGAAAAGATTTGATAACTCATAACTTAAGCATACTAGAGGCAAGCATTTCCCAAGCCATAGGAAAAGCAACAAACAAGCTTGGTCAATCAAGCAAATCTTAAGTAGCACAAAATAAGCACCCACTAGACCCATCACAAGTACCCCAACCAAATATTACAAGGATATAAGAGTAACTATAGGATGTTTTAAATGATGACAAAACATAATTGTGCTTTATGAAGAGTTCATCTACTATTCTCTTTGATACTATGTTACTATTCTTTTAATCATATTGGTTACTAGACTTTGCTCTGTGACACAGTACTTATTCAAGCAGTAGGATTGTGTCGAGTTTATAACTAATGTATGTGTTATATTAACTTCTTTATCACTTTGCTTATGTCATTTTTATTTGAATTGCACATTGTCCTCAATGTGTAAATATAACAAAAGTAAAGTACATGAGATGATGCAATTTCCCTGACAAAGGACTACTCAAGGGGATGAATTTGTAAGGTGAGTCCCTTAGGGTTTTAGCAAAAATTAGGCGTCAAAGGGAAATAATTGAAAAAGTCAAAATTAGAAGAAGATTTAATGAAAAAAGATAGAAACGGTATTGAAGTGCAATTGGAATAGGATGTGGTCACGTCTTAAATGAATTGCAACTTTGTAAGAACACCCTTTTGTTTTGCTAGTTATGATAGAAGCACTCTCAATTTTAAACGTGGTCACGTCCTATTCATAGTGCACTTTTATCCCCATGTGCCCACAAGTCCAAAAAATTATCGTTGCCGTGTTCCTAAAATAGGGCGTGGTCATGCCATATTTAAAGGGCACTTCTGTCCTGATGTTATTGACAACTTGCCTCTGTGTTACTGTTGTGTTAATAAGGTGTGGTCAAGCTTTAGTTTCAATGCACCTCCTATCAATTGCTAGACATATCTACATCCCTATTTGGTACCTATAAACAATAAAACTTCAAATAAAAATATAGAAAATGGAAAGCAAGTAAATAGAATGATTTTTTTTTTTTTTTGTTTTAGATATAGCTACTTAAAAAGAAAAGTAAAAATAAATTTAGCCTACCTCCCAAAAACCGTCATTGTTTAAACATTAAAGACTAGACATTAGGGAGGATTTAACTAATTAGAATTAAAAAAACGATATTTGCCAAGCCTCCACATCAACTCTTCATTGCGGTTCTCAACCGCAATCGCACCCAATTTCTTAGACAACATCTTTGCAGGTGCAACAGCAAACTTGCTATGGTCCACTAGATTCTCTCTCGCTCTCTCTCCCCAATTCTCCATCTTCTCTCTCAGATCTCTCACTCTCACTCAGATTGACCACCATATCCGTCGTCGCTCTCTCTCGATCTCCTAGTCGGACTAACGGCAGTGCCGATCACGCCGCCAAAAACTTAGAACTCCGATCGAGTGCTTCCATGCCGAAGAAGCCATCCGTATCTACATGTGAAGAAAAGGAAGCCAACAAAAATTGGAACTGGGTATATAATACATGCGAAAAAGGGGTAGGAAAAGGGAAATTGGAGAAAGATGCGAAAATAAAATTGGAAGAAGAATGTGGAAATGTTGTTGATGAAAGCTAATTCGTTTGAAGAGCATGAAGAGTGTGAATCATTGTGTGATGTGTGTAAGATTGATGATGATGAAGATGAAGATGAAAGGATTGATTTTTTTTAAATAAATAAAAAATATAAATTAATAATATTTCTTAAATGATTTTTCAAGTTGATTAGTTCTTTAGATTGAATTTCATACAAAGAAATAATAATATTTGTATATATTTTTTATTTTTTAAAATAGTGTAATTAATTAAATTATTAAATACTAAATAAATATAAATGAATCATAATAATAATACACAATGTCTTAATATTCAAAAAACATATATTTAAATGTATTTATATTATATTATTTTTATATTTTATATATTATTTCTGATACAGTGTGTACATATATTAATTTATATATTTTTCTTTTTTATTTACATATTATTAAAACCATAGATATTAAATTTTTATATATTATATGTTTTAAATATATATTTTGTACTTATAATTTAAATATATATTTAATCATTTATAAAATATAATATATATATATATATATAATACACACACATATAGATAATATTATTTCATACCTTGAAGAAACAATAGTGAGAGGAGTAGAAATGTCTTTATAGGGATTCATTTTTTTAGTTAATTTTTTATTTTTTTTAATATTAAAAATTTAAGGGTAAAACTAAAAGTTTACACAAAATTGACCGGGTAACCAACAGATTGGGGGTTAGGTGTAATTTTTAAATTCCCCAAACAAAGAGATTGAAATATTTTGGAACTAATTGTAGTTTCCAATCTTTTGGAGGGTAGCTGATGTAATTATCTCAATTTTGAATAGAAGCAATTTGACTCCTATCAGCGAGTGTAGCTCATTCCTATCAGTTTTTTTTTTTTCCTTTTTCTTTTTACTTATTTGTGATGGACAAAATATTTTTATTAGTTGAATTTCTCCCCTCCTTAGTGAGCCATCCACGAATCTCTAACTGCATGCGCAATAAGCATCAGAGACATTTTTTTTTTTGCCGTCGAATTCCTCTCATTTATACATACGAACTCAATATAAAATGAGAAGCAAATTAAACACTTTTTGTACAGTATGGTATAATGCAATGCTCCACAATATGTATGGTATACCAAATCAAAGAACACATACAATAAAATACATGCGCATTGTTGAAATTAATTTGGAGTAGAATTTTTCTGAGCTTCACGCGTTTAAGAGACTCATATTCTACGGTTAAAACATTTTCTATTGCCTACCTATCAAACTTTTGGCATTTGTTGGGAGATGAGTTTCTATTTAATTGTAAAATATTCTAATACTATGGTAAGAATCAGATATATTTGAACTTTATTTATGATAACATGTTGTATTAGGTGAGAAGTAGCAATCAATTTGTCACCTAAACGAGCGTTGAAAAACAAGCCCCATTAGCAAATTAATATTTGATGAACAAGTGCTTTATATTAAAAGTTTAATTTCTTCCATTTTGGTCTTGGTGTGAGGTTTGAGAGACAGAAAGATCAAAATATGGCTTATGCTGCTGTGATTTCTCTTAAGCATACAATACGACGCCTTTTGAATTCTTGCAAAGTCTCGATTCTTCCCCCCTCCCGAGAAAGTTTAGAATCTGCATATGAGGTGGCAAGTTCTTTGCAAGAACTACTCCTACGATTCGAAACCAGCAGCTGCGAGAGGGCGAAGGCTCTGGAAGGAGAAGTTAAAGAGGCAGTATGTGAATTAGAAGATGCACTTGAAACCCACATTTCGGATCAGTTTGTTTCACGATCTGATGAAATATTTGGATATCATGAGGGCAGTTCACAGGTCAATCTCTCGCTAGACTTGGAGGAAATCGAGCAAGAGATTGATTCCTTTACGGAAATGGCGAAGAAGATCATGGAGGAGGGGTACACGAAAGAGGACCAGGAATCAAGCAACCCATCACCTAGAGAAGATGATGCTGTTTCATCGAGAATTGATTTTGGTGAAAAGAAGTCAAAGATAGTTGGATTGTCTAAGGAGTTCAAAGAAATCCAACGTCTCCTGAGAAGGCCATTTGAGCATTTCTATACACTCGATGTTGTCTCACTCACTGGGATGGCAGGTATTGGTAAGACTACTATTGCTAGAAAACTTTATGAAGATCCATATATTTCCAAATTTTTCCACTTTCGTGTGTGGGTCACAATAGGGCCAGAGTACCAATTAAAAAAAATCATACTACATATTCTAGCGCAAATGAATCACGACATTGAGAAAATACAAATGCGAGGAGAAGAGGAATTACTCGAGTATTTTCGCAATAGTTTGAAAAATAAGAGATACCTGATTGTTTTGGATGACGTATGGAATAGAGAGATCATAGATAAGTTGCAAAATGTTCCCGCACATGACTATATTGGAAGTCGAGTCTTGCTGACAACTAGGCTCGAAGAAGTCGGCTTACGTGGTGGTAGATCTCATAAAATATGCTTTCTGGATGAAGAAGAAAGTTGGAATCTTCTCCGTGAACAAGTGTTTGGTGAAGATGAGTTGTGCCCTTATCTACTTGAGCAAGCTGGAAGGAAGATTGCAAAGAATTGTGAAGGCCTTCCTCTTGCAATCGTCACTGTAGCTCGTCTCCTATCTAACGCTGCTGATAGAACACCAGAGTATTGGAACAAGGTAGCAAAGAAAGAAAATTCAATTTTTACAGATGCGTATGATGAAATGTTAAATATGCTATATCCCAACTACAACTACTTACCTCTAAAATCAAAAGCATGTTTTCTATATATGGGAGTGTTCCCACCAAGTTGCTCCATCACTCCTTGTAAGCTCATCAACTTATGGATTGCTGAAGGGCTTGTCGAAGAAAATTCATCCATTGACTTAGAAGCTATAGCCATGGCATATTTGAATGATCTTGTATCCAGAAATGTTGTTCTGAAGTGCAAGACGAGCTTCAATTTTAAAATTAAAATTTGCAGTCTCCATTCTGTCTTTTGGCATCTTTGTGTGAGGGAAGGTGAGAAGGAAAAGCTTTTCTATGTCATGAATAGCTATGCCAGTAGCTTCACAGAAGGTATAGAAAGCCAGCGACGGTTATGTATTCATAACAATATTTTATTCAGCATTCGAGAGGTGTACGACTCAATGGAATCCATTTCAACGGTGCGTTCTCTCTTATGCACAGGCCAGCACCACCAATATCCACTACCAATACGTTTCGGTTTGAGGTTGTTGAGAGTATTGGATGCTCTTACAATCCGTTTCTATGAATTCCCAAATGAGGTGGTAAATCTAGTGCAGTTGACGTACTTCGGCCTCACTTATAATGGAAAGTTCCCAGCTTCCATATCCAAACTTTGGAACCTTCGGTACTTGATTGGCCGTCCACATCAAAGCATCAAATCCATTGAATCTAGATTATATCTGCCTCTCGAGATATGGGATATGAAAGAACTAAAGCATCTTCAATTGATGGGAAACGACCTACCAGAACCAAATCCTGATGGTGATGCTATCTTAGCAAACCTCTTAAGACTTTTGGATGTGAGCGCTCACAGTTGTACCGAGACGATACTTGAGAGAATTCCAACTAGAGAAATTAGGAATTCGAATTGAATTACCACCTGATGGTCGTGAAATTTCGTGCTGCTTCGATCATCTTTCCCATCTTCATAGGCTTAAATCACTCAAATGTTTTGTTGTGAATCCGAACCCAATTGTTCAGGTTGTTGCTTTCCCTCCTTCTACTAAATTCTTCCCGTCTAGTCTCGAAAAGTTGACTTTGAGCGGGTTGGGATATCCTTGGGGGTACATGAGTATAATTGGTAAATTGCCGAATCTTATAGCGCTCAAATTGCGATGTTGTGCCTTTCAAGGTCCAGTGTGGGAAACTTGTGAAGGGGAATTCGATAAACTCAGCTCTCTTTTGGTTGAAGATGCTGATTTGGTGCATTGGAGAGCAAATGGTGAATATTGCTTTCCATCTCTTGTGCGTGCAACCTTAAGTCACTGCTACAAATTAAAGGAGGTCCCTTCTAACATTGGGTTTGACGGAATGGTTGACCCAATCCAGTTAGATGAATGCCCTTCAGTAATAAAGCAAAAGAATAATAAACTCCGGTTATGACAAGTATCTTGTGAGTTGTCTCAAAAGGTATGTCAGATTCAGTTCTAATTTGAGCAATTTATTGCTGCTGCACTTCCATGATGTGCTTTTTTTGATATGTCGGGGACCTATACAATTTTAATAGATTGCTAGCCGAAATTCTTATGTGCATTGGATGTTCCATACGTGCATTTAATGGTTATAATTCACTTTATACTTATTTTATCTGATAAAAAGTAGTTATACATGATATGACAAAATCATAACCATTGAGTGCGTATATGGAACCTTAAACCCAATTCATAAAGAATTTTCAGATTGTTGTTGGGATTGTGATATGCGTGATCTCACTTAAACTGATCCATGGCTCTACCAACTAATTTTGGTATGTAATTTTTATTGTCAGAGATGCAAGCTTTATTTTCAATTATTTTTTATAACCTTAATTTTGTACATTTTCACTACTTAAGTATTTGGTACTATATAATATAGCAAAGGCTAGAAGAGTGTGATCAAAATCATTCCATTTCTAAATAAAATAACAAAAGGCTGTTCGATCAAAATCATTCAATTTTGACTACATTATGAATTTTCAAACTTTCAAATTTTTTAATTTGTGAAAAACTCTCATGGCATGATTGATATGCATGAATGGACCGGGAATGGAATGGACATTCCTATATCTATTTCTAATGATGCGATTGATATAGTTTAAAGGTGGGAATATTCATCCCCGTGGAAATCACTATTCCCATATATGTGGGTTCAGTGATTTCTCTCGTCCTACATGGTTGTAGTTATTCCCAAGAAGTTGACAATGAACTATTTCTTGATATTATTAGCACAATATTTATTAAATTTATCATGTGTTATAAAATTTATATTTACAGTAATTAAATGTTAATAAATGCATTAAATATGTATTAAATTATATTGATTACATAAAATTCTATGTATATACACATAAATCATATATATTTATAATTTATATCTAATATTTCATTTTAAAATGTAAAATATATTAACATATGCTAACATATATTCATACATACACATATATGGTGATATAATTTATTGATATATTTGATATAATGAAACTGTATATTAAAAATTATTTTAGGTGATATATATTATATCAAATGCACGTATAATTACATATATGAATATAAAATAATTGATACATGTGCAAACTTTATAATAAGAACATAAAACATAATATATATATCATGCATAAAAATTAATATATCCATATATATAAAAAAACATAAAATATAAACATTTATATTATTTAAATTAAAATTTTAAAATATTTTTTATATAAAAATTATTTGAATCATATACTTGATTTATTTTTATGCTTTTGATTCATTACTACTTATGAATTACCAAATATCAATGGCCGCATACTAAGTATGTGAATGTTATATCAATATCATTCATTTTTCATACTTATTTCATTCTTAACTTCATTCAATTTATGCCTAAATCCTTTCCTTCATGCCAATCATGCCATCATTGGTTGATTGGTATTTGTTGTAAATTATGTATTTCCTAAGCTGTCTAAAATCATTACCATAAATCTTTCCCTAATAATGTGCATTTTCTTAAATAGAGTAGAAAAATTTTTATTAACCTTTCATGATTTGAAATTTAATTTATTTCCATAACTGAACGTAGAATATATACATATATATATATATATAAATTAAATCAATTAAGAATTGAATCATATATTTATGTTTATGTTATTTCCATTTTGTTTACTAGTAGAACCATGGGAAGAAATCAATGACAAAAATTTGGTAAAAAGCTCTCAATAAGTCTTGATTGTGTTCCTGGTTATTTTGAATTACAATTATTTGACTAATTGTTATACTTCTTGATTTGTTCTTTTCATAATTCTTCTTTTTTTTTTTTTGGTTACATCATAATTCTTCTCAGTGCTCAAGTTCTAGGAAACTGTGATGCGAGTAAAGAAGCTGAGTGGTGCTATTGCCGACATAATTGAGATCAAAGTTTCCTATTACTACCAATCCTACGTTTTTACTGTCATTGAAATACTTTGCTATGTCACATGTATATGATCTATCGTCTACGTTCTAATTAATGATCTTGAACATATTATAATGCTGTAAAAAAAAAAACAAACAAAAGAAAAGGTTACAAAGTCTACGTTCTAATTAATGTTTTGTTTTATTTTAAGTGTTTTGTATTTTGTGTTTTGAGAAAATGAAAATAAATGATATGATATGTTTGTATTAAAATTATTTTTTTAAATGAAGTTATTCACAATAATTAGTGATTGATGTTGATGTCCTTTTTTTTTATATATATAATTAAGATGTTGATGTACTCGCATACCAGAATATTTTGCCTCATTGTCCAGCCGCAATATTGGACCAAAACGTATTTTGGGAAAATATTTTTGTTTTGGCATAAAATGTGCTCCCAAACACATTTCTTCATTTTCAGAGGATGAGAAAGTTTTTCAAAATAGGAACAATCGTAGTGTTAGTTTTCGTTGGGCAAATTTCACTTCATGTTGGACACTAAATTCAAATGCACTTTAATTTTGTCACTTTACCCTTTAATATTTTTATTTTTTTTGGTTGTGTTATTTCATTAAACTTTTATCTATTTATGTTAGTCAAATTATATTAACAACCCCTAAACTTTTTCTATCAGTAAGCATTTCACAATATTTTTAAAAATTAATATAAACCGTCATTCTCATTAATTTTTTTTGAAAAAAATAATTATTTTTATTTGTGATGCACTAATGACCACTATTTAGTAATAAAAAATTGTTAATTATTCTATTTGACCTATCATTTTCATATAACTTATGATTTTTATTTTCTGAAAGATTGATTATCTGTATTTTCTAAATTGGATAGGTGGTACAAGAAATGGTCTAACTCATATTTATATGCATGATATGTAATTTTGTTTTCATGAATACATGTTTATTGCATTGTTGAAGTTTAATTGTTTTTGAAACAAATTTCTTCATAAAATGCCATTTGTTTCATATATATTTCATAATTTAAAAAAAAACTATAAAATTCATTATTATTTTGAGGTCTAACTAGTCATTTATAACAAAAAAAACGTCATTGCCAAATTCATAAAAACAATAGTATGGCTAATTTATTAATTTTCGAGAAAAAAAAATCATTTTTATCACTTTAGCAAAGTATTTTAAAAAAATAAAATTAAAAATAATGATGAGAATTATTTCCAATGTAAAAGACAAAAATAATGATTAACCAATATTCTTGAAAAAATTAAATATGAAGCAAAAAAGAAAAAAAAAGGCAAGAAATAGACAATATCAATAAAAAGATTATTGACCAAGACTTACTCGAACTCAAAATATACATTAGCGTTACATATTCATGAAATAAACTACATATTCTGCATATAAATAAGCATGTAGTCTAATATTTTCACTAATCAAATAAAAAAATTACAAAAATCATTATTTTTAAAAATAAAAATTATTAAGTAAGCAAAAATGATAGGTTAACTGAAATAAGTGACATTTTTATAACACAAAATATTGGTCATAAACAAGTTTATTTTTTGAAAAAAAAAATCAAATCTTTAAAAAAACTAATGGGAACTGGGCTTCATGACCATTTTTAAATATTTGGGAGGTGATTCCTAATAGAAAAAAAAAATTAGGGGAGTTTAATACAATTGTCACAAACATATATAAATTGATTTTTAATGAAACATAACTATTGAAGCAAAAATAAAAGTATAAAGAGGTAAAGTGATGCAGTTGAGAATGTACGGAGATAAAGTGAAATTGAGCAAAGTACAAGGGGATAAAGTGGAATTTACTCTTTTCCTTTACCTCGAGCTTTGATCTTCCTTCCTTTCCCCCCCCCCCCCCCCCCTTTTGGCTACATCTTTTACCTTATTTGGACATTTTATTATAAATTCTCACTTTTCCCCCCTACAAATTGCGCTTTTTTTTGTTAGGATATTAATTATTGTATATTTAGGATTATATCTTTATACAGGCTAGAGCTCCTTTTGTATGGTCTAGGGTTTCTTATGTACAGGCTAGGGCTCTTTTTGTATTAATTAAAGCCCATATTGTACTCTATATATATTTTGTAATCTTGTGTTCTACATATATCAATACATTATTCAATTCTTCACATGGTATCACGCCTTTAAACCTAAGTTTCTATTCTTCCTAACTCTCTCACATGGCTTCACCCCAATCAACTCTTGAATCTTTCCCTTTTTCCCAAACTACTAATAACGCACCCACTCATGTTCTATCTCAACCATCTTTCTATCCTTGCCCTTCGTCCCTTTCTATTCTTGGTCCTCTACCGTCGTATGGTTATCATCCTGCTCTTCTGATATGTTAGTACCATCACGACCTTAACCATACAGCCTGTGATTGCCCTATGCTCTCTCAGAAAGCCATG
Organism: Petrea volubilis; assembly: GCA_026212405.1. Lineage (NCBI taxonomy): Eukaryota > Viridiplantae > Streptophyta > Magnoliopsida > Lamiales > Verbenaceae > Petrea > Petrea volubilis. The sequence goes on along the minus strand of CM047876.1, from coordinate 17,368,973 downwards.
ATTACAAATACTACAGCTCAAGCCTCCTCTGTATGCACTATGATTTGATCTAAATTGGTATCCTGATACAGGAGTTTCGTCTCATATGACACCACACTCTAATAACTTATCTAATCTCTCTCCATATTGTAGCACTGACCGTGTTCTTCTATGTGATGGTTCTCTCTTACCCATCACCCACACTAGATGTGGCACCCCTCCCGCTAGGATCTTCCTATACGGTTGGAGAATACCAACGGTCGCACTGAGCACAAATTTTGAAATTCACATCCAGTACGAACTCCTAACTTAACAATACGCAGTGGAGGCAGAGTAAAAGATACAACATGGATAATATATATAACTATGTTTAGTACAACCAAGTAGCGCAACCGAGTACAACATCAAAATAGCCAAATAGTGGCATCAAGTAGCAAACTACGGATTATATAGCAAGACAAAGTGAAATGAAGTTTAATATAAACAACTGGAAGAGCGGTAACCACCCTATGCAGGCCCATTATTCTGATTTTGAGGCAATGAACGGAAAGGAACGAAGGGTTAAGTCCAAATGACTTAGTGAGGCCACATACAAATATATATATATATATATATATATATTTGACTGAAAATGAGACTCAAAACGATTAAATCACAATAAAGTGCACATAGTGTGAAATGTAACTTGATAATAATAACTGAACTGAGTAATACTGACAATGAGCCCAAGACAGAGTCTCCAACCTTATGACTACCCAAAATAGATAAATCATAATAGAAACCCTTATGCCTCCCTCTGGCTGTACGTAGAAATTGGTTTCACGGAATGGTATCATATAAAAGGTTTCATCAACGGTTCGTTCCGCCCGATAAAATTCTTTTTATAAGTACCTGGGCCCAAACTTCCCAAGGGCGTCTCTAAGGGTAGACGAAAATATAACGGAACAGATATGGCTCACAACTTGTCAACAAAATAATAACTTGTTTTTACACCCTGGATACATAGAAATATCATTAAAATATGATATCCCAAAGGTGTCAAAAATCAATTTGAGACAGATACAACTGGCAATATCAGAGAATGCAATATTTTCGGAAATAACTTGTCTTATATGTATGGAAAATATTTTTCAAAAGATTCGATAGCATAAATTCAATAAGGTAGGCTATACGAATAATATTTATATGATATAGTTTAAAGCCCCAGAAAGGAATTAACAAAGCACTCACCTTAGGAGTTTATCATGTTTATAGATTTGTTTTGGCTAGATCAACTTGACTTCCTCCTAAAATTTAAATTAATAGCTATAGTTAGGATACTACTTAGTAATATTTGTTTAAAGAATAACCTAACTACTTATATTCTTGAACTAATACAATACTCATATAATCATAATTTAGAAATTAAGACACTAACTTATACCTAGTATCCACTTTAAGAAAATATTGCACATTTTCACATAATCTCACATAAAAACATAAAGAACATATTCTCATACTTTAAATCATAAAACCATATTAAAAAGATATTTTGGAATGATAACTAAGCATGCTTTATTCCTAATTTTATGAACATAGAGCATAATTATGACTAAAAAAACATGCTTTCTAGCAAGTATTCAAAAGAATAACATTCAATAAAATAACATGTAACATAAGATTTATATCTAAGTTAATCATGAAATATCAACTTATGAAAATCACTTCAAAAATAGACAATCTACTAAACCAAGAGCATTGAAGCATGCTTGGCAAGAACTTTTACTCGTGAGCATTGAAGCATACTTTTAGCAAGAACTTTTACTCAAGAGCATTGAAGGATGCCTAAGCAAGAACTTTTACTCAAGGTAAACATAAATAACATTCTTATTTATGGGTTTAAGTAAGGTTTCTACCTTCAAGAGTGTTTGAGGAAAATAAGGGAGTATATGGAAGGCTAATAGGTATATATATATATATATATATATATAAGAAGGTTTTATTGATGTATATATATGTGGGGAAGATATGCTATAATAGTGTTTTGTGTGTTGAGAGTGGAGTGAGTGTGGGTGTATGTTTTTAGGCGGGATTTTTGTGTGTGTGGGGGAGAATGAAGACAATGGCCCCTTTTATAGAGTTTAGGGCAAGAAATAGGATTTTTATAATATAAGGTCAATTTATAATAAATGCATAAAAGATAAGATAAGATAACATAACATAAGATAAGATAGGATAGGATAAGATAAGATAAGACAAGATAAGATAGGATAAGATAGGATAGGATAAGATAAGATAAGATAGAATAAGATAAGATAAGATATATTTTAATAAAATATGAACACAAAATCAAATAAAATCTGATAAAATCTTCTATTTATTGGCCTAATATTATAAAATCTGAAATCATCTCTTTATTTAATTAAAAATTCAAATTTATATTTATTTATATTTGTAAAAATCGAATTGGGGTTTTAGGGCATAAAATTAGGGTTTTAAGGCCTAAAATTCGAAAATTCATAATTAATTTAGAAAAATTCCAAAATGATGAAATTTGATCTTTTTAAATCTGAAATTATATGTATATTTCCCAAAAATTAAAAATGTTTTAGTTATATTTTTGAAAATTACAATTTAGGACATAAGATTTTGAAAATTGTGTTAGAATGTCAAATTCGTTTAAAATTTGGAAAATCATGTAATTATCACCTCACATAATTCACATATAAAAGAAGGATCATACAAAAAATGAAATATTAGTAAGCATGCGCGTATATTATAAGAACCGGTTTATATCATTGTTAGACTAAAAATCAGGATGTCACACTAGATCTCTTCATTTCCATGTTGGTCACAATTTTAAATTATCTAATGTTTTAGTGGTTCCTTCACTTTGCAAAAATTTTATTTTTGTTTGGCGCTTTACTTCTGATAATAAGTGCTCTATTGCAAAAATCCAATCCCATTTTGGAGATCTTTAATTGTGGCCAAGTGTTTCTTCAATGTCTTAACACGATTTTTAATATTGCCAGAATCACAAATACATAGACATACATATATATACATATATATATATATATATTAAACTTGGAAGACACACTTGTTGCCACAACCTTGTAAGTTGTGCTTGTGAAGACTCCACCATTTTTTTGTCCTTTGGGTTTTGGTTCTATGAGGGAATCAATAAGGCATATTCCTCCATTTGTCACTCCATTTGAGATTCTTTTCACACTAGTAGTTAAGTCTTCTATATCATCTTCAAACTACTAATTAAAACATAGACATGACAAATCACAACACATGATGGAGGATATAATCAATTATGCAACCACCTTTGTAAATTCACTAAGTTCATATAGCAAAAAATGAATTTAAATAATTGAATTGAAAGCAATGACAACAAATAGTTGAATTTAAGATACAAATATATGAACACGTGAAACAAAATCCATAAAGTATGCATCAAATTCTGACATCACATGGTAAAAATTGTAAACACATCTCCTATTTTACAACTCAAAATCAATGCAATGATTGATTTAATCTATAATTCCTCCACATGTCATTTAAAATCTTTTCCTTAACAATTCACCTCCATACATTCATTAATTAAGCTAGGATAAGATTTAGGTTCTCTTTCCTCGAGCTCTTAATCAACTTCAACAATAAGTTTTTCATCATGATCGACAACCATTAGGTAATTGTGAAGTGTATGACATGCTTGTATAACGTCTGCTTGAGTATCCACATCAAAATGAGACTTTGTTCCACTTCATAACAAGGGTTATTTCTTTTTCAAAATTCCAAAAGCTCATTCAATTGAATTCCTTGTCAAAGCATGATGCAAGTTTAAAAGTTCACGCAAGTTTTGTGGTTCATGAACACTATAAGGAGCAAGGAACCCAGTTTTTAGTTGGAAACCAGCATCAATCAAGTAGTATTTACCTAAATCATAATACTTATTCAATATAAACCCAAAGAAAAATATTTATACAAAAAAAACAAGAATTTATTATCAAATAATCACCTTGGGGAGCGATTAAACAATCAATTTCTCTAGTTAAACACTTTTCAGTATTGTAGAATCTAATGTAAGAACATAGGTAAACTCTAGATCAAAGGTACAAGCAGCAAGAACATTTTGAGACGGGTGTCATTTACGCATTCAATACCTTGGAGTATCACTACTCAACACTTTAACGTGAAAATGTGAACCATCTACTGCACGTATATTGTCCTGTGGAGGATTTATTAGCATATGTAAAATAAAGTTTTATTTAGGTGTTTTCCTTTCCAAATTAGTTTCACCTTAAAGTAAGGATAATATTTGGAATTGTTCTTGATCTCTGTTTGACACTCTTCTCCACCAGGTTGCTTTAAAAAGACACCCTCTAAAGAAATAATAGCTTTAGGCACCTTGTTAAATTATTGAATTACGGTTTCACGAGAACGTCTAAATTTAAACTTAATTTTTCTATTCCTTAGATTATGACCCACAATATAGAGAAATCTTGCTACTTGCTCTTCTGCACTACTATGACTAGTATCTCTAAATAGGGATGTTCCTTTAAGAATATATACAAGATTTGCAAATGCATCTTCCCTCATAAACAATTGATCACGACAATCTTCATCATTCAATTTTTTAAGATGTCTCATCAAACTTTGTCTTTTATAATTTTCATCTTTTATAATATCCTCATCTATGTAATTGTTTTGCTTGAGCTAATGAAATAACAAAAATAGCATGTGTTGCATAAACAGCAACACAAGCAACAACCCATTTTCTCAAATTTTCCTGGTGTTCCACATCGTCCACATCCATCTAAACAAGAAACAATGTCCATGAGATTTATTTTGTCATCACTATAAGAAAAGAAAAAGAAAGTAAACACAACAAGAAATCTATGTATATATTGCATATATACTCAAAGAGGAATTCAATAGAAATCTAACGCTTTTAATTCATCCCACAAAATATTCTCCTTCTCTCTCTCTCTCTCTATATATATATATATACATACACACATATATATATATATATATTTGTATATTTGTATGTATAGTCTTGCCTTAAGGTTTATAAAGGAGAAAAATCTAAAATATTCTCAAACATTAAATCTAAAATTCTAATATGTATAACACCAATTATACTATTGTTGGTTGCTAATTGATGTGTGTATGTGTGTGTGTGAGATAGAGAGAGGTGTTTACATTTAAAAGACGTACATGATATTAGTATGAATTAATTCCTAAAAGGACATACTTGAAATGTTAATTAAAGTGAATTCACCTAGCTAGAGAAAGTTAGACAATAGGGTTATTGAGTTTCAGAGGTAGAGACCTAACAAGGAAACAAAGGGAAAGAATGCAGATTGTCTGAGACAAAAGAGAGAGAAAAGGAGATAATGTTTATTTTTAATTTTTTTAATTTTTTGGTTTTAAAACATGAGGACACAAGTAAGTTGACCATACTATGTATATGTTAATTTTGTATCTATAAACACACACACACACACATATATGCACTGATACTAATTATTTCACACGTGTACGAGTAGGCCCTCCTACGCTTGTCATGTGTCTACCACGTGTCAGTTGGCTCCCAGTTGAGCAGGGCTTTGACCTAACTTCATCATCCCCTCAAGCATGGACCTCGATGAGGACGTGCTCTCCTCGATAAGACATCCCCCTTGAAGCTATTTCTCTCCTCAAGTGTTCTGCAATCACTGCTCGTTTGGCAGCTCACTCTAACATATAAAGCAGGGAGTACGTGGCCGTACGCTGCAATCCCTAACACCTGCCACCAACTCTGGTAGTAGATATACCTATCCTTGCAACCACCAGGCATGGACAGAGCTGTCCTATGTTAATATTGGCTGAGTTGTCCTAGGAATCCCTAGGTTCAACAACTTAGCCCTAATTCCTAGGAGTTGACTAAGATCCCATCTTACAATAAATACTCCTGGAGAAATCTCCACAAAGGTAAATCACACTTTCTATATCAAAATTCTACTCGATTTTCTGCAAAATTCACTATTTCTTTCTATCTTTACTGACTTAAGCATCGGAGGGTCTTCGCCGGAGACGTTTCCGTCTAGACTTACATATTTTCCATCCTAGCAGGACAAGGACCCACCAGTATTTGTCGGACCGAAACTCCACGTCAGCTCAAGGAGAAGCTCCAAGTCACTATCGCATTGTAACGACCCGGTAAATCCTTTATTTAAATATTTTATATTATACATTGGGTGTCCATTATTTTGATGAATCATTTTTTTTAATATAGAACTATTTTGTGAATTATTGTTTTATAGAAATTATTCTTCAAAAATATGATTTTATTTGTGAACACATGAGCATTTACTGCACAAATTTTTAGAAAATATTATAAATTCAAAATATTCTAAAAATTTAATGCATTTAATCCTTCTAAACTCCTAGAAATTATTTAATAGATTATTTTCAACTTTTACCTAGTTTTCCAAGAAATTTTAGTAGTTTTCGAAAAACATTGTCTTTAAGTTCTTAATTTGAAATCTAATTTTTAAAATGCTTAATTATTATCAAAAAATGAAAATAATAATATAAATAAATAGTTTAGATTTTATTTGACTTATAAAAATTAATTTTTGAACTTTTAGAATTTTATTTCTATTTTTGGGCAATTTTCAAAAAAAGGGCAAAACAAGGGGTATTTTGGTCTTTTCACTTCTCCAACCCCGAAATTTCGGTTTTGCTGAGAAATAAACAATAAAATTACTTAATAAATAAGATTTTTCAGATTTTATAGGTTTTGTTTAATTTTAGTTGATTTTATTTTATATTTTATCAAAATATCTCTACTAAAACACTCTTGAAACCTAGCCTCATATACCTGTATAAATATATATTAGTGGTGATATATATAGCTACATATACACACACACACATACCCACATACATATACATGGTGGTTAGTAAAATGATGTGTATGTATATACAACCATGTATAAATGTATGGAAGAGGTATTTAGATAAATATAATATGTAAATCTTTGCCTTTAATACTTGGAAGATCAATACACAAGACCATACACACTCACAATCCTCATTTTTCAGCCATTTTACAGCCCCAAAACCGTGCCCCTTGCTGCCACCCTCACTCTCTCTTTCATTTTTCCTCCAAACACTACACTCTCTCCAAACTACTACACTTTTTTGAAGAAACTAAGGTGGGAACACTTCTTTATGCCTTAAGTAGAGGTTTTCTTCTTCTTTCTTGTGAAGAATAAGCAAGGTTCCATACTCTTGTGCACAAGCAATGTAAAAGATCAAGCTTGAATGGCCTAGAGTGAGAGCTTTTGCCAAACATGCCTCCAAGTTGAGGATTTTAGTTATTTTGCCATATTCATGTTACTTTAAAGCTTTATGGTTAATTTTTGATATTATAACTTTTGTTGGGAGGAAGTTGAAAGATGGATAGACTTGTGAGCATGATCTTGAAGACATTATGTGATTAATATGCTTATTTGGAGTACTATGTACTTACTATGCTTTCTTGGAAAAACTATGTGATTATTGTGCCCTTTTTGCAATAATATGAAATTCTTATGCTTTATTTGAGCTATTATGTGAGTTTTATGCTTTGTATGAAGTAGTATGAGACCATGATACTTTATTTGAGCTATTAAGGGAATATCCAATGTTGTTCTTGAAAGTCTTAGTAAAGAAAGCTCCACATATCTATTATTTGATAAATAGAACTTTTATTATACTTTATCCTATAGATTTATGCCTACTTTAGTCCTTTATATATATATATATATAACTATTCAAGGTTTTACTAAATGATTAGATGATTATAGAAATATATATCTATGTATGTGTATATATATATATAAATATTTAAAGTGTCATTACATATTCATTTAACTAATTTCATTATATGTTAATGATAGCCTAATTATATATATAGTTATATGCACGTATAGATATAGGTTATTATAAACTACTTATATATATATATATGTTACGTATATATATACTTATATTCATTTTATTAGTTTTATATGTATATGTAGATAATTCTTATCATATCTATATATATAGTTATCTATATTTTATATAGGTATATATATATGTAGTATTCATATATTTATATATCTTATATTATAATCTATATATATATTTATACTAGTTATATTTCAATCTATATATTTATATATTTATACTAATTATATTTTAATCTTTATATTTATATATTCATACTAGTTATATTTATATGTTTATATTTATATTTTGGCTATTTACATATTTAACATTTCTAAGCAAATATAAAGCTTTTATTTATAATTGTGGAGCTTACTTTACTAAACTATAATATAAACTTCCCTAGATTCTATGCTTATGTGAATAATTTGCAATTCTGTGAATGAGCCCATATGTGCTGGAATGGTCTGGGGGTGTTCCGCCGGAACATACTATTGAGTAGTCGGAAGAGTTCACAACCCTTCCATCTCCTAATCCCCCCTTGGGTAGACGAAGGGATCTACTCAAGAGAGAGGCTCGTAGGACAATACTAGGCGTATGCCCGGGATACGACCATTGGAGGATAAGGCTGGCGGGAGAAATGTGCTGGTTGTTATTTCGGCCTGGGTAGTTATAAGGGTCACTGTCAGGTGACAAAAAGTAGAAAGTGTGAAACTATGTGTGTGCTATGTGTAACTGATGTGCACTTGACACCCGAGCACCTTATGTGTATAAAGAAATGTTTCTACTCAACGTATGTTGATTCTGTGTTACATAATGATTTAGATGCTTCCGAAGCTAGCCTTTACGACGATGAGGAGGAGGAACTTTTTGAAGCGTTTTACTAGGAAGAAAGATGTAGGATTTCCGCTGCGTACCTGTATTTGGTGGTTTTTGCATTTGCTATCCAGATATAGTAGAACTAGCAAGTCGATACTCTCTTTTTGGTTGTGCCCTTATGTTTATGTAATGTACCTTGCACGTTTTGTAATTAACAATACACGCATGTATGTAATCACTAATGATAATAATAACAATAATACTAATAATAATAATAATAATATAATAATAATAATAAAGGGTTTTCGGGGTCGTCATACGCATCACACACAAAAGACAGAAAGGGGACGAATTAAGACATTAAGTCCCTCGTCTCTTTCTTTTTAGGACTAATGGCAAGTATTCTTGAACACTTATTGATAACCATAAAAACAATATTCTATTTTATCTTAATGGAAACTGTTATGATAAACCTAAAAGACATTAATTCACTATGTGTACAAAATAATGAAAAATGAGCATCCCTTTCTTATCAGCCAAGGGAGAGGAACTATAATTTAAACAAAACTAGCAGAAACGTAGTTGTTCTACTCTTACATGTTTTTAACATATCTTGCAATACATGTTTATTATCTCCTTAATCCTATTAATATACTTATAACAAGAGCATTCTCACTTATAAAAAAATAAGTCTCACATTTAGATTCAACTAGTTAAGAATTACACTAACGCAGAGCATAACCAAACAACATTTAAATGGAAAGGTGCCGCAGGGAAGTAATTATGAATTATTGGTCTCTTTTTTTTCTCATTTTCTTTTTTATTTTTTTTTTAATTTTGCTGCATACCATAGTAATATGTTTGAGATACTAACGTACAATAAATCTGTCGCTAGTTTGTTTAAAGTGTGTAGCCATAACTGCTAGACCAAAGATATTAACTAGGCCCTGCCAATACAATTTTCGTAGTTTTTCTCACTAAGGTCCCTTTTAACCTTATAATAAACAGACACTGCCCCTCCAGTTATGCATCTTAATGCAATTGTCATAATGAAATGTTATAATAAATAGACACTAGCTCCTTCTATACATAGGAACATACACAATAGCACGTGTTAGCTACAACCATAGAAGGTGCATACTGCACAAATGGCACATATACATCACAAAACATGAACGGAATATAAATGGCACAAACAAAAATTGTTAAAAGAGATCAATAGTTCTGCAACAAGCACATATTAGCATAAATGCCATGAGAACCCCAAATAATATTAAATGAATCAGTAAGCTATATGATCCCCTTTAAAGCACTTATTGCACAAAGCACAAGCTAAGTTCTTGTTATCTTCACAAACTCATATACTGGATATATGCCATAGTAAGCTATTAAAATGATGAAAAAAAAAAAAAAGAAAACCATTGATTCATTGAGAGAGTTAACCAAACACATGGCATTCATATTTCGTTAAACACTTATTTACAAAAAATCCAGCTGCTAGCACCCTCAAATGGAATCCCGCATAGATTACAAATGCAAATACACTATAATAATAGAAAATCTCAAACATATAAATATTTCTCAAAATAGGATTTGATATAGAATACTTCTTCTTCAGTGACATGACGAAATTGGGGTTTCAAGTGTGGAAATGAATTTGAAGAGTTTAAGAAAAATCGATCTCTTGCAACATCACCACCAATTGAGTTAGGCTAAGAAGAAGATTGCCTCACTCTATTATTCGTGGGTGTTTGATTTTGACGACAAAATTGATCAACATTTTGATTTACTGGAGGGAATTGACGAGTGAGATTTGATGATGAAAATCTCCGTTGAGAACCTGGTAATAATCAATAGAGAGAGTTCTACAGAGACAAATGATAAAGAGAGTGAGGAGTAAAAGAGAGTTCTGGAGAGAGAAAAACCCAGTAAGAGAGAGATGTGAACTTGAGAGAAAGCGTTGTAATATTTTCCCTTCCTTTTCCATACTTGATTGGAAGGAAAATATTTTTTCCTTATTTTATGATATATTTTTCTTCCATTATCCTTTTCTCATTATTTCATTTCTTTTTCCATGGCAACCAAACACTGAAAAATATTTTTCCTTTCCATTTTGTTTCCTCTTCTCTCTTAAAATCCTAGAACTAAACATAGTGTTAATGATCCAACACCACTTGTCATCTGAAGAACTGGTTTCATATGTATTGAGTGATTATCCATTGAAATATTTCTAATATGAAATGTACTTTTTTGTGCAAATGAAGTACATCGTAGAGAAATTAATTAGTTCCACCAAAACACAAATTTTTGTGGTCTCACATATTAATTATTGTACATAACATGCTATCCTATCAATGAGCCCAATTATGTGATCCATTGAGAAATTAATTTGTGGGCTCGTGGAAATATCAAACTGAGTATGACATCTTTTACTTATGTAGAAGCACATTCACACTTTAATTATGTTTGATAGGCCCACAATTAAAGTGTTTGACCTAAGGTATGTTAGAGTTGTGGTATCTACACCAGAAATACGACGTTATTCTTTTTTACCCCATCTCAAAGAGAAAAAAAAAACAACGTGATAGCGTTTCATGGTTTAGAAGATCCACATGTGTGGCGATCCGGTAAAATCCATTATTTTAAAATTTGGGATTATGAAGTATTATTACTATTTTATGAGGATTTTCTTTTATTTTGAATAAATGTGCATTGCATTATATAGATTTTATAAAAATATGACTTGTTATTAGTAAAATTTAAACCTATAAATTTCTCATTAAGTTTTTTTTCCCAAAAAATCATTATGTCTTAATTTTCCCCACAAATCTAATATATTGGTGTTATTTTATTATTAGTATTGTTGTTTCCATATCATGAAATTTAATTTTAATTTTCTCTCAATTTTCAAAAATAATAGTAATATTTATTTCAACTTAGAAAATACACATTTACTAGATTTAATTATTTACTTCACATTTCTAAAATAATTTTATTAATATATATATATATATAACATATATTAATTATACTTACAATTAGTTAAATATGGCTTCCTTTATTTTAATTACCTATTTTATGTCATTTTCATGAAATATGTGGTAAAAAGGAAGTATACTTGGAGCTTTTCACTCTTAGTATTGTAATTAGAAAATGTGTATTAATCTTTGCCATCAAAATATATTTTTATATATTTCTATCTCTCCTCTCTACCTATAAATATATATATATATAAGTATATTTATATATAAGTATAGGAAAATAATTTTCCTCAAATCATTAAATTTGCTAATTATTTTCTTATTTATAAGAATTTAGAAATTTACCTTCTCTACAAAATTATATTTCCCAAAAATATAATTTATTCTTTAGTAATTAATAATTAAATATCCTAGACTATTATTTCTTGGAAATATATAAATATTTTTTCAAAATTAGAATTTAATTTACTCAATTTTTGAATTTTGCTCAAAATAAATTATAAATTCTAAATAAAATTATAATTTTTGAATTTTATAAATACAATAATATATTTCCTGAAATTATATGTATAATTGTTGAAATTTAATGAATTATAAACCTGATTTTCGGATTTTTAGTTAAAGAAAATTACAAACTCTAGATTTTAACATATATTTAAGATATTTTTGCAAAAAGATCTTCCCAAAACTCCCTAAATTCCTACTCTTTTCTTCCCTACACTACACTACACTACACTACACCCCAAAAGAAAGAGAAAAAGAAAGAGAAAGAAGGTAGAAACCTTACACTAATGGCATAAGTAGAGGTTTTCTTCTTGAAGTAGGATTACCATACTAAGGCAACCTTCCATACCCATGAGCCAAAGCTTTGTTAAATCAAGCTTTAATGCCTTTGGGTGAGAGCTTTTGCCAAACATGCTCCCATGCTTATTTTGGAGCTATTTTTATTATATCATAAATTTTATTTATTGATATGTTTTGTGATTAGTGTGCAAGTTGTCTTTTGAATGATAAATTAGATGTTGGTTCTTTGATTTCAAGAGTTTATGCTAGTTAAAAGATTATGTGATCTTATAAAGTGCTATGTGGTCATTATGTGCCTAGATGTTCATGAAAATAACTATACTATTAGCATTATGCTAATATAGTATTTTTGAAACTATGTTCATATTATTTGGTAAAATAATATGTTTCTATAAAAAAGTATAATTTTGACAAACTATATTATTTTTTTTATGAAAGATACATTTCTTAAAGTTACCAAGCTATATTTTTTATACATATACACCATAAGTATAGATACATATATATAATGCGCGTATATATATATAATTATAGTTATATATTGGTATATATATATATATATTACGTACACATATACATATACATAATTATGCTTTACATCATGTGTACTTATATATATATATATTATATGTGTATATATATATAGACATATTTATGGTTTAAGTATATGCTTAATCTAATTACTTAATTAAAAGTGTCACCTAACTATATATATATATGTTATACGTATAGGTATGTGTGAATCCATATATGTGTAGTTCACTTATATTTTAAACTAAAATGGATACGTGATATATATAGAAGCAAGACATATGTGCAAGTTGCAAGTTGTCTTTTGAATGATAAAATAGTTTAAAATATAAGTGAACTACACATATATGGATTCACACATACCTATACGTATAACATATATATATGTATATATCTATTTATATCCATATATTTATGTTATATCCCTATATTTATGTTAATTGTATTTTGTCAAAGTATCTAACTATGTAAGTGTGTGTTAGACGTGTGTATATATATATATATACACACCCTTATATTTTGATTATATTTTCATTAAATCTCATATTTTATACATGTATAAATTTATACATATATATTAAATAAATTTATGAGATATTATCTTCTATTATTTGCCTTAATAATAATTTTCCCTATGTTGAAATATGGAAGCAAGACTTCCAAGATTATTTTCTATGTGAACAAATTGTGATTATATGAAACGGGCCCAAAATATATCGGAATAGTTGGGTGAGTTGCGCCGGGACATACCAATGGGGTAGCTAGCTGTAAGAGTTCTCACTCCTTCCATATCCTAATCTCCCTTTATGTAGACGGAGTGTTATATATAAGAGAGTGGGTCGTAGGAAAATTTGGCGCAACACACGGGGTACGACCGTTGGAGGATAAGGCAGGCGGGAGTAATGGGCTGGTTGTATATGTTGGTTTGGGTAGTCATAAGGGTCACTGTTAGGTGACGTGAATGGTTTGAAATGAAAAACTATGTGTTTATATGCAAAGTGAAAATATGTGTTTATGTACAAATCACACACGAACACCTTATATGGTTAGGTAATGTTTCTACTCAACTATATGTTGATGGTGTGCCTATAACATGTTTTAGATGAACCCGAGGCTAGCCTTAATAAGGTCGAGGAGGAGGAACAATTTAAAGCCTTCTATTAGAAAGAGAGCTACTAGTTTCCGTTGTGTACTTGTTGTTTTTGCAAATTTTGGTCTTATGTATTTTACAAACCAAAACATTTCTATCTGAAAATTTTGCACTTGATGCACCCTCGCGACATTATGCTTTCCAATATCATGGTTGCTATTTGTGTACCATCATGCTACTATGTTCTTTATTTAAGTATACATTTTTATTAAATACTTTATGTGTAATTCATAATAAATATGGAATACCGGGGTCGTTATAACATGACCCAAGGTTTACCTTTCTTCTGCATTTCAACGAGTCAATGTTAGTTTTTTTAATTCAAAGCATTACTTAATCATCTACTTGTCATCCTGTGTTAATTCAATTTGTGGGAGTAATCTTTTGTATTTGTTGTTGTTGATTAATATGGCATAATCCATATTTGAATTAAAGTTTCCAACAAGTGGTATGAGAGTAGGACTTTTTAGATGATTAAATATGTTATTTGATTCACTTGATTATAGTTTCATATAATTTTGGAACATAGTTTTGATATACCGATTCATGTACGTTTATGATTGGTATATTTGTTTATATATGTTCATGAATTATGCATTGATTGCTTTTTGTGATCTTGGGTATTGTTGTGTTGAATCAAGCATTAAAGAAAATCGATCCATAAAGTTTCTCGGATGATTTTTCTTGTTCCACAAATTGGTTATACTTTAGTAGCAAAAATAAATAAATAAATAAATATATAATAAATAAAGGGGTGTGTGCCCGGTGGCAAAAAGGTTCGAAGCCAAAATAGGGCTAACGTTGTTACAGAGACTCAAACACAAGGCCTAGGCTACAATAAGGCATCGCTCAACTGTTCGGCTACCATGGTATTTTGTTTATTTATATTGGTATTTGTTTTACAAATTATTACATTTGGCCTCAAAGAAAATTGAAGCAACAAAGGTTCTTACTCTGGCCTGGTCTACAATATGGCAAGGTATCGCACTGCCAGTAGACTACTAAACTATTTGAGCAACATGTGTTTGTATTCTTGTATACCTAAGTTTGGGCAAAGTTTTGAGTGCAAAACCACAAGAAAGGAGATTTGAAGCCAACTCTTTTCCATGGCAAGAAGATAACCCACCATTAGACCATTATGTTATTTTGCGCAATTCTTACGCTCTGTAATTACTGAACTGCATATGTCTTTGATCTTTTGTAAATTGTGTGATACTTTTGGGACTTGTTTGTACTGTGTTTATTTTCTAAAATTGTATAGATTGAACTGATATGTTGCCAAAAAAATCTCTATTAGGTGAAATTTATCTAATTTGGAAAAATAGACATGTTTTCATCTATGCGAAATAATCTGCCCAAAGGAAGATTGTTTTGGCCAGATGATTAATATTCATGAGTATGTTATTTGGCATGTTATTTCATCTATGCGAAATAATTGGACTAAAGGAAGAGTGTTTTAGCCAAATGATTAATATTCATGAATATGTCATTTGTTGGGTTCTTTCATCTATGCAAAATAATCGGCTTAAAGAAATATTATTTTGGCTAGATGGCCGATACTCATGAATATTTGATATATTATGTTATTTTGTTTATACAAAATAATCTGCCCAAAAGAAGATTATTTTGGCTAGACAAATGATAGTCATAAATATTTGAATTATTTTTTGCTGAACATGTAGGCAATTTGTCGGTCTTAAAAAAGGCATATTGCTGGCTTGTTTCAGTAATCAACGTTTATGAACTATGCAACACCATTTACGAGCTATTGTTTCTGTCCAAAGTCTAAATAACAATGTCATGTTGGGTATCTTAGGAAACTATCAATATTCATGAGCTATGAACAAGAGTACCACTTACAAGTTGCTATTTCTATCCAAAGACTAAATAACAATATTCTACGTATCTTGAGATGAACCCAATTGCATGTATTGTGTTTGATGTATTTATTATTCACATATATGCTTGCTAAATATGCTTACTTTTTCGAGCATATTTAATTTTCTTTTACAGTGTCATTAATATTTTCTATCATTAATAACATCTCTGTAGGATCGATCAAATAACATTAGTCTAACAATCATGCAACGTTTAAATTTTAGTATCTATAAGGGGTCATGTTTTTGAGAAACAAAATGCCAAAGTTTCCAAAAGTATATAGAAAACCAATTTGTTACAACAAAAAGGTCGAAACGAGAATTATTCTTCAGAAGCTCATTTCAATGCGGTATAAAGGCAAAGAAAATATAAAGAAGTACATTATAGAATTGTCCAATCTTGTAATAAAACAAAGGTCCTTAAAGTTTGAATGGTGAAAGACATTTTTGTGGACCTACTTTTAATAAAGAAAATTGATGAAGTACCAATTTAGTAATAATTTCTCAACAAAATACGATCATTGAGAAGCCAAAAAAGGAACCATATTAAAGAAATCGCAAGATTTGGAACATTCAACATAAAGTGCACAAGAAAAAAAGTTAGATTATTTGTTAATTTTGCAAGAAAGTTAGTCACACTAAACAAATTTGGGCATTTCTTTATCTTTTGTGTTAACAAGCACAGCCAAATGCTTCGCATTTACATTATACTCCAATTCCAAATTATGAAAACTTGGATAAGATATTTAGAAAAGATCGTGCTATATGTAACAAAGTTGTTCGTTCAAAACAAAAAAGAATTGAATTGGCAAGAGAACAAGATCCTTCGGAGGAACATGAGGAAGATGCTTGGAATGATGAAGGTGGTAAACATGATAATATTGAAGATACATCTACATCAAAAAACCAACATGCTCCACAAAGATAAGTAAAGATCTCAAAAAAAAAAAAAAAAAAAAAAAAAAAGAAGACAAGAAGGGTAGATGTGGCAAGTGAAGATATATCACTCTCGATTGCTAGTATAGGCGAAGCTGCTGCAACGATTAAACTCAATAACCAACAAAATTACACTAAAGATGATTTGTTTAATGAGATTGTTTTGGTTGGTGGAATTACATAAATCTTTAAAATGATAGTACATCAAAAACCTGCAACTAATGTAAACGTTGCTCGTGCATTCGACAAGTGCCCCAATAAATGAAAGAAGTTGTGCACTCGTAAATTTGGTCAACAAATTTTTGATAATCAATCAGTGTAGAAGTTGTCTTCTTTAGTGATGACAATTTAATTAGCTAAAATTGTTATAATATGAATAGAAGTGTTGGAGTGATTTTGTTTTCCCTCTAGTTGTAGATAACGTTACATACTAGCTACTATTCTTGTTATTTCATCTATATTAGTCGTTCTTGTAACTTTTTGCTTTGTTTTGCCTTTTTTTTTAACAACTTCGCTTAGATATTATATTGAATAATTTCTTTTACAACTTTTTTTTTATCTCAATTTTTGAGCTCCATATCTCATTAGCTAATTGATAATTTTGTAACAAATGTAGTTCTTGATTATTTATATTTTGTTGTACAAAATTGGTTTACTTTTTTTTGGGGTAGGGGGTGGGGGGTAGGAATTGATTGTTTGGAACAAGTTTCTCTTTTTGTGTGTGTTGACATTTTACTTTGTTTTTCCATATTAACCAAATAAAACAGAAAACAATTCTCTCAAAAAATCATTTTTCCTTTTATTTTCCTTCACAATAGCAAGATGGAAAATTTTGAATTTCTTGTATTTTCTTTTCCTTTTCTTAGCAATTTCCTTGCTCTCCTAAAATCCTATAACCAAACATAATGTAATAGTTTACTTTTGGGGCTTAGTACTTCATTTTAGCACGTGTAATTTATTTTTCTATGAAAAATACGTCAATCATTATAATTGAATTTGGGAATGGACCAATTGGATCAAATGAAGATCTCTCTACATATATTATATAAGTGATAATAATTATTGTCAGAAAAGGATTTATTTATTTACTGTTTAATTAAATAAATTACCTACTCGGAAAACTACTAGTTTGAGTTAGAGTAAATTTCATGAGATATCCTTCTACAAGGGACCAGTACCCCAATTAATCGGCCAGTCCCCCAAGCCATTAATTATAATGCGGACGATAATTTATGAGCAATTTAAACTCTAAGAAAACATAGTAATTAATGAATTGGTTCAATAATTAAGTAGTGATCATTTATAGAAAGTTAGACACTCATTAATGATGAAATAAATGAAGATGGATTGATTGCCATTGTTGAGGTTCGGTGATCATAAAGCATTATCCAAATATATATACCTTTCATTCATGTCAAGGAGTAAAGTTAAAGTTTTGGCTCCATGCAGAGATTTATTTTAGCTTTTGTATGCGCCGCCCATCCTCTTATATAATACCTATCATTTAAATATATACATATATGTGTATATATATATCATTTCAATATATACATATATGTATATATATATCTATCCACGGGGGCACCCCAATTATAGGCTGTCTCATTTGTTACGACGATAATTTCTTCTCTCACTCTACCTCTAGATCTTTATCTCTCTTTTTTTGTTACTGTTGCTGCCAACTATAATTCAAATGCAAAACAGTCAACGCTTTTACCTCGTTGCTTTAATGCAATAATAAAGCTTTGTTTGTGTGTGTGTATGTGTGTTTGTGTATATATATATATATATATATATATATATATATTCCTGAATTTGGTTGCTCCGGTACTTTCATTTTTTGGATGTTGAAAATATAATTGCAGATCCTAATATAGGAACTTTTTCATTAAGTGGAAAACTTATGACGAATGAATTCGTTACAAATATAATATTTTATATTTGTGCTAGATTTATGATGTAATCCTAGTAAAAAAAATTAATGCAATAATTAATGACAACGTAATAATTTTTGAGAAACAAAATTCGTTACAAAACTATATTTTGTACTAAATTTCATGGATTATTAATATTTGATTACTTAAAAAAAAAAAAAAAAAGCTCTCCTATAGTTAGTAAATGTGACGGTTGCTAATGTTTAGCCACTATTTTTGCAGGTAATATATGTTGGTAATATTAGCACACTCGATATGTGTACATAATAAAAAATAGGGATAATTACTCGGACCACCCCTGAGGTTTGGCCTAATTACAAATAACACCCCCTTGTATCGAAAATTACCGATACCCCCCTGAATTTTGTTGCCGTCTTACAATTTTCACCTTCCGTTAAGTTGACTAACAGTCAACGTTTGCCCTCCAACGTGATCTCCCGAAATTACCCTTTTGAAGGCGGGAATGCAATTTAAACAAATATGAATTGACTTATTTACCCTTGAGGGTGTTCATGGTAAATAATATCATTATTTGAGGGATTTTATGGAAATTATGTACAATATCAAGGGGGTTAATGTAATATTTTTGTTAAATATACACACACACATACATATATATATATATAAATATATATATATATATATACAAACTTCCCCCCTCGCCCCCGGCCGCCGCCGCCTTCGCCGCCGGCCACCTATCCGCCGCCGTGAAAGAGAGAGATCTAGGGATCTAGAGGGAGAGGGAGGAGGGAGGGAGGGAGAGGGGAAGAGAGAGGGAGAGAGGGAGACCGTCCTTAACCATTGCCGCCGCCCACCGTCCTTCACCATTGCCGCCGCCCACCGTAGAGAGATTCAGAGGAGGGAGAGAGAGATTCAGTGGAGGGAGGGAGAGAGAGATCGAGAGAGAGGGGCGAGAGATCTACCGTCTTCTGCCTCCGCCGCCGCCGCCCGTCCTCCTTTGCCTCCTCCGCTGTAGCCCGTCCTCTGCCTCCGCCGCCGCTGCTCGTCTTGCTTCGCCTCCGTTGCCGCTGCTCGCCCTACTTCGCCTCCGCGGCCGCCGCTGCGCGTGAGAGAGAGATACAGAGGGGGGAGGGGCGAGAAAGAGAGCGATGGGGAGGGAGGGGGAGAGAGAGGCCGGGGGGGAGGGAGAGAGAGAGGCTGGAGGGGAGGGTGGGAGACGGGGGCACTACTAGAAAAAAGGCATTTAGCCACGGATTTGGCAAAAAATCCGTGGCCAAGGAGATTAGCCACGGATTTTTTCCGTGGCTAAAAGTGGCGTGGCTAACCTTCGCCACGGCTTTTTAGCCACGACTGGGCTTACCCACGGCCAAGCCGTGGCCAAGCCGTGGCTAATAGCCACGGGCAAACCATGGCCAACTTTGGCCACTTTTTTCTAGACATGGCCTAGCCGTGGCTAACAGCCACGGATTAGCCACGGTTTGGCCGTGGCTAATCCGTGGCCACTGGAAAAAAAAAAAAAGCTAATTACACCCAAACCCGCGGCCCAACCCGGACCCGCGCCCCAACCCGGACCTGAAACCCGCGTCCCCAAGCTTTTTTTTTTTGCGCTCAAGGAGATTCGAACACGGGAAATCAATGTTATAAATGGAGCATGTAACCGTTGCGCCAAGGGAGTTCTTTGGTTATTGATTGATTTTTTTTATACTTAAACTATATTGTTACAATATTTTAAACTTAAATTATCTAATAAATTTCATTAGTTTTATCAATTTTTTTAATTTAATTTTAGTAATTTTTATAAATTATTAACCAATTATTTTTTTAAAAAAAATAAAGATATTTACCTTTGACTTTATCGTTCAATATTCAACTTGTTTTTTATGACAAATATTTAATAAACTAATATATCAAAAACAAAAATTATAACAAAAGTCTATTTATATGATTTATATTTAGATAATAGCAACTTTAATTCGTGATAATTTGTCAATATCTTCGTATATGTGTGGTATTATATAATATATGTCAAGTATATATATCATATATATATATATATATATATATATCAATATATGTATCTATTTTAAATATGTCCATGTATATATGTATCAATATATATATATATAAATGTCCAAGTATATATATTGATAGATATGTATCTATTTTAAATATGTCCAAGTATATATGTATCAATATATATATAAATGTCCAAGTATATATATGTATCAATATATATATGTATCCAAGTATATATAGATAATTTATATTGAGATAATTAAAATATCAATAACAAAAATTTATCCGTGGCTAATTGTTTTTTTTCATTTTTTTTTGCACCACAGATAAATTTATATATATATATATATATATTGATACATATGTAAATTTATATTGATACATATATTTATATATCCAAGTATATATGTACCAATATATATATATATATATATTTGTGACTAATCCATGGCTATATTTATATATATATATATCATGTATATATATACATATGTTCAAGTATATATATATCAATATATGTGTATATATATATTTCCAAGTATATATATCATATATACATATATCAATATACGTATATGTCAATGTGTATCTTATATATATTAATATATTATATGTACATTCTAATCCTCTATATATAGTCTATATGATATAAGCATATATCTATATAGAACATATCTAATATATGTTATAAATGTAGTGTACGTATATATAGATCCAATATATATATATATATATATATCTAATCATATGTACTATATATGATCAATCATCTATATGAAATAAACATATATTAGTGTATTATATATCTAATATATGTTATATATGTACTTATACATCTAATATATATACAACTAATTATATATAAATACACATATATATAAGTATATCTAATCTTATACGTATGTAATATATCGAATCATTTATTATATATATCAATATATATAATATAATATATATATATATATATATATTACTTAAGTATAGCAAAAATTAATTATTAAACAAAAAGTTAAAGTGGTGCAGTGGTTTAATGCTCTAACTTTAACTAACAGATCAAGAGTTCAAATCATATTTGTTGCAAAAATAAAAATAAAAATTTTTAGCCATGGCTAGGCCGTGGCTAAACCGTGGCCCTTAGCCACGGCTAGACCGTGGCTAAATTAGCCACGGTCTAGTCGTGGCTAAGGGCCACGACCGTGGCTGGATTAGCCACGGTCAGGCCGTGGCTAATCCGTGGCCCTTAGCCACGGCCTGGCCGTGGCTAATCCAGCCACGGCTAGGCCGTGGCCAAGCCGTGGCTAACCATTGGCGGCAAAACTGGCGCCAAATTTAGCCACGACACAAGCCGTGGCTAAATCAGCCACGGGTAATCCGTAGCCAATCCGTGGCTAAAGCTCAAAATTTTTTTTCACCGAAAATCGTTGCTAATCCGTGGCTAATAGCCACGGATTAGCCACGGATTTTTCCCGTGGCTAAAATCCGTGGCTATTTGCTCTTTTTCTAGTAGTGGGGGGAGAGACAGAGAGATGGGGAGGGAGGGGAAGAGAGAGGCCAGTGGGGAGGATGGGAGGTGGTGACGGGGTGGGGTGGGGGGGGGGGTTAAGTTAGGGTTTTATTTGAGAGACGGTAATTTTTTTTTCAATGAAGGGTATTTTGGTCAATTCAATTTTATACTTATTTTTTTATTTTTTAAATAAAAAAATATTTCAAATATTTAAGGGGTAAAAATGACATTTTATTATTTCCATCTATCTTACAAAAAAGTCCACAAAACTCAGGGGGGTATCGGTAATTTTCGATACAAGGGGGTGTTATTTGTAATTAGGCCAAACCTCAGGGGTGGTCGGAGTAATTATCCCTAAAAAATAATTTAATTTACTTACATACTAAATTTTTTTGGTAGTACTATCGAAATATTTTTAATTATTTTTAATAGATTAATAAAATTAGTAGTACGTAAAAATAAAACAATTTAAAATAAAAAATTAAGAAAACAATTATAAAGAAATTTAAAAAAAAATGATATTGAAGAGTATTAAAAGATAAAATATGATAGAGAAGGGAGAGAGGGAGTGGGAGAGAAAAAAGGGAGAAAATAAAAAGAACGTGAAAGAGAAGAGAGGAGAGAGAAAGTAAAAAAACAAAAAAGAAAGGAAAGAGGAGAGAAGAAGTGAAAAAATAAAGAAAAGAAAGAAAAAAAGGAAAATTGACATACTAAAATATTGTGCAAATCAAAAGCAGTTACTAAAGAGTGTTGCCTTTTTATATAATAATAATATAGATAATATAATCGATGAAATTATTTAAACTTTTCAACTGTTAAATGTAAAATATTTGGACAATGTGTGCGCTCTTACGTCGATGGCAATTCAATATAAGAAAATAAATAAATTAGTGACAATACAATACGTAATAGTAAAACAAATTGTCACTAATTATATATATTAAGCAACAAAAATTATTTTGTTATAAGAATTATTTGAACAATGTCAACAGCGATAAGATAATTTCTAAGTTATTACCATTGTCAATCAGTGATAAAAAATATTTATGGTGACCATTTAGTGGGCGCAGAGATCTTGCTACAAAATCATAATGACAATATTTCGTTACTATGCCAGCACAAGTGTATTCTAATTGTTAATGCCAATTACAAAAACATTAATATTCTTATCATTAAATCATATTATGACAAAATAAAAACTATTGTCTTAACGACAAAATAAAATATATTATCATTCAACATAGTTATTGATGATAATTTTTTTTATTATTAATTTTATATTTTATTATTAATATTACTTTTTCTTGCATGGTTTCAGGAGAATTGAAAGTGAAGTTACAATCCTCATACCTATAGGCCTACTAACTAAATAAGGAGCATTGGGGACTAGTGGTTGTTTTTCTACCAGCAAAGTGTCTTTACTTTTAATTAAAAGCATGTTTTGTAGAGAGAGAGGAGAGAGAGAGAGAGGTAGAGCGAGAGAGAGAGAGAGAAACCAATGCCCCGGTCCCAACTAGTTATATATGAAGATTAAAATTGTGGTATAATTAACAAAAGCAATAATTGAGAAATTATGAATGTGCTATTTACACTCTTGAAATAGACGTGTTATGTAATCCAAGAATTCGTACAATCGACGATTATGATTTTTTGTTATTTTATTTTACTTATTTTTTGTGCTTGCGTGTGACTCTTTGACCTATTACTCATCCGCCTTTCTCAGTTTCACACAAAGCCACAAGTTCACTATACTTCCATTTTATACTTAGCTAGCTCATTTTTGTTCCTTTCGAAAAAACCTGCATATACATTTTGGTTTGATAATATTCCTTGTGGCCAATTAAATTAATTTGTCTTCCCCTCAAAAAAAAAAAACAAAAAAATTGTTTTCTTCTCTCACATCAACTTTTATTTCTCTTACAGCCACAATCCGCTGAAATTCAATCCTTTAAAACTTCCATTCATACAAATAGTGAGAAATTTTTATGTAAGTGAAAAATATTTCACAGTTCTTTCTTCTTCTTCTTTTATTTTTAATAAATTGTTCCATAGAGTTCATTTTTTTCGTCTTTTTTTTGTATGTGTGTGAGAGTGTGGGAGTGTGTGTGTGTGTGTGTGTGTGTGTGTGTAATGCAGCTTTGTTTCTTGTTCTTGTTGCTTAGATGGGGAGTGAGACACAAGAATCGCAATTAGTAAGTGCGTCTCGAAAGGCTTCCTACGATGATGAAATATTCATGCAGCACAAGTTGCAGTTTGCTGATAGCTTAAAGGTACCTTTCTTTTCCTAATTTCTTGATACATTTTAAGTACTTGTGTTTTTTATTCAAAATAGAAAAAAGGTTGCTACTAAATACTAATAGAAACTCTTATTTGCCATTTAATTTATAGGATTTGAAAAATCTGAGGGAACAATTGTACTCTGCTGCGGAGTATTTCGAGTCATCATACGACAAAGATGGTCACAAACAATTGTATGTTGACGAAAACAATATTTATTCTGGTTAATTTTTAGCGATGCGTCTTACTTGTGGAAATAAATTTAATTACGAATACCCTACTGTTTTTTAAAGTTATTCTCGTATTTCTATTCATGTTTAGATTTGGCCACAAACAATTGTATTACAAAAACAATATGGTTTTTTAGCAATATCTTGATGATTGTGGAACTAATTTTACATGTCTTGTGTTTCAATGTTATTTTGTTTTGTGTTTTGGTATTAAACATGCACACAGTGTGGTAGAATCGTCGAAGAATTATGTTGCTAAAGCTCTTGTGAATACTGTGGATCACTTGGGCTCTGTGGCTGATAAGCTCAACAAATTCTTGGATAAAAACGCCAATGGATTCTCTGCAACAAGGACTCGATTTTCTTGCATTGAACAGGTAGATATCGTCACATTTAGAGCAAGTTATTAATGGTTTAATAGAATAAAATTCACTGTCAAATCATCAACAAACAAATCACCCAAATTTTAATCATAAAATTAATTAAACGACTCCTAAATTATTCATTATCTAAAGAAGATGAAAAATAATAGGCGTTTTCTCTAAGAATCTTTCGCCTTCATGAAGTGCTTAATTTTAATGATTTTAGGAAAAGTCGCTAGTAGTAAAAATCTGGAGTTGGGAAAAGGTGCTTGGAGTTCATCATTTTTTTTTTCTATTAAAAAAACAAAAGTATAAGAAAATATTTCACACACTTTTCAAATATAAAAAAAGGAAAAAGAAAATAAGAAGAAGAATGTCAAACGTCATCATGTACATGTAACATATTCTATTATATTTATGTAACATATTCAATTATATTTATCGATATGCATAACATGTATTGATGGACGATTTCAGTTGAGCCTTCATTTTGAATTTTCGATAATGCCCCTTTATTTGTAACAATACTACTTCATAATTTGTGAACTTAGGAGTATAAAGAAATATCTCTTTTATCATTTTCCTTGATCACGTGGGGATTGAATTGCATTGCAGAGATTAAGCACATTCCAAGGATTTATCAACTTGAGAGGACTGTCACAGCACTTGTTAATTATGGAAGCTCCCACCCACCATAAACACTACATTTTTCCAGGCAAATATATCCGCTTGAAACTAATTTTAAGTCGTTTATTTCAACTTACAAACTCATCTGATTTCTTCAAATATATATATATATATATATATATTTTCTTTTCCCAGCTTCAGAGAATTTTCCCAGCTTAGGCAAATCAAAAGAGTTCTACAGAAATTGTGTCTCGTGTCCCCCACATGATGTGCAGCAACCCCAGCAAGGTAAAATATTAATCTGTTTAACTAGTCCTCTCTAAAAAGTATGCTTGGCGTTAGAAATTAAGCCTGATGCTTAAAACATTGTTTTTTTTTCCTTCTATGGTTAGATGCTTAAAAAAATCAATTATGTCAAAAACAATCATTAACTTAGAGCTTGTTTGAATGGACTTTTTTTAGAAAAAAAGCACTTATTTTTTTGAAAAAACAGAAGCATTTCGGTGAAAAAAAAATGTGTTTGGTCAAACTTTTTATAAAGTAGAAGCAAAGGGACAAAAAAAAAAAAGCTCAAAAGTGGTTTTTTTAAGATAGCTTCAAATAAAAACACTTTTATTTACTACATCCAAAAACAAAACTATTTGTCACGAATCAAAAGGCATTGTTTTTAAACATATCCAAACGATCCTCACATCATAGTTTGAATAGCAAATGAAAATTTTCTTAATGCCCAAAATCATACAGCGGATGCTAAGTAATTATTTATTTTCTTTTTGTTTCTGCAAATAACTCATTTTCGAAATATTTTCAAGCAGCAAGAGGGAAGCCAGATTCACCACAAGTGACGTATGTGAGCTGCGACATGAAAAAGGAAGAAATATTAATAATGTATATCTTTCACCTTAGTTTTATTACAAAAATTAGCTAAGTATATATATATTTTGTATCTAATGCAGAAAAGAACAGTTCTCAAAGATGCCTTCAACGAAACCATCTCCAAATCACCCTAGTTTCTCATTCACAAGGGTCGTACCTAACAAAGAACCAGGTTAGTGTGTGTGTATGTGTGTACTTGCTGCATTTCACTGCATTAAATTCATGTTAACATGCACTAGTTGCGAGATACATGAGTTCCGGTGTGTAGATATTATTAATCTTAGCCTGGCCTTGATATCATTTTTTTTAGTTTGCTTGTCACACCGAATGATCAATCCAAATAACATGTTTACTGATTAGCTATTTGTTCTGTTACAAAATAGGGCGACATTTAGTTTCACCACTTGGTTGCCCACTCAAACGGTCAGGGACTATTGCTAATAGATCAGTTTCTCCTAGCCCTTCTGATAATAAACCGAAGGTACGTAAGCGATGAACCTTCAAAATTTATTTCATCAATAGAATAAATAAATAAAATATGTGATCTTAATAACTAAACAATAATCCTTATTTCACATTACATGTACGTGCCACAGTGTACAACAATATTTCCATACATAGGCACATGCAGGAAAATTTCTTACACTTGACATATATTTATGAAATAAAATAGAGAATCATGAAATAGAGGATTAAAAGTGACATTTACTAAAACAAGAAGCTGGTTCTTTTGTGTGATGAACAACAGTGGCAATCTAAGCCCCGGAGAGCGATATCAGCATTCAGAAGACCCGAGGCAACAAACAGTGAAAGAGAGATTGAATCGTACACCAAAAGAAGTAAGGATCTTTTCAAGGCCTTGATCAGCGTTCATCACTCCAAAAAAGAAATTGTTAAGGTCAAATAACACTCTATTGACACGAAAATTACAAATGTTTGTTTGTTTCAAGTTTGTTGAACAAATTAAATATTGGTTTATCTGTTCAACTTTTTATTGTTTTTGCTCTGAAATGTGTTATTTGTTACAAGATACATCTTATAGCATCACAACGGCTAATTGTTTATGTAAATGTAGTAAGCCAAGTGTAACACTTTTGCATTATATAAACTTTAATAGTTTGAAGCGTTTTTAAGTGCTTGTGAGGAGCGAAGTCAAATTTTTATAAAGTATTTAAATTATTTTTATACTTCAAGGAAGCACTACAAGAAAAAGCTCAATTTTCGGCGGATTTTCGGCGGAAAATTAAAAAAAATAAAAAATAATAATTTTTAAATTTTTCGGCGGATTTTCGGCGGAATTTCCGCCGAACAATTTAAAAAATTAAAAATAATTAAAAAATAATATTTTTTAAATTAAAAATAAATAAAAATAATAATTTTTAAATTTTTCGGTGGATTTTCTGCGGAATTTCAGCCGAAAAATTTAAAAAATTAAAAATAAATAAAAAATAATATTTTTTAAATAAATAAATAATAATATTTTTTAAATTAAAAATAATTAAAAAATAAATTTTTTTTTAATTTTTCGGCGGATTTTGGCAGAATTTCCCGCCGAAAAATTTAAAAAATTAAAAATAAATTAAAAATAATATTTTTTAAATTAAAAATAATTAAAAAATAAATTTTTTTTAGTTTTTCGGCGGAATTTCCCGCCGAAAAATTTAAAAAATTAAAAATAATATTTTTAAATTAAAAATAATTAAAAAATAATATTTTTTAAATTTTCGGCAGAATTTCCCGCCGAAAATTTAAAAAAGTTAAAAAAAAATAAAAAATAATATTTTTTAAATTAAAAATAATTAAAATATAAATAAAAATAAAAAATAATAATAATTTTATATATTTTTAAAATATATTAAAATTAAAAAGTTTGATTTTTATTTGAATTATTTTTATAAAATTATTATTATTATTGTTATTATTATTATTATTAGAATGAAATGAATTTTTGTATGCTATATATATGTATATAATATTATGTATTATATATATAAATTTTCAATAAATAAAAACGTATTATTATTATTATTAATTATTTTTATTTAAATTGTTGTATGATATAAATATATAATGTAATGAATTATGACAACAAAGTGAACATAGCTCAACGGTAAGAGAGTTGTTTGCCAACCGAGAGGTCGAAGTTTCGAATCCGCAGCCCCAAAAGTTGGGATAATATCGGGCGCGTGTACGCACGCGCGCGCGAGCTGGGGCGAGGTCCCGTGTTCGACTCCTAGGTTGGGCAATTGAAAATAAATTTTCAAAAATTTAATTTAAATTTCGGCGGAATTTCGGCGGGAAATTTCGCCGAAAATAATTTAATTAAAAAAAATTAATAAATAAATAATAATTTCGGCGGAATTTCCCGCCGAAATTCCGCCGAAAATTAAAAAATTTCGACGGGAAATTCCGCCGAAAAATTAAAAATATATATATATATTTTTCCCGCCAAAAATCCGCCGAAAATTTTGCCGAAAAAACTGTGTTTTCTTGTAGTGAAGGGATAATTTATTTTTTGGAAAATGTAAATAAACTTTAGGGGAAGAGAGAAGGGGCAACTACACCTTCTAACCCGATTAGAATCCATGCTGCTTGTGTAGTGTATGGCAAATGTATAGCTTCCTTTTGAAAATACTGAGGAAGAGCTTTATTGAATGGAATGAATCAATTGAATTACTAGCAAGTATAATATATATATACATATATCGATGTCATTATTATATGAATGCAGACACTGATAGATGGTATGTGCCTAAGAAAGGAGGGTGATTTAATTAGACCTTAAAACATTTTTTAAGATTTTTGAAAATTTTAAGTTTTTAAATATCAATGTTTTGCTTAAAAGATAGTTACTTTCTGTAAGTACCAACGATAGTACCAGAGCAAGTAATGATATAAAATATGCAAAGCAATAAAACGACACAAATATTTATCCGGATTCACCCAATTGAGCTACCTCCAGTTTCCAAGTTTTCACTTAGGATAACCTGTTAACAGCAAATCATATTAGTTCAGTTACAATACAAGTTCCAATGTAACAGGTAAATATCAATCAAGAGTTAAAAACTCTTGATAAAACGATAAACAATAAACAATTTAACAGGGCCCTGAAGCGAGATAGTGTGGTTGGGTGTGGCGGCCAGTTCGCAGTTGAACACTTCTACCAAGACCTCAGTGTAGCACGCTTAAGCGACCACTAAATACCTAGGTGGAACTTTCAGTGCAACAGCAACTCCACGACCTAACAACACTTCACAACTCTACTCACTCTCAAGGAATTCTTGTGCTTGGAACTCACTCTTCACCTCAAAAGTCCCTCGAGAAAAGAAAACACAAGCAAACAAGAATTATATAATGGTAAGAATCTTGATATTGAACTCAATACTCTCATTTCAGCTATAAGACTCTCACACACTCCCTTACTCAAAAGGATGAGAGTTCTCCTTTAAATAATGATAGTTCCAATGGCTATATTGATGAGAAAAAGGAAGGAGTCGTTTGTGGTCTTGATTCTAGCCTAACAAATCAAGTTCAAACAGCTATATTGATGATAAAAGTGGAAGGAGCCGTTATGATCTAAATTCCAGAAGAATAAATAAAGTTCCAGATGGAAACTAAAGTTGCAGATTGTAATTAAGGCAAGTTCCAGACATGATTAATGTATTCAAATCATTCCAAGTCAAACTTACCAAAATGATAAAGATATGATCTTAATTTCAGCAGAATGAATAAAGTTCCATATTGTAATTAAGGCAAGTTCCAGACATGATTAATGCATTCAAATCATTCCAAGTCAAACTTACCAAAATAATAAAGATGTGGAGTATAAATATGAAAGGCAATCGGTCAATTTCCATCTAAATCTTCCATCAAGATTTAGAATATGTGGTAATTGATGTTAAGGAAAGATATTAATCAATTCTTGTTCTTTCCAAACAAACATGTGATGATATAAATGAAGGAAATAATGTTTACTAGGAAATCATTTGAATTTGAAAATCAAGAGTACATTAAATACCTTTTCGGTATATTAAGGAAAGATATTAATAAATCAAATTTTATTCTTTCCAAACATGTAATAATGTAAAAGAAGAAAACAATATTTTGTTAGGAAATCATTTGAATTCGAAAATCAAGAATACATCAAATATTTTGGAAATATCAAAACATACCTTAGTTGTACCAAAGAGGTCAACAACATGCAAGTACTCACCAATCATATATTCAACAAAAACACCAACCAACCTCTCTTCATCAGCAAAGTATACCAAGTCCATAGCATCCCCATCATGTTGCATTACGGTTACTGCAGAAGCATCATTAGGACCAAGTTTGCTGCAATACAACATTACATTATTGTCATCAATACCTAGCTCTTTTGCCATATTAATTCCCAATTTCCATCATAGATACTTCATCTTGACAATAGTAGTCAAAGTGTTCAAACATGCCTCCAACATACACCCTCTGCCCTAAGTCGCACATTTTCCCACCATAATGCATTCTTACGCTAAAATAATCTTTATTTGTTCCTAAAATCAATCAATTTAACTAAACTAATCACATGTCCCATTAAAAAAAACACTGCACACACATATAATTTATACACAAACAAACTAACTTCAATATTTAAAGATTCGTTTTCAAGAGTCTTTACAAAAAAGTGATCCCAAATAGGCAAATAAATCCCCTTGAAACTAATTATCAATCATTTATTTCTTTTTTTAGATGGTTAATCATTTATTTCAACTTAATATACAAATTCATCTGATTTCTTGAAAGTTTTCTTTTACTTTTTGTTTTTGTATTTCTTTTTCTAGCTTCAGAGAATTTTCCTAGCTTAGTCAAATCAAAAGAGTTCTACCAAAATTGTGCCTCATGTCCCCCACATGATGTTCAGCAACCCAAGTAAGGTAAAATATTGAGTTGTTTAACTAGTCCTTCGTAAAAAGTATGCTAGGTCTCTGAAATTAAGCATGATGCTAAAAAACGTACTTTTTTTCACGGTAAGATGCTTAATTAAAAACATTAATTATGTTGAAAACAATAATGGACATAGAACCCGTTTGTGTGGGCTTTTTTTTAAGAAGAAAAACACTTACTTTTTTCAAATAAAAGAGCACTCTAGTGGGAAAAAATGTCTTTTTTTTGGGATTTTCAAGAAGCAGAACTCAGAAAAAAAAATCTCAAAAGTGACCTTTTTAAAATAACTTCAAATAAAAGCACTTTTTAAAGTACTTTTAGTTAGTGCATCTAAACAAAACACTCCTTAGCTTAAATAACAAAAAAAAATCTACTATCAAATGCACGACTCAATAAGCATTGTTTTTAAATCTATCCAAATAGGTCGTTGCATCATAATTTGTATAGTAAATTAAAATTTCTAAATGGCTAAAATGATGTAACGGATGCTAAGTAATTATTTATTTATTCATTTATTTTGTTTTTGTTTCTGCAGATAATTCATTTTCGAAAGATTTTCAAGCAGCAAGAATGAAGTCAGATTCACCAACAGTGAGGTGCGTATGTGAGTTGTGACATGAAAAAGGAAGAAATTAATATTGATCATGTATATCTTTCACCAAAGTTTCATTTAGCTAGGTATATTTTGTATCTAATGTGGAAAAGAACACTACTCAAAGATGCCTTCGAGAGAACCATCTCCAAATTGCCCTAGTTTCTCGTTCACAAGGGTCGTACCTAACAAGGAACCAGGTTAGCGTGTGTATACTTGTTGCATTTCATTGCATTTAATTCATGTTAATATGCAGTTAGTTGTGAGATACATGTGTTCTGCTGTGTAGATATTATTAATCTTAGCCTGACCTTGATATCATTTTTTTTTCAGTTTGCTTTTCACACCTAATGATCAATCGAAATAACATGTTCACTGATTAGCTATTTGTTCTATTACAAACAGGGTGACGTTCAGTTTCACCACTTCGTTTTCCACTCAAACGGCAGGGACTATCGCTAATAGATCAGTTTCTCCGAGCCCTTCTGACAATAAACCGAAAGTACGTAAGTGATGAACCTTCAAAATTTATTTCATCAACAGAATAAATAAATAAAATATGTGATCTAAATAACTAAACAATAATCCTTATTTCACATTACTTGTACGTGCCACAGTGTACAAAAATATTTGCATACATAGGCACATGCATGAAAATTTCTTACACTTGACATGAATTTATGATATAAAATAGAGAATCATGAAATAGAGGATTAAAAGTGACATATACTTAAAAAAGAAGGTTGTTCTTTTGTGTGATGAACAACAGTGGAAATTTGAGGCCCGGAGAGCGATATCAGCATTTAGAAGACCCGAGGCAACGAACAGTGAAAGAGAGATTGAATCATACACCAAAAGAAGTAAGGATCTTTTCAAGGCCTTGATCAGTGTTCATCACTCCAAAAAAGAAATTGTTAAGGCCAAATAACACACTATTGACACGAAAATGACAAATGTTTGTTTGTTTCAAGTTTGTTGAACAAATTAAATATTAGTTTATCCGTTCAACATTTTAATGTTTTTGCTCTGCAATGTGTTATTTGTAACAAGACACATCTTATAGCTTCACAACGGCCAATTGTTTATGTAAATGTAGTCAGCCACGTGTAACACGTTTGCATTATATAAACTTTAATAGTTTGAAGTGTTTTTAAGTGCTTGTGAGGAGCGAAGTCAAATTTTTATAAAATATTTAATTTATTTTTATACTTCAAGGAAAGGATAATTTATTTTTTGGAAAATGTATATATATTTTAGGGGAAGAAAGAAGGGGCAGCCGCACCTTCTAACCCTATTAGACTCCATGCTGCTTGTGTAGTGTATGGCAAATGTACAGCTTCCTTTTGAAAATGTTGAGGAAGAGCTTTATTGAATGGAATGAATCAATTGAATTGCCCGCAAGTATAATATATATATATATACATATATCGATGTCATTATTATATGAATATAGGCACTGATAGATGGGATGTGCCTAAGGAGGGGGGTTGAATTAGACCTTAAAATCTTTTTTAAGATTTTTGTAAAACGCAACAAAAACTTTAAGGTTTTAGATATCAATGCTTTACTTAAAGGATAGTTCTTTCTAGAAGTACCAACGATAGGACCA
Source organism: Petrea volubilis (assembly GCA_026212405.1). Classification (NCBI taxonomy): domain Eukaryota; kingdom Viridiplantae; phylum Streptophyta; class Magnoliopsida; order Lamiales; family Verbenaceae; genus Petrea; species Petrea volubilis. The sequence goes on along the minus strand of CM047876.1, from coordinate 17,335,035 downwards.
GAGCAAGTAATGATATAAAATATGCAAAGCAAAAAAATGACACAAATATTTATCCTTGTTCACCCAATTAGGCTACGTCCAGTTCCCAAGTTTTCACTTGGGATAACCTGTTAACAACAAATGCTATTAATACAGTTACAATGTAAGTTCAAGTGTAACAGGTAAATATCAATTGAGAGTTAAAAACTCTCAATAGAAAGAGAAACAATATACTATTTAATCGGCCCCTGAAGCAAGATAGTGTGATTGGTTCTGATAGTTAGTTCGCAGTTGAACACTTCTGCCAAGACCTCAGTGTAGCATGCTTCAACATCCACTAAACACCTAGTTAGAACTTCCAGTGCAACAACAACTCCACAACCCAACAACACTTCACAACTCAACTCACTCTCAAGGAATTCTTCTACTTGGAATTTCACTCTTTACCTCGAAAGCCCCTCGAGAAAAGAAATCACAAGCAAACAAGAATTATATGATGGTAAGAATCTTAATATTGAACTCAATACTCTCGTTTCAACTATAAGTCTCTCACACAATCATATTTTCAAAGGGATGAGAGTTATCCTTTAAACAATGATAATTCCAGCTATATTGATGGGAAAAAGGAAGGTGATGTTGTGGCCTTGATTCTAGCCTATCAAATCAAATTCAAATGGCTATATTGATGATAAAAATGGAAGGAGCCGTTATGATCTTAATTCCAACAGAACAAATAAAGTTCCATATGGAAACTAAAGTTCCAGATTATAATTAAGGAAAGTTTCAGACGTGATTAATGCATTCAAATTATTCCAAGTCAAACTTACTAAAATAATAAAGATATGAAGTATGTGTTTAATAATAATATAGAAAACAATCAATCAATTTCTATCTAAATCTCCCATCAAGATTTAGAACATGTGGTAATTGATATTAAAGAAAGATATTAATCAATCTAATTTTATTCTTTCCAAACAAATGAAAATATGTAATAAATAAATGAACGAAATAATATTTTTTAGGAAATTATTTGAATTCAAAAATCAAGCATACATCAAATATCTTGGAAAGATCAAAACATACCTTAGTTGTACCAAAGAGGTCAACAATCTCCCCCTTTTTTTATGATGACAAGACATTTGATGTAATTTAAAAAACAAATACTTACCGTAGTTCCCCCTAAATTTATGTAGAGCTTTTCGAAATAAGTCCCCCTGAATATGTGCTTCCTCTCTTTTATAGAGGATTGATAACAAGATAAATTCTAGAGTATGAAAATGCATTGATGTGGTTGATCTTGGTGAAGAACACTAGGAAATTTGCCTTGATCGTTGTGTATTTGACTTGGGAAAATGTTGATTTGCTGGCTTCGTGCCTTGATTACATATGAAATGCCTGGATTTGATGATTTTTGTGAAGAATGCTGAGAACTTCGATTTGATCTCTTCAAATCTTCTTGAGAGAATTGTAGAATTTCCTTCGCTTTTCTTGCTTTGAAAACTTCTTGTGCTTCGATGTGGTGTTGGCTTGTAGAGAATGCCCCTATTTATAGGTGTAGGGAAGAGTTTCTTGCTATGTTTACTTAACGCGTTCGATTGGTCGTCCTGTATTTGCTAGCAATTCATTTCCTTAATGAAAATATGTGATTTGAATTGCCAAAATAATAATATATAGCTTTCCTTTATTTGTAAGATATTATTTTTTATTGCCAAAACAATAATAGCTAGCTTGTTTGTTTGCAAGATAGTGTTATTATTGCCAAATTTTTTAACATGAAAATATTCGCTTTAATCACCAATTAAATATTTTATTTAATTTTGGAATTCAATTTGAAAGTTTCCAAGATATAAATGAAAATATAATTGATTATTTTTTAACAAAATATTACACATGTCAACTTATATTTGGCATAAAATTTCAATGTCTACAATGGGCAACTCACACTTTGTGCGACGACCCGGTAACTCCTATTGTTATTATTAATATTTTACTTAGGATTTATTTCCATTATGTGATAATTATTGTGTGAATATATATGATTTGTGAATAAACGTGCGTTATACTACCTGCATTTTTTTAAAATGTAATTATTCCATCATTTGTTTTCTTAGCACTTGAAAAATGCAAAATACTGATTCCTGAAAATTTTATTATGATTTCCGAACTTTATTAAAAGTAAAATTATTATATTACTTTATAACTTAGACCTTATAGTTTTAATTTTGAATGGTGATTATTATTTTTGGAAAATTTATTTAAATATATATATTTTAGGCTTGTATTTATTTTATTTTCGAATTTTATAAATAAATTATACAATTTTTGAATTTTATAATTACAACAATATATTTTTATGATTTTAAATGTATAATTTTCGAATTTTAATTATTTATAAACCTAATTTTCGGATTTTAATTAAATGAAAAATATAAAGTCTAGATTTTTAGTATATTTTATAATTGTTTTGCAAGAATATCTCCTCTAATACATATATTAGTGGTAAATTCTATATCTACATATACACACACACATCCATACATTTATTAGTGGTGATTTATATATTTACATGTACACACACATATTCATATACAAACTAGTGGTGAATTATATATCTACCTCTCCACACACATGTCCACATATATATATTAGTGGTAATATGTATATCTACCTATACACACACATGTCTACATATACATACTTGGTGATATGTATATCTACATATATACACACATGTCCACATATATATACTTGGTAATATCTATATCTACCTATACACACACATGTCCACATATATATACTTGGTGATATGTATATCTACCTATACACACACATGTCCACATATATACACTTGGTGATATATATATCTACATATACACACATATGTCCACATGCACATATATATATATATATATATACTAGGTAGTTTTCATCACACAAAAACACACACTAAATCCCGCCTACAACCTCCACACCCACAAAATCTTGCATTTCCCAAATATGTATCACACTTTATCATTGTTAAACCTTCCCATATACCTATATATATAATTACCCCTCTTTCTAAACATATATATAGACATATTCACCTTTCTTCATATATATACACACTCTTACATCTACAAACTCCTTTCAAAACCCCACTTTCTTCTTACATCTTTGAACACCTACATATATACATATATCCTTTCTACATATATATTTATATATACTTATCCCTCCACTTATAAATATATATACACACATTAGTAGCCTTTTATATATTCTCCCTACTTTCATACATCACTTTTGGAAAAAGGTAGGAGTTTCCTTAATTGCATAAGTTAGTTCTAGTTCTAGTTTTACATTTTTGCTATCATGTTATTATGCTAAATATTATGTGACTATGTGCACATATCACACACGCTCACCTTATGTGATTAAGTGAAATTTCTACTCAACCGTCGCGTTGACTCCTCTTTTCCAATCCTTTTTAGACAAAAATGAGCGGAGGCATTTGAGGAACGCAATGGAAACCATGGGTGTTTTGAAGCATTTTACTTAATAAAGTTACTTTTGTATTTTGTGAAAATTGTAACTCTTGTATTTTGTATATGTTTTATGTAAAAAAATTACTATTTATGTTTAATAAAATATAAAGAAATATCGGGGTCGTTACACTTTGCACTCTCGAATTATATTAAATTTGAACTCTCCAACCTAAAATTATATAAATGGCACTTTCCACCCTTCAATTATCAGTTGAACCAAGCTCATGCTAACCATTAAACTCTTATTTATTTCGGTTGGTTGGCCCACAACTTAGGTACATACTAAAATACTATAAAAGTGTATGCGTTTTGCACATGTAAAATTATTTTTTAAAATGTCGTATTTATAATCTTTTTAAACCATTATACAAATTTCACTTTTTCAACAATTATAATAATTAAATAATTCTATCTTACCAAGGTCCGTTTTGAACCAATGTTCCTTGTTGGATGAGAAATTGTGTTGATCAACATCATTACTGTAAAAATCAGAAATTCGCAAGTGCAAAATTAGTTTTAAACATTTTTTAAATTAATACATAAATTTAAAAGGGCTAATTGCGGCCAAACCCCAACCAATCAGGCATTTAGCAATTTACACCCCAACCATAAACCGTTGCAATGTAGCATTATTACTCCCTTACCATTTTTAAAATTGCAAACTTGACGTTTAGAGAAGAATTAGGGTTATCACCTCTGTACAGAGGCTCCCTTTTTTATATTAAAATAATCTGTTCTTTTATAAATAGAACCCTGCTTTTCTAGAAATAACATAAATACTAAATATAACTCAACACTCCCCCTCAAGATGGGCGATAGATATCAATCATCCCCATCTTGTTACAAGAACTTTCAAACTGCTTAGAACCTAAACCCTTGGTTAGACAATCAGCCAACTGTTCTTCTGATTTTACATAGCTCAAAGTCAGCACTCTATCATTCAATTTTTCCTTGATGAAGAAACGATCAATCTCCACATGTTTAGTTCGATCATGCTGAACAGTATTGTTTGCAATATTGATTGTTGACTTGTTGTCACACCGAAGTTGTAAAGACTCTCCTCGAAACACGCGCAGCTCTGATAGGAGATTTTTCACCCACATCAACTCACACAGACTGAGTGCCATAGCCCTGTACTCAGCCTCAGCTGTAGATTTTGCCACCACATCTTGCTTCTTGCTCCGCCAAGCCACAAGATTGCCTCCAACAAACACACAATATCCTGTGGTGGATCTGCGATCATCCAAACAACCTACCCAATTAGCATCACAATAGCCTTCAACTCTCAGATGCCCATGACTCCTGAACCACAGTCCTTTTTCGGGACTTCTCTTGATATATCTGAGAATTCTGTGAACGGCATCCATATGTTGTTCTCTAGGGTCATGCATGTACCTACTCACCACACTCACTGCATATGTAATATCAGGTCTCGTGTGGCATAGATAAATGAGCCGACCAACTATTCTTTGGTACTGTTCCTTATCCACCGAGTCACCTCCTTCAGCACACATCTTTTGATTCGGCTCGATAGGAGTAGGGGCAACCCTGCAGCCCAGCATCCCTGTCTCTGAAAGAAGGTCCAATGCATATTTTCGCTGAGAAAGCACTATGCCCGTCCTTGACCTAGCAATTTCAATCCCAATAAAATACTTCAGTTGTCCCATATCCTTGATCTCGAATTCTTTACCAAGATTTCCTTTTAATCGCATGATTTTCTCAGTATCGTGTCCAGTAATCACAATATCATCAACATAAACAGCCAGGATGGTGATACGACCTTTCAAGTGCCTGTAGAATACAGTATGATCTCCATTGCACTGCTTGTATCCCATGCCACAGACTGCAAGTCTGAACCTATCAAACCATGCTCTCGGAGACTACTTCAGCCCATACAATGACTTCTTGAGCTTGCATACCTTCCCAGCTGATTGTAGAGTAGCAAATCCAGGTGGAATCTCCATGTACACCTCTTCTTGGAGATCTCCATGCAAGAAAGCATTCTTGACATCCAACTGGTATAGTGGCCAATTGAAGTTGGCAGCACACGACACCAACATCCTCACAGTGTTCATTTTTGCAACTGGAGCAAAGGTCTCATCATAGTCGATACCATAAGTCTGACTTTATCCTTTTGCAACCAGTCGGGCCTTGTACCTATCAACCTTGCCTTCTGGAGTTTGCTTAACAGTGTACACCCATTTGCATCCGACAGCACGCTTTCCAGCTGGTAGAGGTACCAACTCCCATGTGTCATTCTTCTTCAACGCCTGAAGTTCTTCCCGCATGGCACTGAACCATCTGGGATCTTGCTTAGCTACCTGCCATGTGTTAGGTACAGGCACAGAGTCTAAAGATGCAAGGAAGGACCTATATGCAGGTGGAACAGATGCATATGAAATGTAATTTGCAATATCATTTCCCCAACTACCATAACCATACTTAACAGGAGGTTTCCCAGCATTAACCCTAGATGTTCTACGAAGTGGAATTTGAGGAGAATTGTTACCTATCAACTCTGGGTGAGAATCTGAGGAAGAGCTTGGTTCTGAGGAAGGACTTGGGGAGGAGTTACTTGGGACATTGGCATTCAAGGGAACTGGCGATGCTATAGCAGGCGACTCATGCTGCTCATGCTACTCTGGCTGCTTTGGTCTCTTTTTATACACTATCAGCTCCCCCCGTTTCTTGTTTTCACCACTCAGATTGCTATCACCATCATTACCACCATCACCATCATCACTCAGATTGCTATCACCACTCGGTCCCGACAAAGGACATGGAAAGTCACCAATTATACTTTCATTCACATTCTCCCCCTCTCTACCAGCACTGGTAGAGTCATTCTCGAATAACGAACCCAACTCTGTCTTTTCTCCACAGTATGGTTCAGATTCTCGAAAAATCACATCCATACTAACAAAGACCCTTCTTTCAGTAGGACACCAACACCTGTATCCTTTCTGACTTGAGGAGTAACCTACAAAGATGTATTTAACCGCCCGCGGATCTAGCTTCCCCACTGTCAATCTGTGGTCCCTCACATAGCACACACATCCGAACACTCTGGGCGAAGCAACAAAATCATTAGAGCCAAATAGCATCTCACGTGGTGTCTTCATCCCCAACACTCTTGATGGCATCCTGTTGATTAGATAAGTCGCTGTCATAACCGCCTCACTCCACAGAAACTTCGGTACATTCATTGTCAACATTAATGAACGTGTCACTTCTAGTAGATGCCTGTTCTTGCGCTCGGCGACTCCATTTTGGGCTGGAGTATTTGGACAAGTAGTTTGATGGAGAATCCCTTGCTCTGACACAAAAGTAGCAAACTCTTTATTGACATACTCAGTTCCATTATCTGATCACAGGACCTTCACCTGTACTCCAAATTGAGTTTTCACAAAAGCTGAGAAATCTTTAAAGCATTTGAGTACTTCAGATTTCTGTTTCATCATGTATATCCAAGTCATACGCGAGTAACAATCAATGAAGGAGACAAACCATCTAAATCCACTAACAGAAGCAGTAGGACATGGTCCCCAAACATCAGAATGAACAAGTGCAAAAGGCTCCAAACTTCTTAAACCAATCATTTTATAACTAGAACGAGTATGTTTTCCAAGTTCACAAGCATTACAAAATAATTTATCCTTGTCTACTTTATTCATCAAATCAGGTTCCAATTTATTTAGACTATCAAAAGATAAATGTCCCAATCTATTATGGTGCAGCATGGCCTCCACTTCTGCCCTTTATAAGAATATACTATAAAAATATTGGATAAAAAAAAATCATTCAATATTAAAATAAATCAATATAAAACTTCAATGAATTCAAACAAATAATTAAAGAAACAAGATAATCAAGATATACTTTTTTGGAGAGAAGAAGACAATAATAAATAACATAAATGTAGTTTTTTCATTCAAATTGACTTTTAACTTATTTAAAAGATTTAACAATCTCTTATCTTTAATCTAAACGTTTTTGTATGTTTAATAATTTAAACAAGAAAATGTTATGATTTATAATTTATACTTAATATATTTTTCTATAAACAAAAGGGAAATGAGCAAAAAAGATTAAAAAAAAACAAAAAAAAATAATTTAGGTTGGGCTATCAATTAACCCATAAAAGGAATCGGGTTATCTGAGTAACCCATGAGTCAACCCAATCCAATCCATCCTTTTCGAGTCACTTTCGGGTTCGATCCATTTTCAACTCGATCCATAAACTCTCAACCCTAACCCACTATTTTCGTGTTGGATTCATGTTGGGTTGTCGTCTTGGGTCAAAAATTGCCACCCCTAGTTAATTGATTAATTCACAAAATCAGTAACATATAAAATCACAATAAAAATTTATTCACTAATTTAATATGGGAATTAATTCATCCAATAATCGCATAAAATCATGAATACAAATAATAAGAATTAGGGTTCTAAATTCATAGGTGTCCTGCTCTGATACCAATTATAAAAAAAATTTGTGATCACTGGATCCATATACCATGAATTTAGAACACTATGTATAAATATAAATTAGCGTACCTTACACCGATGATTGATAGCCGATCAACACGGATGTTTAGACAAACATTCTTAGCTAGTTCTTCCTCTCCATTTCTCACCAATATTGACAGCTTTCAGACAAGCAATTATCATAATGTGTAGTGAAGAAGGGACCTAGCCAAATATATAATATAATCCTAGAGCTCTTCCATCACAGACTTTCTAGGGTAGGCCTACACCAACTATCAAACCATGTTTGTTAAAATCCGATCCTTAACAATAGTGAGTCAATCAAATTTGGCCTAATAAATCAAGCTCCATTAACTGTATTAATTTAGCCCATTTATTTTATAAAAAAATAAAATATTTAATTAATAGAAATTCAAATTATAATAAAATTCTTTCCAGAAAAAGAAGAACAATGTGTGCTTTATTTAGCCACAACCACAGTCAACAGTAGAATTACTTATCATATTCTGTAAAATATTATAATATAACCTGTCTTTTTTCCTGTCATACTTAGGCTAAACAATCAGACAAAAACATGAAACCATAGGAACGCAGCAACCTGTGATTCTTTTTGGCAGGCAGACAGTTTTATATGATGTTTTGGGATGGCATATCAACAGTCAACGCCAACTGTACAATGTATGGTGGATGACGCTTTGGCTTGAATTACGAAATTAGAACGTGTTCATCTTGTGCTTTCCGAGTTTCTAACTCAATGTCAAAATTTATTTTCTCAATAAGCGAGCCCTTTGTGAAATAATTGATCATCTACTGTCATTCAGGTTGCTTTGTTGTTTCAAGTCGGGCGAGAAGCAGTTCCACCCAATATGTCCCCAAGATCTTTTTCAGACTGAGATTTCAGGAAAAGCTGTGACATAATTTTTTTTTTTTTTTTGTAATATCGATTTAAGAAAATGGAAAAAGAGATCAATTTTGTTCTTTCTTTTCTTTGTTTACACACACACACACATTTGCCAGGTTTATTTGGGATGGATAGTCTTTTGATTTTTTCTTCCCCCGTTTTACATCCATTATGCGGGAGGGTAGATACTACCTTGTTAGGTTATAACTAATTGAATTTTTAATCGTTGGATTGAGTATTATGACATAATATTTTTTTTTAACACTTTTTAATATTATCATATTCAAATTTAATATTTAAAAATATCAATTGGACTATGCCCAACTGAATAGCACGAACAAACCCCCCATTATGCAATAGCAAGTTGCCTCTTTTGACCAAGTCTACCGAGACCTGACTTCAGTTTCAAGTCATTGATGTTTGTATTTATGAAAATTTTCAAGAATCGAGAGGAACAGGGAAATAAATTTTGAATCCAAAGTCTAAGTTACTGTATTTGTATGTGTGTTAGTGCCCGGAAATAAAAGCCTCAAATTCTGTGACCTTGTGATGTGACCAGAACCGGTTATGATGGTCTCCTACTCTCCTAATTGTATCAACAAAGAATGGTGGAACACCTTTTGACCTTGTGAACCTTCAAAGCCCTCCTCCACTCAAAGCGACTTCTGCACAAAACAGAGTAGGGTCAAACTATATCAATGGCCAACACGTGTCGTTTCAATGCATGTGCACATAGTTGGGAGTTTTACTTGAATGGGACTAGTTTTTTTATAAATTATAAATTTTTAATTTTGATGCGTTAGTTCGGACACTATAAAAACAAAATATCTATTGAGGTATCATAAAATATTATTATAAGTGGACATGGTAACATTTTTAATTTTAAAACATCAACCAAGAGTTCCGTGTAATTGAGTATCTCAGTTGATGCTTATCAGTATTTTCGAGCACCACAAAACTATAGAGTGGAAAAATGAGTTCGCAAAAAAAAAAAAAAAAAAAAAAAAATCAAGTACAGTTGAGTAATAGGTTGTAAAGAATGAAACGAACAAAAATTTGTATACTTTCTTTCAACAGAAAAGTTTTATCGGCATCAAGTTCAGCCACATCGGGACTAATTACGTAGCGAGTGTTTTACACTTGCCATGTGATTGGTATACATTTTAAGGAGAGTGACTAAATTATATGACAAGTGTATTAACACTTACTACATGATTGGTTGGGTGCGGTCAAATCGAATTTGAACAAGAATTTTCCTCTTTCAACGGTCAAAAATTTGTGCACAATTGAAATGCACTCTATTCATTAAATTAAGTCTTATAATGGGATCAAACGATCATAATTGCATTGCACCACTGTTATCGCGATGAAAACTACCAAAACTCAATCCACGTAATAATTTACTTCTGCATCAGTAAAAGTTTTCCTGAAGTAGTGCACGATACAGGGCATAGTGGACTCTGAGGGGATTTTTCATAGTGGAAATTGGGCTCCAAAAGAATTCAACGAAGATATTGAGTGATATCCACAATGGTTCTGCAAGAATAAAAAGCCTATGGTCATCGACTCCAAAGCAATCAAATTTGACTGCTAAACACAAATTCATAATCATATTTTTCCTCAGAAAATGAAGGTGGTCTTTTTCATTCTCCTCCTGTTCTTCACATCTTCATCTTCAGGTACATAATTGATAGAAAACTTTTTGAAACTCTACTGTGACTTGGTATGCATTTTCTTCTAATGATGCTAAATCAATTTAATTAACACAAATACTTGTTTCACCTTGCACAGGCATAAGTCACAGTCACAGTCACAGCTTCAAAGATGTCGAAAGCCTACCAAATCTTCCGCGTAAGGTAATGCACATGTACATATATATATGTGCGTGCGTGTGTGCGTGTCTATAATATAAGACACACACTATATTCACAGACACACACACACACACACACACATGAAGCAAATACATCTCATGTTTCATGCACTAAAGCTAAAGTCATAGTAAAGAAAGAAAATGTAAGTGACAATTATTAGTTACCACTACATATATATATATATAAACAATAAATGATATATGTGTGTGTATATATATACATATTCAACCAAAAAAATATTTTTTTTACAAGTATAATGTCGAGAAGGATTGCACATAATATATACATCACTGTCAACAATGAGTGGTATAAAATATTTGCATAAATCATTAATATTAACAATTAGTAATATAGTAGGTAAATTTACATATCAGTAGCAAAGGGCAACTAATTTTCCATGATTTTGAGATTTTATTTGCCTATTCTATAACTGAATTTGTGTGATATATTTTCCAGGGAATACCTAGATATATTGTCAAAAGATACACACACTTGCTAATTTGTCTATCATCAAATTTTTTAAAATAATTATTGCAGCCAAATAAATATTGTTGTCATGAAATACATCGTCGGTAATAATTTTGATGAATTACATTGTTTTGTATTATTTCTTGATCTCGAGAATCATCCGTCGATCCAACAGTCTATAAGTCTTGACATTATTGCTAAATACTTAGGCGATGCTATTGTGAGAACATGAAAAATATGCACGAAAAGTAATGCTAACACACAGTCCATGATATATACTTCTATATTATTTATAAAGCAACTAATAACTGTTTTGTTATTTCAATTTATTTTTGGTATGTCGTTTACTTTTACCATCTCTCTCTCTCTCTCTCTCTCTCTCTCTCTCTCTCTCTCTCTCATCATTCTTCTTCTTTCTTCTTCTTCCCTTTTTTTTTTTTTTTTTCTGTTTTGCGCTTTCTCAATCTCTATCCTCTCTCTCATGGCATACCTTCAATATTTTTCAGCTCTCTTATTCAATCATTTTTCAATCATGTAATTTCATTTTGTTTTCAATAATTTTAACTTACTTTTCACTTACCATACAAATAAATACCAAAAATTTTATGTTCATATAAAAATTTAATAAATATTTATCTTTTTATTAAAAACTTAGGCACATAACTAAATGATATATATATTTTTTTATATATTTATACACTTATGGAATGTGTCTTCTATACATAAATATTTCAGATTATACCATAATATTTTTCATGAGTCAATAGCATTTTACTACCCTGTGTTATTCAAAAAAAGCAAAAAAAACCCTATGAAAAAAAAATTACTTTAAAGAACCTTATAATTTTCAAAACTTGCATAAAATACCCTCGTGTGTTACACGCGCATTGACTGCGAAAATTCATGTATATTAACCCCTTGAAATTACTATTTTATCCTTACATTTAATTTTATTCATAATTCATATATTTTTCTTTTTTTTTTATTAAATACAAAATAAAAACCTAACCCTAAAAACCCACCCCCACCCCAACCCTAACACCCAAAAAGCAGCCACCATAGTTCCCTTCCACTCCCCCCCCCCCAGCCGCCACCGGTGGCGACCACCACCACCACCACCACACCGCCATCGTCCCCCTCTTTTTTTTTTTCCTTCACGCTGCTTCCTCCGCCGCCACGCAGCCCTCTCCCTCTCACGCCGCCACCAGCCACCACCACTACCACCACCACCAAAGTCCCACCACGCCGCCGCCATCCTCTCCTCTCCTTCCCCTCATGCCGCCGCGCCGCCATGAGATCCGCGGCGGAGAAGCTCCGGATCTTCCATCCGAAGCCGTCGTTCAAGCTCTCATCTCCATTTCCAGTCAGAGAACTCAACATCTCCACAACTACAGATAGCAGCAACGCCAACCTAACCGACGAAGAACTGAAGCAAATCAACGCCGTCATCCCCCGCCTCTGCTCTTCGAACCACCTGAAAGAGGCGATTAATCTCATCTCCGCCGCCCTCTCCACCGCCAATCCCCCTCTCCGCTCACTCCCGCTCCCCACCCTCATCCACCGGCTCGCTATCGAACCCGATTTTCCAGTGGGTGTCGCGGCCCGATTTTCCCTGCGGGCCTACCAAGGACCCAGGATTTTATGGTGATTTGATCAATGGGTTCTGCAAAAACGGCATGATCTTGGATTCTCTTCGTGTTTTGAGGGTGATGTCGCGAAATTGAATGGGAAAAGGTAGTTCGTTGATTAAATTAAGTTAGGGGTTTTGCTTAGGATATCGAGAGAAGTGAAATGGTGTGAATATAGTGAATGCCGGCGGTGATGGCGGCGGCGGCGGCTAGAGACGAAAGTGGTGGGGGTTAGTGACTATGTATGAGGAGGGCAAAACAGTCTTTTCACGTTTATTTGACTAAAAATCAACCTTGAGGTGCAGTGAGCAAATTTTGAACGATACAAGATTTTTTAGGATAATTTTTTTTTCTCAAAATTTTTTTTGTTTATTAGGTATAATACAGGAGTGTTGTGAGCATTTCTCCCTATTTTTCATTGGTGATATTTACTTGGGAGATTGAATGGTATTTTGGCAGGTGATGATGATGAGAGAGCTGATAAGCCTCGATTACTGTGATGGTGGACCAAACCAATCCCACGAGCCTGGAAAGGGCAGACACTGTTGACGACAACTGTTTAATAAACTATTTAAATCAAATAAGTACATTTTCACCCTCTCTTGATGTGGCCTTTTGGCTTAGTTGGTTAGAGCATTGCGCTAATAATACAAAGATCGTAGGTTCCAAATTTGCATGGGCCAATAAATATTTGTTTTGTGTCGACACTGTTTTGTTTTGTTTTGGAAGGGCTCAGACTTGTGCTTTTCTCCTTTTCCTTGCAAAAAATGGGCTCGTACGTTGAAAGAATGTATCGTTTTTATTTTTTACTTTTTAAATAACAATTAGTACTATTATGAATAATTAGAAATATCAACTAACACAGTTGAGTACAGAAAGGCTTCGTTTGCTTTGCGAGATTCGTTAATCAGAACTTGTGTATTGATTCAAAATTAGCCGAGAGTCAAGCTAATTATATTGGTTGTTTGGTACCCATGATTAATCAAATAAGATGAGTGTATGTATTACGCAATGATGGTTAGGTATCTAAAATTGAATAAGATTGAACCAATATTAGAATACAATTTACTTTTTTACCCTCGATTGTTAAAATTCTTCAAGGCTTATTTTTCAAATTATGCCTTGGCCATCTTGCTATAATAGTAGTAGTAGTAGTAGTAGTAGTAGTAGTAGTAGTAGTAGTAGTAGTAGTAGTAGTAGTAGTAGTAGTAGTAATAGTAATAGTAATAGTAATAATAATAATAATAGTAATAATAACAATAGTAGTAATAATAATAAAAATAGTAATAATAATAACAAGAATAACAATAACAATAACAATAATAACACTAACACTAACACTAACAATAATAATAATAATAATAATAATAATAATAACAATAACAACCATAACAATAATAATAATAATTATAATAACAATAACAATAACAATAATAACACTAACACTAACACTAACAATAATAATAATAATAATAATAATAATAATAATAATAACAATAACAACAATAACAATAAGAATAATAATAATAATAACAATAACAATAATAATAGTAGTAACAATAATAATAATAATAATAATAATAACAATAATAATAATAATAATAATAATAATAATAATAATAATAGTAACAATAATAATAACAATAATAATAATAATAACAACAATAACAATAATAATAACAATAACAATAATAACAATAACAATAATAACAATAACAATAATAATAACAATAATAATAATAATAACAATAATAACAACACAATAATAATAACAATAACAATAACAATAACAATAACAATTAGAATAATAACAATAAGAATAATAATAATAACAACAATAACAATAATAATAATAATAATAATAATAATAATAACAACAACAACAATAAGAATAAGAATAATAACAATAACAATAATAATAATAACTTAAATTCTTTTTTAAGAAGAAGGAAATGAATTTTTTATATTTTAATTTAAATTTTTATTTTAATTTTTTATACTTTACAATATTTAATTTGATTGAACAATAATAATAATAATAATTATTATTATTATTATTATTATTTAATAAAAAAATTTATTATTCAATAAAATTACATATTGTAAAAGATAAAATAATAATAATAATAATAATAATAATTTGTTATTATTATTATTTATTAAAATTACATATTTTAAAATATAAAAATAATTAATTATTATTATTTAATAAAATTATATATTATAAAATATAAAAATAATTAATAGTAACAAATTTGTAAAAGTAAAGGCAAAACAAAGGACAAAATAGTCAATTCAAAGTGTTGGAATAATTAATCTTGAGAAGCCAAAACTCAATCTTATCCCCTCCCCTAAGATTATAATATCGAGATTAGACCTATCACATTGCGGACCACGTGAGATTAGGTAAAGGCCCGCAATTATAATCTTGGCAACCAAATGATCAATTAGTCGATATGTGAATGCCTTTTCTTGGCTAATCTCGCGAAGCAAACAAGGCCAAAAAGACAGTAATTACAATATATAAGATCTGATATAAAATCAAAATGTTTAACAATCACATGAGCGGCTTGGTTTGTAAACCATTTTGCAAAATGAAAATGCAAATTGTCCAATTTCTTGCTAATAAAAAAATAATTTTTAATAACCAAGAGAGCATCATATTCCACACCTACATTTCTCCAAACTTGCTCTTTGATCCAACTCAAGGCTTCCAGCACATCAAAACAATACTTGAATGGTTATCAAACGGCCAAGGAAACACAAATCCGCATGTAAGCCCTCTAAAAGTTGTAAAATTAGCGATTAGCATACACAAAGTCACCAATATAATTACTAATGTAATTGGCTACATAGTTGGAATAAAAAATTGTCATCAAAAATTGACCAAAACAAATCAAAAAAAAAAAAAAAATAGAACCAAAACTAGTCAATAGACAAGACAGAAGCCAAACTTGCCAATTGGCAAAACAAAAACTATCAGAGAGAAAAAAAAAATTAACTTCCTTTGATAAATGGTTATTAAAATTGAAAATTAAGTATGAAACCTAGAAATCCTAAACAGCAATAATATGAAAAAATAAGAAGAATTAAGATCCAACGAAAATTTCACTTTTTATTATTAATTTAAAAGAATCGAAAATCAAAGAGATAGAAAGATAAAACGGAAAGGAAAAAATAGACGAAAATCAAAATGGAAAGGGAGAGAGGGGGAGGGGGGGAGAGAGGAGTTGGGGATGGTTCCCTACTCGTAAGTTCTTCATTATATTAATTTTGTTTATCTATACTATTAATAAGTATTTGGGGTCTAATGGCGTCTCCACTTTCTTAATCATTTATATTTGCATTTTTCCATCACAAATTAACTAAACCAAATCCAAAAAATTAGAATGAAAACTTTTCAATAGACAAAATAGAAATCTAACTTGTCAATTGGTAAGACAATTGTGATAAAGTATGGAAGAAATGGTATTGAAACAGAGGCTAGATGGATGGACTTTGCGTCCAACGGGTACGTATAAAGTGAATTTTGATTGAGCAAACTTTCAAGAAAGCAAAGAAAATGGCCTTGGCGATGTTGTGAGGGGTAGTCGAGGATGTTGTGTCAGGTGGATGGAGGATCGTAGGACAAGGGATGTGGAGCTTGAGGTGGTTGAGGCACTGGCAATGCGGAACCCTACCTAGCTAAGCGGTGTGGGTGGAGGGATTTTGTTTTATAAGAAGACAAGAAAACTGGTAACCAAGCTCAGTAACAACGGGGACGACAAGTCTCATTTGGGTAATGTGATATCTAATGTTACAAAAAATTTGAGACTTTGTGGGCATGTTCAAGTCAAGCATGTTAAGAGATCGGGATACATGGTAGCATATAATGTAGTTAGGAACGCCCACTCGTTTGAGGAAGGATTGACAAATATTGAAGTTGTTGCTGCATGTTTTGTATTCACGGATATTTGTGATTAATAATATCTCTTTTTACTCAAAAAGTTTATTATGCTTCTATATATTATTATGATAATGAATACTATAAATTTTATGTAAAAATCCATCCCCATAGAGTAATAATAAAATAATTGGGTAAATGTTGTTTTTTATTACATAGGTGTGGCCTGATTTAATTTTAATTTTATACTCAAATAGGTTGTCACATTGCATCAGGGGAGTTTTTTTTTCCTTCTTCTTCTTCCTCTTCCTCTTCCTCTCTTATTCTTCCTTTCTTTCGTTTCTTTTTCTTTTTTTTTTTTTCAGGTTTTCCAATTTTAGCCCCCAAAAGAGATTCGTTATTTTTGTAAAGGTGGACCGTAGAAGCATCAAACCGTAAAATTGGGACCAAAACTGCACACATCATAAATTATAGAATCGAAATTACAATTTTCAAAAACTTCCAAAAAATTTAAAATAAATAAAATAGGGTCTATTGCTCTTTGTAAATTGCCTCGCAACGGTATAATTTTGCAATGTGTTCACTCGCATAGAATGTTTAAATTTGCTGATACAACCACCACCCTATTTTCAATTTTCATGTCATTTCTTCCTTTTGATTTTCTTTGGTTTCTCTTTGTTCCCATTTCGTCTATCTCCTTCGGTCGATTTCTTGATTTTCTTATGTTTTATCTTTCTTTTTCTTTGGAATTTCAGTTTTTAGAGAGCGAAATGCTTGCTAATTTTGAATTTTTCATGTTCTTGCTTTCTAAGATTTCTGGATTTCAGTTTCGCCTTTGAATTCTGGTCATAGTTTTGCCATTTTATGAAATTTTGTTGTAATTTTCTTTAATATTAGATTCTTGTTCCATATTTTTGTTTTCATTTTTGGGTTACCTGATTATGTGGAGCTTTCTCAATCTACGGTGATTTCAGAGAAGAAAAGGGCAGCAAATTCACCATTGCGGTTACTAAGGTTTGACGCTTTGAACTAAAGCATTAATTTTTCGACTCTAGGAAATTTTCAAGTAGTTAAAGCTATAGCGTTCCATTAAAGAATCTACCCTGAGATGTACAAGACTCTGTGTCTATATGGGCAATTTTTCAGTTCTAGTTTTCCTGGGCCTATGAAAGAAGCTGCAGTGAGATGTATTAACTACTAGAATATATAGAGAAGACAATATCTTGTATGAGATGCTTGCATACCAGAGTTGATGAATTTATACCGTTCTCTGATTAAATTTTTAGTGAATTTCCAAAAATGGTTGTGCTTGTACTAAAGATTTTCATTATGGTTCCTCAGTGATCTTTTGTGGGTTTTGCAAATTGTTTAACTTCATTTTGATGTCTAAATTGAGATAGCTTATCTTGTTTTACTTATTGATAAAATGTCCTTAATGTTGTAGGATAGCGATCTTGATACAATAACGGTTTGGTTACTCAAGTAGGACATGAGATAAGGACCAGCATTGGTGATATATTTGGTGTTTGAAATGGTCACCCCTGACAGGTTGGTGGAGATTATGCTCTAGAACCCCCAGATGCCAAATGGTGAGCATTACCCTGGATTTAAATTCAGTTTTATTAGGATTTATGGATGGTCCTTTAGATAGCGTATCATATTTTGGAACTGCTTTGTTTGATGCTACTGGATTGAGTTTTAAATATGCTATGTGCATGATGAGATACATTCTTTAGTGCATTCCTGTTGCTGGTGCTCGTTTTTGGATTCAACTGCTTGGAACAGGCGAAAAATTGGGGTAATCCGGAACCTTTGTCAAAAGGTTCTTTGGGTAAGTGCTGAAAGAATAGGGAGTTTCAGATCATGCAAACATTGAACCATCCCTGTGCTCATTCCTTTCAGCAACTTGGAAGCAAGGCTATACTATATTACAACAAGATGAATCAGAGAAATTCATTTATGTCAAACTTGATGCCTTTCAGGTACGTATTTTCTGAAGTTAATGTTGTCGCTCAGAGATGCACATGTAAGCTTCAATATATATGTATTTCCTAGACATGTGAGCAGTGAGATGTTCTTTCTTTTTACAAATGAACGTACATGATTAGCTATAAAGAACATTCTCGAGCCCACTAGGTGAAAACAATATTACCGATACAAGCTAACATCAGTATTGGAGCAGGGCATCTAAACTTGAATCATGGCATCGATCGCATATATAAATAACACTACTTCAAACCCCTCACCCTTAATTCACTGCTTCCCTGCGAAGTACTCTGGAAGAAAGATTCCCATGTTAGAACCATAATGTTTGGCTATTTAATTTATGTTTTCTTTTTGTTTCTGCTTTGTAATTCACTTTTCTGCTTTTATTTTGATTTCAATTTAATTTAGCTTCTTTTTTCTATTTCTATTTCCTTTTTCAATTTAATTTCAATTTTCTATTTTCTTTGGTTCTTTATTCTATTTCTACTTTAAAATTTAATTTTTTATTTTTCACTTAATTTAATTTCTATGTTCTATGTTCTATTTTCGTTTTTGTTTTTTTTTTTTTTCAGTTTAATGTTTCACATTTAATTGAATTACTCTTTTAAATTTAATTTTCTGTAACTTCTTGTTTATATTTTAATTTCTGTTTTCTAATTAATTTCCTGTTTTCAGCTTCATTTTTGTTTTATTCTATTTCTATTTTGTAATTTAATTTTATTTAATATATATTTTCTAATTTAATTTTCTTTTTTTCACTTCATTTTTTTATTTCCTTATTTAAGTTTCGGTTTCTAATTTATTTTTTATTTTCTTGCTTAATTTTCTGCTTTTCTGTTATCCACTTTTATTTAATTTATGTTTTCTTTTTGTTTCTGCTTTGTATTTAACTTTTCTGTTTTTAATTTTATTTCGGCCTCTAATTTAATATATACATTTTCTATTTTTGTCTTTCTTGTCAATTTGTTTTTCTTTACCTTTAAAGTAATCTTTTTAAATGAATTTCTATTTTTTATTTAATGTCTTTTTAATTTCAATCAGTACCTTGTAGACTTTGAAGTTGCAAAATCGAAAACCTATTCAACCATACTAAAATGAGAAAGTGAATCCCAATGAAAATGTTTGTGCAAAAACAACCAAGACCGATTAGAATAGTTTATTGCCTCCTGAAGTTTCATGTGTGGTATCGTAACCAAAAGTGGCAGCAAAGTATGAAATCACTGAACCATCCCTGTATTTTTGGCCCTAGAGCACACTTCGTATCAGCAACTTGAAAGGGAGACTGTTCCTTTATGTCAAACTTTTTGGCCCTAGAGCACACTTCTTCAGTCTTGTTGTGTAATCCGTATGGTCCATTTTACTACAAGATAGACTGTTCCTTTATGTCAAACTTCAGGCCTTTTAGGTATGTATTTTTCAGTAACTAATATTTTTACTTGGAGTTACTCGTATATCTTCGATGTGTATACTGCCTTGGTCTAGATGTTTCGCTCTACAAATGTAGGCCTGTGATGATCGTAACCAAAAGTGGCAGCAAAGTATGAAATCATTGAACCATCCCTGTATTTGTGGCCCCAATGCACACTTCATGTCAGCAACTTGAAAAGAAGCGTATTCTTCAGTCTTGTTATGAAGTCCGTATGGTCCATGTTACCACAAGATGAGTCAGAGACTGTTCCTTTATGTCAAACGTCAGGCCCTTTAGGTATGTATTTTTCAGTAACTAATATTTTTACTTGGAGTTGTTCATATGTCTTTGATGTGCAATGCCTTGCTAGATGTTTCCTTCTACAAATGCAGGCCTATGATGATTGTGCAATTTATGGTCATCTGTATTTAATTAATATACGATTGGGTCCGCCATGATCTCATGCTTGCAGTTTTTCCATGTTTACTTTTAATTTTGCCATTATTTCTGTTCTCGTATTCAGTTATGGAGAAATTTTATAATGAACTGTTTTCCCAAAAGTATTGACTTTTATGTCTTCCTAAGTAGGTGGTATGCGATGGGTTCTAATCATGATGCGACAGCTGACTTCATCATAAGTCAGCTATTGTTTGCTTGAAGCAGAAGACCCTACAAAAGACAGCAGGTTGTTCGTTAACTTACCAGATGGCTCTGTAACTGCTGGTAAGTCTTCCTGCATGTTTAGCTCAGATTCCATACGGAGTGTGTGCATTTCCCCAATTTATTATACATTACAACAAAATAGCTTATTGTATATAGTAGATAAATTAAATTTTTACTTCATTACGGGCAAAGTTACAAGTATATTGCGAGTTAAGGAGAGGCACTGAGGCGCAACCACTTAGTTCTTTTTCAAAATTGGATCAGAAACTTTAGAGAAGCTAACGGTTGGATATCATAATTGTAAATTTTTTCTAATTTTAAAGATGCTTGCTACTAACTAAGAACAGTCAAAAACTAATCATTTGAACTTTCTCACTTGTCGCTGTCGTGCTGTAATTCTCGAGTTTTTAGTTTGTCTATTATGTCCCAATTTAGAGATGCATGAACTAATTTTGTCCCCCACCCATTAGTTCCTAACTGATCATGTACTGCCAATATTCTTAGTTATCCATCAATGCAACTCGACTCTGCGTGAGCATTCTTTACTCAGATTTGTTTCCTTTTCCATTCCAACCTGCTTTCATTCAGTTGCAAACTTCATGCCTTTCATGCACGTATTTTCACAAGGACATTTGCTCATGTAAGCTGCAAAATAGGTACTACTCCCTTGCCTTAGACTTGTGAGATGTTCCTTCTTTTTACAAATGCAGGCCTGTTATGATTGTGCTATTGCTCTTCATTACTTTATTAATGTTGTTTGATCCACTCCATTATGAACTCTCATTGCATGCAGTGTGTGGTTTAATTTTGTTCCTTTATCTCACTTTCCACATTCTATACTAATTGGAGTTAACTTCGATTCAGTTGTCTATTTTATTTTTGCCTTCTTATGTTTTTAGCACATACCCCATGCCTAGGACTGTTCAAACGGTTATAACCGAACTGGTTAACCGATCAATTTGGTTTTTAACATCACAAACCGAAAAACTGAATCGAATCAGACCCCAAGTTGGTTCGGTTTCGACCCCACGCCCTTGCTCTGTCAATTCAATTTTATGATTTTTCATTTTTTATTTTGTAATTTATGATTTCTTATCTTGTAAATTCAGTTTTATGGTTTTTTATTTTTAAGTTCTATTTTCTATTTTGTAATTTATGATTATGTATTTTAATTTATTTATTAATTACTTTTCTCTATTTTATTTTAAATTTATTTTTTCTATTCTCCATTTGACATTTGCTTTTTTAATTGAGGTTGTGTTTAGTTTAGTTTCTATATCTTCCAATTTAAATTTCTATTTTAGTTTAATATATATGTTTTGTATTTTGAGTTTCTGTTTCTTACTTAATTTAGTTTCATTTTATTGATTAAAGTCCGTTCATTCGTTTTTTAGACAATTGTCTCTCTCCTTTCTCGTCTTTAATAACTGACGTTGGTGTTTGTTAGTTTAAAATTGTTGGAAAATAGTGTCAAAATAAATGCCACCGGCTTAGTGAAATAAATATTTTTTTTCCCCGTATTGGATTAACAAATAATGAGTACCAAATCAAGAATTCTAAAATGAGGTGCAAAGTGTAAAATTTTTTACGTGAAACCCAAATAAGAAAAAAACCCAAATTCCTCCGCTTACAAATTTCCTCCCTAAAATAAAAACGGGGGGATTGCCAAAAAAAAAAAAAAAAAAAAAAACAGAACACTATTATTTTAAGAGAAATAGAAAAATCACTCTAATTATTTCTATCCATTTAATTTGAACTACTGATATTCATAATCGAATCTAACCCATTGAATATTTCAATCGATATAATATGTTAAAATTCAAACCGAACTCAAATCGAATTCAAATTAAAATCTGCTCCATTGCCAACCCAACCTTTCTCGAAAGAAAAAGTGACCTTTCTAACGCATGCAAGGGTGAGATAAAAGAGTGTTTGATAGATCCAGTTTCTAAGGCCATAGTAGTACTGTTTCTTACGGCTACCTTCCAAACGATCCCATTTCCCATTTCTTGAATAATGAGTAGTGTAATGCTGTTTGAGTCTTCTACAGAGACTTTTGTGTTGGCCAAACACACCGTCCATTTCTATTCAATTATTGCACGGACAAGGATTTATCTTTTGATTTTTTGACGTCTAGTTCTAAACTCTCACACTATGTTTGGTGGAAGAAAGAAAATAAATTGATTTAATTTTTCTACAATAATGTTTGGATGAAAGGAAAATGAAGATTAGATAGATATTTTTTTCTTATTTGTTTGAATAGAGAAGTGGAAGGAAAGAAAATAATATTTGTGTCAAAAGAACAACTATACTCTTATATATTTATAAATATAAATAATTTTGTTACGAATTCATTTATTGAAATAAAATAATAGAAATAAAATAAATAAATAATATATTGAAATAATTATATTATAAATATAATTATATTGTAAATAAATTAATGAAAATAATATATAAAATATATAATTAACGTAATATACAAATCATACTCTATATCCACCATAAATAAATTTTATAAATAAATAAATCATAGTTATTACTAGAAATAAATAAATAAAGACGTCATATGCCATGTACCATAAATAAATAAATCAAATTTGTTACTTGAGAATAGGAGAGAGAACTAGAAAAAAAAAACAAAAACAAAAAAAATCTAAATATGTAACATTTACTTGACTGTTTCTACTAGTAATCTAATATCTAATATCTATATTTAAAATGATGTCCACCTTATGTGTTCATCTCTTACTTATGTGGACAGTGGGGTGGACAAGTTGTTCTTACATTATTATGACATATAAGACGTTTTTCATATTTGCATTTTTACTCTTTAATTCACATTTAAATCTTTCTATGATTAAAAATTACCTAATACTATTATTTTTAATATTATATCTCTAAAACATGAAAGATAATTAATTTATTATTACTGGCATTTTGAATTTTTTGTTGCGACTTATTAGTTAAATCACTACAAGAAAAAATAATGGTGTCAGGGACAAAATTTAAAAGTGAATATGAAAGTTGTCGCAAATAATTGTATTAGGTGACGACGTCTTTTATTTTGTCACTAATTAAATTTCTTTAGTAACAACAACTTTTATCTTGTAATGACCCAGTATTTCTAGGCACTTTAAAAGTTAATTATATGATTAAATTATCTAGTATTTTATGTGATTATTATTTCGTATGTGAACTATGTGATTAAATTGTTTAGTGTTTTATTATTTTATAGGTGAAATGTGCAATAATTATTATGTTTTCACACTAACAATTTGATTCTACATATGTGCATATAAATCAATATATACATATACTTATATTTCGAAAATATTTATAGCATATAATGTAAAATACTCTAAAATCAATATTTACATAAATATATTGATATTTTTACACACGTAAAAAATATCTAATTATGATTTTTTTGAAAATTTATGAAAATATATTCACTATTTTCGAAAATATACTACTATATAACTATATATTACATATTTTAAAATATATAAATTAATATATCTACACATATAATAGGATGATTATAATGCACATGTCGAAAAATGTCACTATCTTAATTAATAAAATTATACACCTAAGCTACTAGAAAAATCAAGATTGTAGACACTACTTGTATAAATCTTACTAAATTTAGGTAATATTTGTAGGGTTAATCTTAAAAGAAAAACACTTGTTAGCATCATCATGTTAAATTAGGCTAACACATAATATAACTTAGGGTACAACTCATATTATTTATGGTAATACTTGTGTACTTACAACCACAATTAGGTGTGAACATAATTAAATGATAAACCTAGTTGGAAGATCACATTAATTAACAAAATAAAACCTAATAAATTAATCTTATTTCTTGGCCAACAACTATAAATAGGAGGGGGGTGATCTTTATTTCCATCACACAACACAAACATAACAAATCCCGCCTAAAACACCCCACTCACACTCACCTTACCCTAAACACACAAAACACTTATGTTTATAGTAAATCTTCTACCCATATATATATATACACATAAACCCTTATATATATATATATACATATTATCCTCCTATATATCCTCTTACTTCCATAAAACACTCTTGAAAGCAAGAAATATATGTAATTAGGGTAGGGACCCTACTTAATTTCATAGAGAAAAATCCTTTTTTGGTCCCACAGGAAACCTCTCCTGCCACATTTAGTCCCATAGGAATCGATTTTTGACACATTTAGTCCCACCGAGCAATTTCGTGAGCTGGGGGGAAGAAAAATGTTGACGTGTCCGACCAGTTATATGAGTTGGCGCTGATTGGTTGTGAGATGGACTTAAGTATGGTGAGTCGGACATTTGCTAAGAGGTTTGGAAAACTCCTGGCACGTGGGTACAAAATTGGAGGGAGAAGTAAGGAGTGAATAGTGGAATGGAGGGAAAATTAAAGGGAATAAAACCCTAATTTCTTCCCCATTTTCCATCATTTTGACCATGCTTGCTGCTGGAAAAAAAAAAAAGAGAAAAGAGAAACAGAGAACACAATGGAACGAAGGGGAGGAGGACGCAATCTGTACGATTGTGGGAAACGCATTGTGCAACGAGTGTCGTGGACTGATGAGAATCCAGGAAGGAGGTTCCTGTGCTGCGTTGATTCAAATGCAGGAGTTGGGTGCAATTTTTTCGAGTGGAATGATCCTCCCATGTGCGAGCGTTCGAGGAATATAATTCCTGGGCTTCTCAGTCGGAATAATCGCATGAGGGAGGAGATTGCTGAGCTGGAAGATAGTGTTGTGGGTTTGAGGAGGTTGGAAGCTGAAAACAAGGCTATTCGAAGGAAGAAGAATTGGTTGCTAGCCTTGCTCATTCTTTCTTGGTTGCCAGTTGTGGTTAGGATGTTGGGTTGAAAGGTTTGAGATGAAAGTTGGGGGTTGTAGTTCTCTGTAGTTGTTTTTGTTATGTTTTTGTTGTTAGGAGGGGGTGTGTTTGTAATTATGAAAACGTGTGCACATGTATGTTGTTGTTTTCGTTTTGTTGTTGCTGTCATGAGGGGGTGCGTTTGTAATTTAGAAAATGTGTGCACACTGGCACTTGACAAATGTGTTGGTATCCCTTTCTATATTAATGAATGTTATATTCTGTTTTGTTTTTCAATGATTAGTTTGTTCGCAATTCAATGGAAAAAAATAACACTTAAAACAATGAACACGTATGTACAAAAACTTCCATTGAATTGATGTAGATAACATCCATTGTTCAAGGTATTGTGGGCAGTACTAGTTGAATAAAAAAGATACAAAAACTTTCGCTACTCGAACAAAACAAACAGACAAAAACCTTAGCAACTTAGCAATATACTTGAACCAAAAAAAGACAAACACTTTAGCAACCAGTTTTGTAACACTACTACTGGCCTAATTGCCTTGCACTTTCTTCACGTTTTTTTGGTTTTCTTCCCCTTGTCCATCGTTGCACCAGTGAGGTCCTTCATGGTCACAAATTTCTTGCCATCTTTGATAACAACTGGAAGAGTGCCTTGTCCTCTCACTGGATTTATTGTCTGTGTAGTTGAGAAAAACTGATGGTGTGCCATAGGGGGTGGTGCCCTTATCTGCACTTGTTGAGTTGGTTGCATCATTTGCATTTGGAGATTTGCTGGTCTTGGAGCCTTGAATGACAAATTTGAAGCTCCAATCCTCTTCTTTGACTAAACATATGACATGTTAGTTTTGAAAAGATTATACTACATGTGTACACTTGAGCAAAAAATACACACTTACATTTGGTTTGGGCACCACTTGTGAGCTTGAACCTCCATCATTAGTATTTGATTTGCTCTCTCTTGTCCTTTTACTTACCTATTTATAACATCATAGCAATAAACACACATAGTTATACAACACAACTATGGAGAAGGAATTACAAAAACAGATTATACCCTTTCAGTTGGATGTGCAGCTTCTATTTGCTTTTGAGTTGTTTCTTCTTGTCCTACATTTGTGGATACCTGTGTATCACAAAGTCATATGAGCACTAACAGAAAATATAACAACTTATTGTAAGGGAAAAAAAATTTAAATCACTGTGTTCACTTACATTGTAATCAACAGAAACTGGTACAACATAAGTTGCACTCAAACTTACATCCTGGGTTGAGGGTGGACCTTCTCCTTGTTGTTGGCTGATTACATCATGCAGCATATCTCCTGTAACTGGCACATCATGCGAAGCTCCAGCTTCCTGACCAAACTCGTCATCCACTGGAAACTCTTCAGCAAACTTCTTCCACTGACAACCTTTCCTGTTATGGCCCTCTACACCACGGAATTTACACACAATCTTGTATTTCTGTCTAGGCATCTTCATAGTATCTATCGTTTGTTTATTTTTTTTCTTGCCTCCACTTCTTATCTCATCTGGCTCATGTCTTCTAGCCCTTGTTGGTCTTCCTCTCCTCCTCCCAAAGTTTGGGGGCAGCGGGGGAATATATCCAGTTTTATCCCAAAGTTCAGGTCCATCCATTGGTGATATGGCATTACCATAAACTCTGTTGTATGTCTCCACAGAGTAACATGAGTGCACAAAGTCCTCTGGATCCAACATTCGTGCACAAATTGCACTGATCCCATGTTTACAAGGGATACTAGTTAGATCCCATTATCTACATGAGCATGTGTGCAATCTCAAATCGACAGTGTATTATCCCCCCTAAGTGTATCAATCTCATAGTGCCAGTAATCACTTTTTGTGGGAATACATTCACTAACCTTTTTCATATTTTTTTCAGGTATCTTTCCTATTAATGGGCATATCTTCTTCCCTTCCCATTTTCTCTCTGCCTTGTCTCTCATGTCTGCTAACCTTTTCATCAGAAACTCTCTAATCCACTCCAACATTGTTAGAATTGGTCTTTCCCTTGCTTCTAAAATGGCAGCATTGAATGACTCGCACAAATTGTTCAGTAGAATATCACTTTTGGGGTATGGACTAAAATGGGACTTGCTCCATTGGGAGGGAGGCTTGTCTGACAACCACTCTAGACACTTCATATCAAGGTCACCAAGTTCTTTCATAGCTTTATCAAATTGTGGCACTGTGTATGCCAATGCAGCTGTCCAGAGGGCATGTTTGTGGGCTAGACCTTTAAACCCTGCACTCTTCATGTTTCCATAAAGGTGCCTTAAACAGAACCTGTTGTCAGCTCCGGGAAGGACATTTTCAAAAGCTGGCAGCAGTCCTTTTTGTTTGTCTGAGATGAATGTGTAGGCATGATCTCTTTGAATCAAATCCTCTTTCAACAATTTTAGAAACCACTCCCAAGATTCCTTATTTTCTACCCCAACAACAGCATAAGCTAGTGGAAACAAGCAATTATTAGGATCAATAGAAACAGCTGTCAATAAAACACCATTATGTGGACCCTTTAAATGACACCCATCAACACCTATTATTGGCCTACACCCTGCAAGAAACCCATCTTTCAAAGCCTTGAAACAGACATATAACCTATGGAATTTCTTCTTCCCTTCCACATCTTCATTGTTCAGTTGCAAGATAACTGTGCTATTTGGATTTTTTTGTCTCAGTGCAGCTGCATAATCCCACAGTTTACCATACTGGCTATTATAATCACCCTCAATTGCTTTAACTGCCATTCCCTTTGCCCTATAAGCTTGTTTCAATGTGACATCACACCTGATCTAGTTAGAGGCATCTAACATAAATCCCTTCACTTTCCTGTCTTTATCAGTCCTAAAGAACTCTTCAAATTTTTTAGATAACCATCTGGAAGTGACATTTTTAACAGCATAAGCTCTACTGCATTTGTGTTTGGGATTATACTCTCTAATTTGAAACATGGACTCTTTCATCATTTTCAAAGCATTAACCCTCCACTCACAACCATTAACCCTACACCTAGCATAAATTCTCCTATTATCATTTTTGGTGATTTTTATGTTTCTGCCTGTCTTCACTGCATGAGAATGAATAGCCTCCCTAAATTCAGTCTTGCACCCAAAATTCTCCCCAATATCGAATCTAGGGTCATAAGTGTCATCATCTAGATTTGCATTAGGTCTATTAGGATGCTTTCTAACCTCTTTCTTAGATGACATCCCACTGCTAAAGTCATCCCCACTATGTCCCCCCACACTTTGTTCGCTAGATGCAGACCAATCACTACCCTCATCCATCAAACTATGCCCAACCCACTCTTCATCTATATCAATGTTTTTATCAAACAAGGAATCATCTTCTGAATCAACAATCTCATCCTTTATTTCAAAATCAACGTCATCTGATTCACTATCCACCAAGTCTGCCCTACATGTCTCTAATTCATCAATATTCAATGGCAATTCATTCATATCATCATCAACAAAGTTATCATTCATTATCATGTGATCAAATTGAAAATCAGATTGACTTTCATTTAAATTGTGGCCCACATCAGCCTGCATTTTACCTTTACCCTTATCTTTAACTTTCTCAACCCCCTTCCCAGTATCTTCAATGTTAATAAACACTTTTAGATCATACCCATGGTCATTCAACATCTGAAAAAGTTCAGTTTCTAGATGTATTAACCTAAACTTTTTCAATCCATCAATCCTATAATACTTCTTAGGGCCCATAAACCCCAACTTTTCACACATTCCATCAAGTTTACCTATGTTAAATGACCTACTATCCACAAAGTCAAAAGTACTAAAAGTCCCCCTAATATATTCTGCCCTAGGCTGAAATTTCACTTTACCCCCATGCCATATCCTCAATGCTCTAAAATATGAATTCATTCCTGTCAAATACCCAAGCCAAAAAAATGAAAAATAAACACAATGTCAGTCTCTCCTCTTACACACAAAACCAACACATACAACACAATCAATGCAATATTAAAAACAAACATATATAGCACTGCAAAAAGCAAGTGGGGCACAACATCCAACTATAATATTCCCTAACTACCATTATTCGAAGCAATTGGGACCACTGCACAGTATAATCCCTTTACAAAATGCCAAAAAAAAAAAAACAGCCCCACAAAATTAATCTCGCTACACTACATTTGACACTCCAAAACTTTTACCCTCCACATACCAAAACACCCTCAAACACACCAAACCAAAAAAAAAAATAAAAATATTCAAACCTCACACACTAACCGTAATGTGGTGCTGCTTCATGACCGAGCTCGTGCGCCCTTAACATCTTCCACCCGAAGCTTCAACCTGTGCTTGCGAATCGATTTCGCAATGAAAGGAAAAATTTTGGTTTCACAGGGAGAGGTTGAGAAATTGGGGATTGGGGTTTTTTTTTGGGAGAACAAATGGGACATCAAGGAAAACGTGGGTTTTTTTTTGGGAGAAAAAATTGGTGCCTCGTCAATAACACGTTCGCAAGCCACGTCGATTAAAAAACCTTTGTCAGCTGCCACATCAACTTATTGGCTGGACACGTCATTAATTTTAAAAGCGTCTCGCCTGAAATTGCTCGGTGGGACTAAATGTGTCAAAAATCGATTCCTATGGGACTAAATGTGGGAGAAAAAATCCTATGGGACTAAATGTGGAAGGAGAGGTTTCCTATGGGACCAAAAAAGGATTTTTCTCTAATTTCATAAGTATTTCTAACTTTAATTCATAAATATTATACCTCCATATTTGATGTATGTAAGGTAGGAATTTTTTTAATTACATAAGTTAATTTCTAGTGTTAGTTTATCATTTTTATTATCATGATATTATGCTTCATTAGAAAGTATGTTTCTAGTTATATTTATATTTTATGTTCATAGAATTAATATGAAAGCATGTATATATGTGTATTATTGCAATATGCTTTTAGTGTGCTTTTTATATTTAAAAGTTATAAGTAGGGAAAGTATGTTCTTTATGTGAAAATATGTGGAACTCTTTATTTGTGCATGTCGGGCCCAAATGTATTATCAGTGTGGATGGGGCTAGAGTTCGGCCGAGCGGCAATGGGCTTGCCGGTCTTAAAATAGTTTTCGTCATCCATGTCCTAATCCCATCTTGCATGGACGGAGTGTTCCATGTAGTGATTGTGGGTCGTAGAAAATATGGCCACCGATGTGAACGAATGGAATTGATGTGAACGGTTGAAATCTTGTATTGTGGGAGACATAAGGGAGTCAGTCACCAATAAGTGACTCGAAAGGTAAAATTATTTGCTATGTGAGAGATATTATGACTATGTGCACATAATACACACGAGTTCCTTATGTGATTAAGTGAAAATTTCTACTCAACCGTCGCGTTGATTCTTCTTTATGTGACTATTTTTAGAAAGAAATGAGATAGCGGATCAAAGTAGCGCAGCGGAAGCATTTAGAAGCCTTTTACGCAATAAACTTACTTTTATATTCTTTTGAAACTCTTGTATTTTGTACAAATTTTATGTGAAAATTATTATTTAATTTTAATAAAATATGAAGGGTATTTTCCGTGTCGTGACATATCTTGTCACAATCTGCATTCAATGATGACAAGAATTAAATGAGTTATTGACACACCTATAGTGACAACTTGGTAACAAAAAAAAAACTTGCCATTAGAATTCTATGACAAGATTCTATTGTCAATAAATTGACACCATATGTATGTGTCACTGTGTGCCATTAGCATCCTCCGCCGCGCGCCTTAGTGCTTCCTATGGTGGCCCTATATAGGAAATCTTCAACTGCGAAATCCTCATCCCCCGCCCCGAAGAACAATACAAACATAAAAAATAAAAAAATAAAAAGAAAAAGGTTTTTTGATATTAAATTAATAATATCTTGACTTTATATGTGGTTTTGTATTTTGTAGTCTTATTATGTATTAAAAAACCGATTTAGACCACCGAATCTTGATCCGCATAAATTTAGGCCATTGATTAATCAGTATAAAATCAAATTACAATCGTTTGAACTGAAGTTTAACAAACGGGTATAATTGTTGTCCTTTGAGTACTAAACTGGTATACAAATCGCAAAATTCACACATGAAGTGCGTGAGGAGTGTGTTTGCACCTTTTCTAGAAACACCAAATCTGGCTTTGTTCATCAAGCTCACAATATAAATTGCGCACACGTATTGGCGACTTAAGTTTTGTATGTAATGTTTTTTTTTCACAGAAAAAAAAAAACCTCCGGTTGTTGCTCCAGATAAATTAATTTAAGCCATGGATCAATATAAAAATCAAATTACAACCGTTTGAACTGAAATCTAACAAGTAATAAATTGCAAAGGGGTGTATAATCAATACCATTTCTTCCACGAAGCTAATTTTTCTTATCTTTTCACTATTAAGGTGTTGTTAATAAGAGCTCGCGATCTTCTCCAATCCGTTGAGTGTAGATACAATTTATTAGTGGAATAATTCATGAAAAAGAAGAAACAAAAAGTTTGTAGATGATTTTATTAAAACCTATCTTTGGATTTGAATTTTCTAGATTTGGTCCAAATCCATCCCATTGACAGCCCTAGAGAAACCCCAACACTAAAATAATTACTCCTTAAGTCCCAAATTATCAGCCCATTTAAGATTTGTGTGCAAATTAATTAGGTTAATTAATAGTCTCGTTTTTTAGATTAATTTATAATAATTTTACCAAAATATCTTCCCTAAGAAATTGTCTCAGGATATAAGTAATAAGTCTTAATTGAAAAAATGAGCCTAAACTTAAAAAAAAAAAAAAGTGAATACTCTCTTTAAACTCCTCAATATGCATGAAAACTATTGCGAGGCTAATAAAAAGACTAATAATTTGAGACCGATGGAATATTATGCAATTCAAAATTTGGTTGGTTTTATGCAATATTATATTTTTATAACTTTTGGAGATATATAAGATGGTGGAATTAATAATTTCATTTAATTAAATTTAACGAATTTCATTAAACTCTTACAAAAAAAAAAAAACTTAAGTTTTTCTTTTTATATTTAGGTATATCAAGATTCCAATCATACCTTTGGCGACAATCAATAATCACAACAAATCCCACACTAATTCAAACAAAATTGTTAAAAAAAAAAAAAGTTCAATATTTTGGCCGCATTCATAGTCAGGAGAAAAAAAATCATAATTGTAATTAATTTTACGCACGTCAGTACTTACACCTAATAAAAAGAATGGAATTTCTGGTACAAGTTTTTTGTCAACTTGAGATTGGAGTAAAAATTTTGTCCCATAAATTCCGGCTACAAAATTGAATGATACATCACATGTGAAGATACGTTTTAATAAAATCGTCTACACACTTTGTGTTTCTTCTTTTTCATGAATTTTCCACTAATTCAATGAGAAAGACACAATAAATTAATCGAATGGAAATAAAGGTATTTAAAAAATTATTTTACAAATTGATAGTGAAGAGTGTCATAAAAAATAATATATGTGATAAATTGTATCTACACTCACCAGATTGGAGAAGATTGACAGCTCTTATTTATCACATTTGAAAACTGCTAGCAGCTGCCACTAGCCAGTTTAGTGACAAGTTTGGGCTAGTTTGAAATGCACCGAAAGTTGATAGATGTTATGACTGTTTGGCTTGTTTTATATTACAAGCCCCTTTAGCCCGTGATATGTGGCTTTACTAATGTTATCCTTGGGGGTGACGTTGGCCAATGGCTCTTTGTGTCCGAATGTAGAGGAGTACTAACACTTTTCAAACAAAAATTTGCACACAAACCCACCCCATGAGCCATCTAGCATACAATGTACTCGTAACATTTCAAACATGGGCCTTATTTTCTTGTATGACAAAACTTAATACTATATATATAGAGTCCAATTAAAAGTCCGACTCTTTATTCGTAGGCTTATCGGGAATAATCAGATCACATGTTAGCAAAAGATAATTGATAATTAATGTCTGCATCATGTTATTCTTTTTATCTAAATAAAAAGATTTTTTTTAATTATAAGATATTTGTAGTTTTAATATAACGACGTGAATATTGTGATGATGGGAATCAAACCAATTATTAAAACTAGTTGGCATGGTTAGAATCTCCAGTAGAGAATCTCATGTTACCTCAGTAGGGATTCAAATCCAAGTTGCTCAGGTTTGATAATTCAAAGAATTCGAGCGCAATCCCCGATCTTGTATAAGTTTCAAGTCAGGCAATTGATAATATACTTTCTTTTTCTTTTCTTTTTTCTAAAAAGAGGTTCTAAGATAGTAATTATTTGGTATAGGAGTTCCTATATGAGGTAATGGAGAGAAGGGCAATGAAGGTGGAGCTGAAAGTGGTAGTGGAGATTGTTGTTAAAAGTAGTCACTACAATATGAGCACCAGATTTAATTACAATGGTAGAGGAAAGGACAATAACGGTGAAGATAAGGAATATTGGTGTAGAGGTAAATGAAAATAATGAAAAATATAATAATATAAGCATGATAATGGTGATGAATATGGTGGAATAATATTTAACATATATTTCGATTTTAGTATATTAAAAATTAATAGTAGTGGTATTATTACAATGATAATTTAACAATTACAAAAACATAATTTGGTAAAAGGAAGGGAAGGGAAGGAAGAGCTCTAAAATGCTTTCTCGAAACATTTAATACAAATAGCAAACCAAATTGCCTTTTCCCAAACTTATGCAAGCCGCACACCAGCTCATAATCAAACTCTCATACACTGACACACACACACACTCAAATCCAAACACAGCTCAAAACAATCAGGACAAAAAAACAAAGCTAACAGGAACACACAAACCAATTTTTAATAATATACTCTTTCTTGAAATACCTAAATCCCCAAATACATTATTATTTAATTTCAATATGATTGATCTTATTTAAAGTGTACATATACAAAAAGTTTAATTAGTATATTTTTTGACATATATTTAAAACATATTTTAAACATACTTACAATCACCA
Source organism: Petrea volubilis (assembly GCA_026212405.1). NCBI lineage: Eukaryota > Viridiplantae > Streptophyta > Magnoliopsida > Lamiales > Verbenaceae > Petrea > Petrea volubilis. The sequence continues at coordinate 17,300,327 of CM047876.1, read as the reverse complement.
GTGAAAGAACGAACTACTAAAACTACTTTAACAAAGAAAAGAAATAAATAGGTACCTTAAAATAAATATAGATGTTAAATAATTATATATGGTAATAGTAGTATACATGCACATCTTTTTATTTGTAAATATTGAAAGCAAGTGAAAAAATGTTATTAAACATTGATATTTTTTTCCCTAAAAAAAGTTAAAATATATTTAATGTAAAACTTTCAATTACTATATTCTAAACATTTGATAGATTAATCTTAATAACTTACTCATAAAAAAGCTACTATCAAGAAAAATTGTAAAAGATCAAAATAACTTTAAAAATTACTGGTGTAATATCTAATAATAATATAATAAAATAACCAATTTCATTATCTTTTATTCATTCATAATATTTCTTTAAAAAATTAAACTATTCTCAATGTATTTACGTTGTACAATGTGTAATATTGACATATGATATATATATTACTACCGAAAATGGGCCTCAGGTGGTAACGCAAACCAAATTCATGCAGCTTAGTGTGTGAGAAGAGAAAAAAGAAACAAAGTTGACAGCAAAAGTAATCATTATTCCGACGACAAAAGGTCCTTATCCCCAAAATACATTATTTCTATTCACTCTCAATCTCAAATTATAGCAATTATCTTAAGTTCCACAATAAGGAATTGATAATTAACACGTAAGTAACATATAATAAACAGTCAAATTTGGTAGTCACTGCCAACCCAAATAGGAAGAGAGTTAGTTGGAGAAGGGAAGAGAACACTCATTCCATGTTTCTGTAAATAGTGTCAGTTGAACATTTATTTGTTAAGTTTTTATTGCCGAACTCTAACTAGGCTTCAATTTGCGGAAAATTTAAACTATAATCTAGATAAGCTAGATTTAATTCAGTGCATGAATCGTATGTAGTGCTTTGTTTTCCATATTTCTCCCACAACTAGCAATACCTTCGGCTTTCGGAGAGATGCATGCAGAATATCATCCATGAGAGAAGCATCTACCCTGCTAAGAATTTTGGAGGCAGCAAATAGCATCTACGGCTTGGCTTCAAGAATAATAGAAGAGTGAGGAGCAATGCTATACGTCCCCCTAACGCCCGGAACACCTTCCGTAACAAAGTCACTTGGAGACTCCAGATTTGTGTCCACCTGCAGGTGTTCACATAAAAGCTACATTAATTGTTCCAGGAGTTATCGAAACAAAAAGAAGTAGAAAAAGAGGAGAAAAAGAAACCAGAAAAGAAACACGGGTCGATTTTCAATAAGGTTTTCAATACGCAGCAACAGGCCAGCAAGGATCATGAATTCATTGAATAGAAAGTTGGGGTTAACTTTGAGCAAGAATGAAGTACGGGAGAAACTGGACACTAGATCGACATAAGAATCAAGAAAGATCGAGCTTCTTCAAACTACAGAAAAGTGAATAAGGCCGTTTGGCACAATGCTTAAACAAATTTCCCAGTCCAAACTGCACATGAAACAATTTAGTGCAAATTGAGACACTAATGTGAATCGATCAGTTTAGTGTTGTTTATTCATAATGAACGATTGCAATGAGAAACTTTCCCTCCTGTTATCTATCCTAGGGATGAATGAAGCAAATCAACAAGTTCTCTAGACCAGAACTGCACAAGGGAAAAATAATTCAGCACGCCAGTGAATGGGCCAATATGCATTAATGATTAAACTGAAGCGAAGCGTTGAAACACAAGTAAACTTTTATACTTGAAAACCAGATTGTTTGTAGATATCATTTCGCATGATATAAGAATTCAACAAAATGAAATGTCTATTCAGAAGTTTGTAGATAACTGTGGTAAATTCAAGCTCATGATGTTATGACATCAAAATGTTGGAGACAAAATTGAGTTTTCAAAACTAACCACTCGAAACCACCGTCTTCCTCGTGGTGGTGAAGGGATTAGAGCTTCAACAAAGTAGTCATGTGCGTTGAACGCGACATACGAATCACCTCCATTTTCTTCATGAAGCCTGAAATCCATGTAATTTTATGTGTGAGAGAGAGAAAGTAGCCAACAGGGGTCAAAGAAATTCTCGTTGGGTTGATTATATCAAGATGGCACCCTTGGTAGGAATTTTCTAAGGACTCTTTTGTATAGTAAAAATAGGGTTCATTTTTAATCATTGTAATTAAGAAGAGTGATATAATTCAGAGGATTCATCACTGTAAATGAGCTAGAACTGTACAATAAGCCTCCACCTCTTGCTTATTAATTTCATGTAATGGCAATAAATGGAAGGATTAATACATAAGATTTTATAGCTGCCTCCACCTGATGATTTGCCAGTTTCTACTAGTACATGTGAACCAATCTTTTGAACTGTGGACTAGTACAAAAGCTATTAAGTATTACACCACTAAAATGAATGGACCAAAAAAGACAAGAATGAAAGGATAAGAAATATGATCTTTTTCACTTAAACTGTAGTTAAGAAGATGTGCATAACCCATGGCATCCGCAGACAACAGCCAGAGCAAATCCAGCTCAAGGTTCAGAACAAATACTGAAAGATTTTTCTCCTCTCTAAAGCTTAAGCATTTAGATGAGGCAGTTATTCAATACTATTTCAGGAATAAGAACTTACATCACTCCCTCTGTCTCTCTCTCTCTCTCTCTCTATATATATATATATATATATATATATTACCAGAATTACCTATAATATAATGTCACCTCTTTATCAACTTAAGCTTTTAAACAATCTTTCAATATGGTATGAGCCAAGCAAGGAAGAGTCCCTAAGTTCAAACTTCAAAGTCACGTGTAACTAAGAGTTACACGTGCAAGGCTTGACAACAATAATTCCGCCTGCATGTGAGTGGGGTGTAAGAGGATTAAATAATTAAAATATTTCTCATCTCGAATAGTTTAAGCTTTTACACATGAGGGTAATTGGTTATACATATACACTACAAGACTGTGTGCGCATATTTCAGAGTACTTACAAATGAAGGACAAAGTTAATTTATATAAAAACAATCTAGCAACTAACAATTATCTCGTATTGGGACAGGTAAGGTATTGCATACGAGTGTCATATTAAACTTCTTGCCAAGAGCAAATACTTGTTAGAACTACCACCCTAGTCCATTGCAGACACTCTTCTGTATCCAGGGATTGCATTATGTCCCATGGTTGTTACTCACAGAATCACATGATATTCAGCTAAGATTCTTGAACTATTGCAGGTAGTGCCTCTCTTCCTAGGATTTACAATGCCAATCCGCCTCTATTGGCCATATTTTTTAGCAAACTAGGATGTAGTTGACACATGAGGTGGAACAGCAGCTTGACATGGCAGGATTGACCATTAAAGCCCTATGGTAGTCATACACTTATAGGAGGCAACACTTGGAATTTCCCACTTCTGAAGTCTCAAGAGTCCTAGGGATCTGAGATAATAAACGTGCTTCAATAAGAGACACTTTTCGCACAGTAACTTTTCGAAACTCCCTGCTGCACTAGTTGGTGTTGACTTATTTAGGACCAAGATTAGAGGGATTTCTATCCTAATTTCCAGCCTATTTCCTTATTGTATTTTTTCCTAGTTTAGCACCATATTTGTGTATAAATACCTCTGTAAGTTATGTGTAAAGGTATCATTGAGAAATAAAATCATCTTTCTCAAAATCTTCATGGTGTTAGAGCCAGTGGCCTATTCTGGAGGTTTGAGTTTTTCTCTCTCCCAGTACTATGTTGTTGGACAGAAAATTAGGGTCTTTGGTTAATGCTGAGTTAGATCAGTTTTCTCTTGACACCGCCTACCCAAGAAGACTTCCCAAGTGAAGTTCGGCCACCTCCTTGCGATGCCGTCAACAGGAACACCGGCAACTAATGTTCACGCGCTGGCTACAGGTGGCGCGTGACCTTGCTTCCGGTCATCGGAATCTTCCGCACTTTGCCTCCGGAGACTCGCCTGATTGTTCCGACGCCGACCAAACACCTTAGTGCTCAAGAATGACAAAGACAAAGGCAATCGAAAAACACCTTGTTAGTGACAACCCAAATATGCAAATCAGCTAAATAAAACTTGAGGGCAGTGCTAATTATTTGGCTTGGTCCCGATCCTGTCTCTTGTTTATCAAAGCTAGAAAACTATAAGGATATATTAATGGTGAAAAGAAAAGACCTCAAGTTTCTGACCCCACATACAACCAACGGGACTCAGAAAACTCGCTTGTGATGTCATGGCTTATCAACTCCATGCAACCCCAAATTTCCAGACATTATATTCTGCTGGACACGGCTTCAAAAATTTGGAATGCGACTAAACTGACCTACTCACGAATGGGGAATGATGCTCAAATATTTGAGATCCGAAACAAAATCCATGGCACAAAACAAGGTGAAATGACTATCTCTCAGTATTTTTCTGAGCTAAGCAGCTTATGGCAGGAACTGGACTATTATCAGGACTTTCAAGCAGATTGCACTGAAGATGCGGTCAAATTTCAAAAAATGATTGAAAAGGAGACAGTCTATGATTTTCTGGTTAGGCTGAATAATGAATTTGATCAGATAAGGGTTCAGGTACTTGGAAAAACTTGGCAAAACTGTGTTCCCTTCTCTTGAAGAAGCTTATTCCTATGTCCAACAAGAAGAAAGTCGGAGGAGTGCTATGCTATATACAACACCAATTGAGAAGTCTGGGTTAACTGCTAGTGAGACTCAAAAAACCTCCAATCCCGAGGAAGACCACCTACATTGTGAGTATTGCGGGAAACCACGTCATACAAAGGAAACCTACTGGAAGTTACATAGTCGACCCACTAGAGGTCGTGGAGGGAAATGAGTCAACCCAAGAAAACCACAAGCTCATCTATCTGAGGTTGGAGAGTCATCCAAAGAGACAATTTCCACTGAGAACTTCTTTTCCACTGAAATTCAGCATCTCAGGCATCTCTTGTCTCAACTTGAATCCTCCACCAGTACCACATCAAACTATGTGAAGTCAGGTACTGCTCTTACTGCTCTCACTTTGATTCATGGATTATTGATTCTGGTGCGAATAGACACATGACAGGCATTTCTAAAGCTCTACATGATTACTTTCCCCATCTAAACCCAAATACATTCAGGATTAACCAAATACGGTCCAGATAGCCGATGGTTCATTTACCCCAGTAGTTGGAACAAGTTCTATTGTTTGTGCACCCAATATTCACTTATCCTCTGTACTTTATGTTCCCCGTTTTTCTGTTAATCTTTTATCTGTTAGTGCTATCACCAAGGCCCTAAATTGTAAAATTGAGTTCTTCCCTAACCATTGTGTTTTTCAGGACCTCCAAACCGGGAAGAAGATTGGTAATGGTAGATTGCATGATGGCTTATATTTGTCAGAGAGGAATCAGGGTGCAGTTTCGGGAAATGCTCTTTTTGGAGGAAATAAGGATGTTAACCAAGAAATAATACAGTGGCATAGGCAGTTAGGACATCCCTCATTTTTTGTCTTAAACAAACTATATCCTAGTTTATTTTCAGAGACTCAATTTGACTCTCTGTTTTGTGATGCTTGTGAGTATGCTAAACATGACCAGAAACACTTATTCTTCAAGTAATAATAAAAGCACTATTCCTTTTATGATTGTCCACTCTGATGTTTGGGGACCTACTCAAAATACTTCTTTGAATGGCAATAGATGGTTTGTCACTTTTATTGACTATTGCACTAGAATGACTTGGGTATATTTGATAAAAGCTAGAAGCGATGTTTTCTTTTGTTTCAATCCTTTCATAAGATGGTGTGTACCCAATTTGATGCTAAGGTAAAATTTTTGAGAACAGATAATGGCACAGAATATATGAGATAATGGCACAGAATATATGAATGGGCAGTTTAGTACTTATTTAGAAATAGCCAGATTCCTTATGTTCACCATGTATCTACCAAAACATTATTAGGGGATGCCATTTTAGCAGCTACCTATCTTATTATCCGTATGCCCCTCAAATCTCTAAACTTTTGAGTGTCCTCTAGCGATCTTGCAAGTTAAGAATATTCATACTGTTCCTCCCAGAGTTTTTGGATATGTTTGTTTTGTTCATACTAGGTTTGTCGGAAAATTTGATCCTAGGGCTCTTAGACGCGTATTCATTAGGTATTCTCCAACGTAAAAAGTTGTAAATGTTTCCACCCTCCAACTAGGAAATATTTTATCAGTATGGATGTCACCTTCAGAGAATCTGAGTCTTATTTTAGTTCACCCCAATCACCTCTTTAGGTGGAGAGTAATCGACAAGAAGAGATGATACCTAATTCTGATTTTATCCTAAAGGAAAGTTCAGTTCAGGGGGAGAGTTTAGAGGGAGACTGTTGGGAAAGATTTAGATTCTGTTCCTACTGTTGGTCGTTTGGATAAACCTGATTTGATGAGGTATTCAAGGAGAAACAAAGTGGACGAAACAGCCATCATGCAGCCTACTGTATGCCAAGAATCTTCCTTCTCTGGCGAGTTACCTTTAAACTTTGACTCCATTGATGATTTAGATATCCCTATTGCTCACGGAAAAGGGATCAGATCCTGTACCAAGCATCCTATTTCTAACTTTGTTTCATATGAGTCCTTATCCCCATCCTATAGAGCTTTTTCCTTATTTGTTTCCTCTATGTTTGTTCCATAGGATTGGAAGGAAGCTTTTCGAGATCCCAAGTGGAAAGAAGCTATGGATGAAGAAATGAAAGCTCTAGCAAAGAATGGGACCTGGGAACTAGTCACTCTTCCATCAGAAAAGAGAGCAGTTGGATGCAAGTGGGTGCTCACTGTAAAGCATCGAGTTGATGGCTCGATTGAAAGATATAAGGCTAGACTGGTAGCCAAAGGATTCACCCAAACGTATGGAGTGGATTACCAAGAAACTTTTGCCCCAATTGCGAAGATGAATTCTGTTAGAATCTTGTTGTCCTATGCAGCCAATCTTGATTGGGAATTGCAGCAGTTTGATGTGAAAAATGCTTTTCTACATGGAGACTTGGAAGAAGAAGTATACATAGAGATCCCCCCCCCCCCCCCCCAGGATTTGATAATGAGAAATCGAAAGGAAAAGTGTGCAAATTGAAGAAAGCCCTGTACAGACTGAAGCAATCACCTAGAGCATGGTTTGACTTAGAAAAGCCATGATCGCATTTGGATATCAGCAGAGCAATGCCAATCATAAGGGTAAGATCACTCTTCTTATAGTTTATGTTGATGACATCGTAATGACAGGAGCTGATAAAGAAGAGATGACTCAACTGAAGAGACTTTTGGCTCAAGAATTTGATATCAAGGATTTGGGAAAGCTGCAATATTTCTTGGGAATTGAAGTTGCTAGATCAGAAAACAGAATTTTCATTTCTCAAAGGAAATACATTCTAGATCTCCTGAAAGAAACTGGTATGTTAGGATGTAAGCTAGCAGAATCACCTATTGAGAGCAAACATAAACTACAAGTCGGGATTGGAAAGGGAGTTGATAAAGAAAGGTACAAAAGATTGGTTGCGAGACTTATTTACCTCCCACACAAGACCTGACATAGCATATGCCGTCAGCCTCATAAGCCAATTTATACATGATCCTCGTGAGATTCATATGCAAGTTGTCTTTCAAATTTTGCGATATCTAAAATCTGCAACCGGAAAAGGTCTTCTTTTCTCCAAACATGGTCACCTCCAGATTGAAGCTTTTACAGGTGCTGATTAGGCTAGATATCCAATTGATAGGAGATCTACAATAGGTTGTTGTACATTTGTAGGAGGGAATCTGGTTACTTGGAGGAGTAAAAAGCAAAGTGTAGTGGCTAGATCAAGTGCGGAAGCAGAATATAAAGCTATGGCACAGGGTGTGTGTGAGCTTCTTTGGCTGCAAAAGTTATTAAGGGAGCTAAAATTGTCTGGAAGAGGTAAGTTGTCTTTGTATTGCGACAACAAGGCTGCTATTAGCATAGCTCATAATCCAGTGCAACATGATCGGACAAAGCATATTGAGATTGACCGTCACTTTATCAAAGAAAAAGTGACAAATGGTATCTTGAATCTATTCCATGTGACAACGGACAAGCAACTCGCTGATGTATTCACAAAAGGGCTCAACTGTAGGACCTATCACAACTTGGTTTGCAAGTTGGGCATGTGTAACATTTATGCACCAACTTTAGGGAGAGTGTTGACTTATTTAGGACTAAGATTAGAGGGATTTCTGTTGGTGACTTATTTAGGACCAAGATTAGAGGGATTTCTGTCCTAATTTCCAGCCTATTTTTCCTAGTTTAGCACCATATTTGTGTATAAATACCTCTGTAAGTTGTGTAAAGGTATCATTGAGAAATAAAATCGTCTTTCTCAAAATCTTCAGTTGGAAATGGTAGTCCATTTAATATCAGATGCCCTATCAGAAAACTACGAAGTGTTTGGGTTCTTGTTAGTTGTTTTAACTAATTCTCAGAGATACCTGAGATGCGAATCAAATAATTTCAGAGCTAATGAATGTAGAATGTCCTGTTGTGAGTTGGGCAGGAAAACATTAATAACTTGCCAAATAAATAGTGAATAATATTCATGGAATTGCAAAAAGGTGCTTCTTACGTGAATGCAAGGAATTTACTCTCATTGTTTTCCCAGTTGTCCTCATGCCATGTCACATCATTCTGCATTAAAGGAAATGCCAAATAAATCCCAAACAGGAAATTTTCATAATTTAAGCAATTCAATGAAAGTATAACCATTAAAAACAATGTTGTACACTAGCATGAGAACTTAAATTTTAATACATTGTGGCTGCAACTTATTGGAAAATATGTAATAATAGTCTGGTACTGTTAAAACCTGCTTGTAAGAGAACCAAAGACAAACTTGGCACGTCAGAAAGTCTTCTTCTTACCAGAAAACTATGCTCAGATATTCAGATAACATTTTGAATTTCTCAGGCCAAATTCATCCATCAAAAAATATTTGCACACAACATTTAAAAATTGAGGACAAAAACTTATTATTGAGATACTCGTCCATACAAAACAGACAGATTTCATTTACTAGAAGCTAAATGTTTTACCTTGCCAACGAAATTTTCTCTGGTGAAGACATGATGACTCCGTCTAAACTTTATCATCTCCGAGAAAAACCTAAATAGACTGTCCTTCCTGTCCTCCAACTGTCTCAATAATTCCGATCGCATCTTAAAAATCTATTGGCTATATATATTGCGAGGTCACGATAAAATCAAATAATTACATACTTGTCCCCACTGGAAATGATTAAGAGAATTATCATGTCCATAACTGTTATTATTCCCATAACGAGTATGACCATATTCATCCCCCATTAGCATCATCGGGGTTCCCTGGTAACGAAGAACAAATGAAATGTTCACATCAGTAGTTCAATACAGTTTACAGTGCACATTTTTCATATACTATTGCAACTTAAACAGAGAAGAGTCAGAGTTGGATATGCTGCTCTTATTTCCACCAGAAAAGCATGGTGAAGCTCGAAGTAGTAGTTGCACTGTGGGATGAACATGCATAGCCTCCAGTTCACTATTAAGCAACATAAAGTGCAGAGATTTTGCAAAAAGGTGTGTTGGAGAATTTAAATAAATATATAATAACTCTCCCTCCCTAAAAACTCAGTTTTTAGATGAAGTGGTCATTCAACATGGTATCAGAACCAAGTTCAACAAGACGTCCTGTGTTCAAATCTCACCAGCACCCATTTATGATAAGAATTTCATGTGGTAGGTTTGATACAAAAAGAAACCCACCTGCACGTGCTAGGGCGTGTTGGAGAATTTAAATAAATATATAATAACTCTCCCTCTCTACCCTTTCAGATGAAGTGGTCATTCAACAAGGTGTAACACAACACAATAGAGTTACGAGTTTACTCTAGGTATGTATTAGAGGAAAAAATATTGAAACTGTATAACAAAAAGAATTTTGTTCTAATATAAAAGATGCTTGTGGAAAAGAGTAAAATAGTGAATAATTATGGTGCAGATGCTTACCCTAAAGGTTTTGTAATGGTTAGTGAGACTGTCTTGTTAAAAAGAAGTGAGAGAACACAAGCAAGTAAAATGCTGATTATTAATTCATTTAACCAATAGAAACTTAAACATTAGTTCTCAATCCCTCTCTCTCTCGTTTCCCACAGCCAAAAATAAGAACTATCTAAAGGATTCTCCCCTTTGCCAATAAAAATTGCAAAAGAAAAGACTTGAAGTATTTGAGCATGTGCTTCTCAAAAAGCTCTGAAGTATTTACAGCATCGAATTACCTAAGATGTAAGCATGCTGCTTCTTAGGAAGAAAAGGGAAGTATAATTTGATATACTTGATATCATACGATATGAATAGCAAATTAATCTCTCTTTAGACTCACTTTTCAGCTTATACATAAAATAAGCAAAAAATAGGGAAAAATATTTTTGCAAGCTTTTACCTTATTGAGATCAATCTAAGATTCTACGTGATACCTTAAATTTAACTCTTTACCGAAAAGCATACCGAAGAGCAAACAAATCCTACTTTTGTCCCAATCTTCTGTAGAAGCTAAACTTTCTTCCAATGACTAGTTAAAAGGAAGAAGATTCAACATAAATGCTGCAATGAGCAACCAGTTACTTCTTATATAGGCATGTGCCACAATGAAATCTGATACAGGATCTAATTACATGTAAGAATTACATATGCTGGTTTTACAAGAAACAGAGAACATCAGATTTCATGTATTTGGTACATCTTTGCACATGTTACCTGGGATACCATCAGTGCTACATGGAAGTTCTTCGTTTGCCGCAAACGTAGGTCCTTAATATTTTTATCGACAGTTTCACCTGATATGAACACAGTCAAGATAAAATAAGTGCAAGAATTAGGTGTACAGAAACATATCTAATCATCATTCAAAAAAAAAAAACCGGATCTAATCACCAAACATGTTAAGGACAGGGCAACCTGTGAGTGCTTTAAAACTTTGCCCGGCCAGGGTAGGGGATGACAGGTTTTAGTTGAAAAGAGATATAGACGCATATCAACAAATATCAGAGGTATATATGAGACATAGATCAAGAGAAGCTGAGTGGATACATAACTCTCAAAGAAAGTACAATGAAAGGCATACGGCAACTCTGCAATTCAGAATAAAAGTTGAAATAAAAGTTAATAATTTACTGCAACTCTGTAATTCAGAATTATCTGAATCCTCCAATGATCTGAGGTGATGAGTCAGATTTGAACAGAAGATTTAACTCATTTAAGAAAAAAAAAAAATAGGAAGAGAGAGAACAGACTGTTGCAGAAAAGCTTAACTTCAATAATCCTTGTTGCAGAGTTACAGCTCCAAATTACGGAAAACTAACAGCCAGGGTGGTTACAGCCTATCCAAGAGGTGTGAGTTTCAGCTCTGTCTTCATTAAACTAACTACTTTAACTTTTAGTCCACAAGTTTTCTTCACCCGTCAAAATGGTACTTTGGGAAGCTAATTTAGAAATTACTCTGATAATGAATCCACAAAATGTAAGAACAAACAAAAATTTGGAAACCAACGAACTTAGAATCATGACAATTTTGCTCATGCCTTCCGCTCTGAGTGTGTTAAACCTTTTCATCAAGATGATATGTGCTTTTGCATGATAAGTACAGATGAAACATAACATCTACTTATTTGTTAGCTGAAAGGATTGCATAACTACAAAAAAAAGGCAGCTGAATCTCCATAGTCGCCGAACAAGGTAATCACAAAAATTCAGGTATACGGATTACTATGGAAGGAATACTTTTTCGAAAGAATGAACTACTGATCAATGACAGAGCTAATCAGTAAAAAAGATATCACCAATAAAATCCAGGTATCCAGTCAAAAGGCGATATTATGATGTTTTGGAGTTGAGAATCTCTCTCTCTCATGCATTGAAGATTCAAAGAATCAGGAAGCCAGATTCCATTCCATGAATTCAGCAGAATAGTCATTCATTTGTTTTGTGGAGACATTTTAGGTTTAAATTGTGAAGATTTCAAAAATCATGAGCATAGTGACAGTAGAAGTACAGATATTATGATGTTTTGGAGTTGAGAATCTCTCTCTCTCTCATGCATTGAAGATTCAAAGAATCAGGAAGCCAGATTCCATTCCATGAATTCAGCAGAATAGTCATTCATTTGTTTTGTGGAGACATTTTAGGTTTAAATTGTGAAGATTTCAAAAATCATGAGCATAGTGACAGTAGAAGTACAGAAACTCTCCAATTTGTATCAGACGGCATATGCAACAATAGTCAAGGCACCAATGTATTAAGTACACGTGGATCATTTACCAACCTATATACCACGCTTTGTGATTATAGAAATTTGACTAAATAAATATTGGTGCAGGAAAAAGGAAAAATCAAATTATTGAACTCAGTCTACCTTCAAAACCACAGTTCCAGCTAAAATTGTCATTGCATCCATCATTTCCACCTTCTCCATTGGCATCATTGTGCTAATGTTTAACCAAGACAAGAGACTAATTATGGAGCTGATATTGAAATAGGTTGTACTCAGGTGGAACTATAATGGCATGTCATACCTTAAAATTGTATGAAACAAGGTCATATAGTGTAAACCCATCATGTGCAATTACAAAATTGATACTGTGACATGGCTTGCGTTTATTGACCTGGAGAATAGAGAAATCTCAAGTTACACTAACTGTATAATCACATAATATTTCAATGGATTAAGTCTTTTTTTCCCAATGGATAAAGTCAATTCACAAATAAAACAAACTTTTAAACTTGGATCCTGAACTTACGGAGATAAGCTTCAATCTTTTTAATCAAAATGGATATATTGAGGTTATGAAAGGAATGACAAAATGAATGATCATAGATAATTGCTATACATAGACCTAAGAAGAGCCAATACAATGTTCCAGAGTATATTAGTCAAAAATAGAAAGCAACATCAATTAGATCACTCCGAATAATCTATGAAGTGTCACTCTTACAAGTACTTGTTCTCCATTTCAAGAAGACGAGTATCTTCATTAAAATTAAATGATGATTACTAAGATGCTAACCTTCATTAAAAATTAAATGATGATTAATAAGATGCTAACCTTCATTAAAAATTAAATGATGATTACTAAGATGCTAACCTATCACTGTTAACGATGTAGGAATTGTGTAACAAGCTAAGAATGCTTGATATACATGCTCCAGCTTGTGTTAGAATACATTTTTATTTATTTTTCAATTATTTTAGGCTTATAGGTTGCTTATTGAACTTATAATCTCTATATATATGAGATTCGTAATCCTCCAATGAAGCATATTATGATTTTTCTCCCTTTGCACTCGTGTTATTAGTTACTGATCCAGAACTTAGAAATAATCAAACGAAAACTAATCAACTCAGTTTGAACAAAATCTAGTTTGCCCAGATCACCAACCAGGAAAGGAGAACATCCGCTTCCACAATCAAATTTAAGAAGATCAACCAGGCAAAATCACAAATGCCAGGAAGATTTACTAAAAGTATCAAGTCATAAGACCAGTGCCACAACTTACACGACTGACTGGGCACAACAATCATCACCAAATCAATTAGCATTGATTTCAAGCAAGTAAATTTCTTAGGCACAAAATCAGTAATATTTACCCTGTAAAGATCAGCTGAACCAGCAATCCTAGTTGCAAAACTTCCTTTCATACCAGTGTCACCCTATGTTGCAACAAAATCAAAAGTTATAGAGAATGACAGCAAAGAAAATACTATGACAAATTGTTTAAGATGAGTTATCTTTATCATACAATCTTACAATTTGGCCACAAAATACCTTAAGAGTGAACTAAAAGCTTCAGTGATAATTCCATACTTAATGAGGAAGAAAATAACTATAGAAAAGCCTAACCAAAAAAAAAAAAAAACTATAGAAAAGTCTATATAGGATTTCAGTAAAGGAAAAATCATCAAGCATAAGAGGAGACAATATAATGCACATTACAAGCACCCCTTGCCCTTAGAACAAATTGTTAAGATGAAGTCACAGAAAGTAGTAGTAAACCGTTGGGAGTAATTTTTAACAAGAAAAAAGAAAAGAAAAGAAAAGAAAAGAAAAAGCCAATTCCTTTAGCCCATCAAGAACACACACCAAGCGTGCGATCCTAAAACCAATCGGACTTAAGAAAGTGATGCTAAGAACTATTCCTGTTGATACATCAAGATCATCTGATAGCCATCACAAAGCATATACACAAAATCTTGAAACTTACAGCTAATCCCGACCCTCAACATTTTGTAGAAAATGGTTTTGGCAAGTTTTTCTCAGGAATATCACTCAACAGACTGCCAAAAATATTAAACACAACTACTTACGCAGCATACAATGCAAGCCTAAATACAATTATATTTGAATAGTTGTTGACACAACAAGAAGATCAATAGATAAATTCTTAATCATCAACACTTTTCAACAAATGTGTTAAGAAATTCCCTCACCTCAAAAAGAATTTGGGTTTCCAAAATTTTCAAGGCAAGAAATGACAAAATCTAAAATTTCCTAGACTTGAGAAACGGGAATTTGGACACACATATTGTGGGAAATTTTGTTAGCTATTGTAATTAGGTTGTCCTTATTTTGGTCCTAATTAGGTTTTCCTTTCTAGGCTAGGTTTCTCTTGTATAAATAGTTGTTGTAACAGCCTTGTAAATCAACTCAATATACAGATTTTTGAGTTCTTCTTACATGGTATCAGAGCCATTTAAAAAAAGTTCCCAGGGTTAAGCATTCCTATCAAGAACAATACCTTTTCGAGTACACTTGTTTCTCACCGCCACCATAGAAGGCGGCGGAACGTGATTTCCGACCAGAAAATGTTTGCCGGTGGTCGGGCATGTGGCACGTGGATCTCACGTGCCCAAAGCAACTTTCGCACAGTTTTCACCCGCCGGCGCGTGGAGGCGCGTGAGTTGGCAGAATGCGGTGGGACTTGACTTTCCGGCGTCGACTTTAAGTTTCCGGTCAGTTTCTGGTGTTACTACAATCATCCAGCAACTGTACAATGCGTGTTCTTTGGGTTCATGGTAAAATCACAGTACCTTTGCCCGGTTTTTTCTTGCTTCTGTTTGCTGCTTATTGTATGGAATTGAACTATGACTGATAATTACAAAAAAGAAATTACAATGGATAATAGCATTCACAATTCAACAAGTGAATTGCAACAGATCCAGGCAGCCAGGAAGCTTACAGATTGAATGGTAAGAATTACTTGAAGTGGTCTCTATTGGTTTGTACTTTTCTAAAAGGAAAAGGAAAAGGAAAATTGAGTCATTTATTGGGTACAAGTCCAAAACCAAGTGACCTAAAGTTTAATGCATGGGAAGAAGAAGATTCTGTGGTGATGTCTTGGCTTTGGAATTTCATGCTACCTGAGATTAGCGACACTTGTATGTTTGTAGGAACAGCTAAAGCAATTTGGGATGTTGTTAAACAAACCTATTCAAAGGTGAATGATGCTGCTCACATTTATGAAATTAAAACAAAGATCTCGAGTGCCAAACAAGGTAATCATTCGGTTTCGGTCACAAACTATTCTAATTTTTTGAAAAGTTTGTGGCAAAAATTGGATCACTATCAATGCATTCAAATGAAGTGTAGTGAAGATGCTGCTACCCTTAAATGGTTTGTTGAAAAGGATAGAGTATATGATTTCTTAGCCGGCTTGAATTTAGAATTTGATGCAGTGCAAGTACAAATTCTTGGAAAGGAAGAATTGCCTTTACTGAATGAGGCAATTTCGATTGTCTTAGCTGAAGAAAGTAGAAGAGGGGTCATGATTGACACACCAGCCATAGATAGCTCGGCACTAGTATCCAAAAATAAAAGCCCTAACATGGAGCAGCACACTAGTTTTGAGCTGACAAATTCTTCCAAAGCCACTAACAAACACTTTATGGTGTACTTTTTGCAAAAAAACCCAAACATACAAGAGAGAGGTGTTGGCATGAGCAGGCACATGTTGCAGCTGTGACTATGGAAAATATTGGTTCCCATGTTCACAGCTTCAATAGTGAGGAAATAGAAAAGCTAAGGCATC
This sequence comes from Petrea volubilis, assembly GCA_026212405.1. Classification (NCBI taxonomy): domain Eukaryota; kingdom Viridiplantae; phylum Streptophyta; class Magnoliopsida; order Lamiales; family Verbenaceae; genus Petrea; species Petrea volubilis. The sequence continues at coordinate 17,284,258 of CM047876.1, read as the reverse complement.
TATTGGAGACATTACATAAACAAAAACCACAATCTTCAACAAGTACTAGTGCCTTGGTATTCTCAAGTACTCCTTCTCACCTCATCCCTATTTCCTTTTCGCATTCATTTAATGCTTTAGATATTGTCTTTCTCAACTCTTAGGCCATTGACGCAAGAGCCATTGATCATATGACCAACTCCTCACATAAATCCATCTCTTATACTCCTTGTCCAAGCAACAGAAAAATCACTACAGCCGATGGATAAACTACAACTGCAGCTGGTCAAGGAGATGTGTATTTGAGTGAATCCCTCACTTCAAAAAATGTTCTTCATGTCCCAAAATCGTGCACCAATCTTATTTCCATCCATAAGTTAACTATTGATTCGAATTGCAATGTGCTTTTCTACCCATGTCACTGTGTATTTCAGGAAAGGAACACGAAGATGATGATTAGGCGTGTCGAGGAAAAGAATGGTCTCTATCATCTTAATAAACCAAGTAGTGGACAAAATAGAATTCAGAGTTTGTCACCCGTTGCTTGTCTTTATGATGTTTTAGACTAGGAAAAATAAGATTTTCGCTTCAACATCGTAAGCTAGGACATCCATCGTTTAATGTTTTGACAGTGATGTTCCCTCCTTATTTAAGGAGTACCTGTTGAATAATTTCATTGTGATGTTTGTGAATTGGCCAAACACAAACGTGCCTTTTTTCCCATTACTAATAATAGATCTTTGACTCCTTTTGATCTTATTCATAGTGATATTTGGGGCCCATCCACTGTTGTTAACATTTCAGGAGCTAGATGGTTTGTATACTTTATTGATGATTGCACTCAGGCTTCTTGGATCTCCCTCTTGAAAAATAAATCCGATGTGTGTCATATTTTTCCTATTTTTTATGACATGATCAAAACTCAGTTTCGGGTAGGGATTAAAAGATTTCGATTTGATAATGCAAAAGACCTTTTTAATCAGAACTTATCCTCTTTTTTTTCAAAAACAAAGCATTATGCATGAATCCTCTTGTGTCTACACTCCACAACAAAATGGGGTGGTAGAACGGAAAAATGGTCTTCTTCTTGCTGCCACAAGAGCTTTTTTGTTTCAAAATAATGTCCCAAAACATTTTTAGAGAGAAGCAGTGTTAACTGCAACTCACATCATAAATAGACTTTCAACAAAAGTTCTTCATTTTAAAAGTCCTATGCAAGTTCTCTCCCAATTTTTCCCCACTTATTATCTAATAGTTTGACCCCTAGGATTTTTGGATGTGTAGCTTTTGTTCATGTGCATTCTTCAAATAGGAATAAATTTGATCCAAGAGCTCAAAAGTGTGTGTTCATTGGTTACTCATCTACTCAAGAAGAGATCTATATGGAGATCCCTCCAGGCTTTGCCTCACCAACAGGAAAAGGCATGGTCTGCAAATTGAAGAAAGCATTGTATGAACTCAAACAGTCTCCACGAGCTTGGTATGACAGATTCACAAAGGTCATGCTTGCCTTAGGTTACAAGAAAAGTCAAGGCGACCATACCCTTTTTGTGAAATATTCTGTTTCAGGAGGAGTGTGCATATTGTTGGTGTATGTGGATGACATTATAATCACAGGAGACGACTTGGTAGAGATTGATAGTTTGAAACTACAGTTAGTGAAGGAATTCAAGATCAAAGAACTTGGCAAACTAAAATATTTTCTAGCTATTGAGGTTGCTCGTTCTAAGAAAGGGATTTTCATCTCTCAATAGAAGTAACAATATCATAGATTGGGAGAGTATAAAGGATCTTACCAAAGGCTTGTTGGGAGACTTATATACTTATCTCACACTAGGCTTGATATTGCTTATGTTGTGGGTATTGTAAGCCAATTTATGCACAATCCAAAAGAAGCTCATTTCAGAGCTGTGAATAGGATCTTGCAGTACTTACAGGGTTCTCCTGGAAAAGGGGTTATGTTCAAAAAAGGCGAGTTTTTGACTCTTGAGTGCAATATAAACGCAGATTATGCGGGTTCTCCTATTGAGACGGTCTACTTCTAGGTACTGTACCTTCTTAGGAGGTAATCTTGTGACTAGCGCAGAAGCTGAGTTCAGGTCTATGGCACTTGGAATTTGTGAACTTTTATAATTGAAGATAATCTTGGATGATCTTAGAATTAAATGGGAAGGTCCAATGAAACTTTATTGTGATGACAAGTCAGCTATTAATATTGTTCACAATCCAATACAACACAACCGTACAAAACACATTGACGTTGACAGACATTTTATTAAAGAAAAACTTGACAGTGGTTTAATTTGTACTCCCTTTGTTTCTACTAGTGACCAACTTGCTGATGTGCTTACTAAAGGCTTACCTGAAATAGTGTTTCAACAATTAATCTACAAACTTGGAATGGATGGTATCCATTTACCAACTTGAGGGGGAGTGTGGGAAAATTTGTTAGCTATTGTAATTAGGTTGTCCTTATTTGGTCCTAATTAGGTTTTCCTTATTTGGTCCTAATTAAGTTTTCCTTTCTAGACTAGGCTCCTCTTGGCTAAATAGTTGTTGTAACAGCCTTGTAAATCAAATCAATATACAAATTTTTGAGTTCTTCTTACACATATCAAAAAAATGTTACACTTCAATGAACTAAGATACTGAAAACTCACTCGCTAAATTCAATAAAAGTTGAGATGAACTTTTGATAGATGATATAGTTGAAGACAACTAGTTGATATAGGATAGTCAATCTAATCATTCTGCCTCACAGAAGCAGATGATGAATCCTCACACGCATTTACTAGATTGTGGTATGAACAAATAGGATACAAGCAGGAGCTGAATTACCACAAAACCCACATAAATGAAGCCAAAAGCAGTCCAACCATCTTATCCCTTCTCTGGTAACCTGTACTAAAAATTACCTTACTCCAGAGGAAATGGATTCCAGAAGAAAATAAATAACATTTCGAGTACATGAAACAATCTAGACCCAAATTGTCTTCTTCCATATCCTGTGCAACCAAATTTCTACTGAAGTGACCATTAAAATCATAGAAAATTTTCACTAGCCACAACTTGTAAATATCAACCCATTCATAGGATGCCACAAGCAAGGAATTATTGATTCAAGGTGATTTATTCAGTTCATATTAAAGGACCATCTAATCTAATAACGTACCAAAGAAATTCATTTATTTAGTACCAATAATTGCGACCAAAATCCTATTCCTAAAAGCACTTTTAAATTTTTCACAGTTTGATGTTTACCATTCATAGTAAATTTTTTTTTCTTTTTTTTCTTAAAAAAAAAAAATATATTTGGAAATGAGGAATGGATGGATTTCACTTTAATCATCTTATTTGGGGGTTTTTACACTGCCATTACCTTTATAAACCGTCTAATGTCATCACGGTACACCCCGTTCCATTCAGCCCACCTAAAAGCCAAAGAAATCAAGTTACTTTCGTGTCCATCAGTTTTTATGTGAAAAGGAGCTACAGTAAATAAACAGTAAGAGAACAAAAATTTCAAAAATATGAAATAGTCAGACAACTATGGCTTATAAAATATGCAGTGTTCTTATTTATATTTTGACCAGCCTCTAGTGGAAAAAATTTGACACTTAATGCAGTCCACGAAAGCTAAAGTTTTCCATATACATATGCTTTTAATGAAATAGTATATAACTTCATAAGAAGAGAAAAAAACTGAGAGATCATAAAGAATCTATTGACTGAGGTTCTTCTACTAGTACCCAGTATAATACACCAATCTCACTAAATGATGCAAACTTATAGTCACTAAAAGTACACATGGATAACCAAGCTCAAGATTGGAATAATTTAGTTTATGTTAAAGAGGTCAAGTCATTTTATTAAAAGAATTTGATTTGTAAAAATTCCAATGTTGGTGAATGAAAAAAACAAAGCAGAACAAATGCAGAAGGATTGGTTTACAGCATTCTCGATCTTATATTTGCTCAAGCTAATGTAAAATAAGATACTCCTACGATTTTCTATTTGCTACAACAGTAAAGATGAATTAGTTACCTATCCCAATTTGGAAATCTTCCAACAAGATATAGGCCTCCACAATCCCAAGGTTCTGCAATGATCTTACATCTTGATAGGATGCTATCTTTGGCAATCGCCTGCACCATTTAAACACTCAACAGCACACATTCAGGAAAATAGAAGAAAAATCTCCCATTTGTGTGATTTGTGTCAAATATCACAACAATGATTAGATTTATGTATCCTTTTACTTTGGTGTCGGGGAAAGCAAATCCGAAAGGATAAGGGAGCTGATTGCCAGTCATGCATAGTCACAAATTCACATAATCTAAAGCAGAACTCTTTGAGATGCCATCACACATATATATACATATATACAGTCACAACTATATATGTATATCTATACACACATATATATTATCCTTCACACTTTGTTTTTTTGGGGGGGGGGGGGGGGGGGGGCCCATTTCAGTTCCACAAGAGAAAGATAAAAGCTGAAATCAGAAGAAAATACAAACATATAGAAATTAAGAAGAGGTTATGCTTAGCATGTTTATCTGCAGTTAACAAAGGTATAGTCGGCTATCAAACTGCTGAAACTCTATTAGAGGATGTTGTGTCTTACCCGGATCAAAGGGGGAGCATTGAGTGGAGAACCATCAGCTCCTCGACAAAGCGCACTAGCGAGATCAAAACGGAACCCGTCCACATGGTACTCAGTGACCCTTCAATTAGGGTGACAGTTGAGGAAGGGGAAAATCCAAACAATAAAAAGCATGCAATACTAGAATAATAAAATATAAAGAATAGACAAAAGAACACACTATCATCATTTAACCATCTGACCATGAAATCTCACTGGAAATTAATAAACTGACGAATAAAGTGGTGTATGTTCACAGAAGATAGACAGATGGGCAGCCACTAAGATAGGTCAAGTAACACAACTATAGACCACTGTGCAAGTGTGTGAGTTAATCAAGTGACATTGCACATTTCTGAACAATCGTAATAAGAAGACTACCATGCAAATGTCTCATCAGTAAATAGTATATCATGAATTTAATGAAGTTCTCATGATCAATCTCTAAGTCTGTTAAGACCACTATTTCATCACTAGTTTAACCGAAGTTCACATGATCAATCAGTAAGACAATTAAAATCACGACTTCAAGCATTTTACATTCATAGCAGTTGAAATCAATATGTAACAGATTTGCGCCCTAAGCAAATATCCAACAAAGCAACCTCTTGGTATGTGATGTTTATATGAAGTTAAAAGAATTTGCAGCGTGTCATTACGGCAGCATGTTAACAATTTAGATGATAATGTAATAGTGAGTCATTTTCATAGATCTTAAATATGATAGGTAAGTAGTAACAAAAATCATGTCAGATACTTCACAAAGGTTATATAATTAAAGGTGATAAGATAATACCAGTGCCTCAAGCTCTCAAGTACTAACTCCATGACAACAGGATGGTTGCAATTCAATGTATTACCTAGATAGCAAAACTATATATAAGAGCAACGAACATAATCATAATTACACCTGACAAGGTTTTTGCTTCTAGCTCAAAAATAGTCTCCATGATCCGCAGATTTAATATGGTAGCTTAAATCAGTATGCAACCAAAAAAAGAGGAAAACAGACCAAAATCTTGCCTTGTCTCATGAAAGGTTAGGTAATCAGAAAGCTATATCAGTTTTGATTTAGTTATGCAGAAGCAATCTATTTGCCAATACCAACCTCCAAGTAGAAGTATCCGACCCACCAATGTAAACAGAGGTTTACTTTTTATCTTCTAGCATCTCGTATGCATTACAAATTGATTTTCCCTTGAACATCCAATATATATTATTCTTAATATACTTTTATTCATCAAATACACACCTGAAATTTTCTAGGTCACCATCTTTTGTCAAAATATAAGTACAAAGAAAAGTATGGCTACAATGGGGAGTCTGAGTTAGTTTACTGCATGAAGAAATCATTATACATGTGAAAGAAATAAAATCTTGATACTCAAAAATCTAGTCTTCAATCTGCTATAATACAGATATGTTGGGCCAAAATCTCATAGTGATTGTCCTACCAATATCATAGTCAGCAGACCAAGGTGAATTAAGTGTTTAAGAACAATGAGTGCGAGTGTTGGGGTAAACTAAACTACCTGAGTTAGTATGAAGAAATAATTGCTTAATTTGCCTCATACTGATCACAGGATGCAACTCGTCAGATTTTACCTGGTGTGAAACTTTTTCTATAGAAAATTATGGACCTCCAGTGTCGCGGGTACATAGATGATGACTACAAAGGGTCACTATCCAATAGAAAATCTCATTTGGTATTGCGTTTTATTGGGGTAACCTGGTCTCTTGGAGGAGTTGAAAAGCAAAATGTGATGCCATCTTCGAGAATTGAGGCTGCATATAGAGCTATGACTAACACAATGTGTGAATTAATTACATTTCAAAACATTCTTCATAAATTAGGCATGCACCCAAGACTCTGAAAAAGCAACCTTTGAAGAGTACGCCTGTTTCCGAAAAATCTGAAACCCACTCTTGGAAATTGGCCGGCTAATTTACACCCAAAATCCTTAAACTGGAAAATGCACCTATAAGGTTCGCGCCAATAGGTGACAGTCTATTGAAAACTTCCTTACAGGTTCTAGATTTTCATCTATGCACTGACTTCAACATTTGGGTCCATGCCCAGCACCTTCTATTGTTATTTGTAGTTGTACATGTTCTGGATCACAGGTGATAACTGTGAAGGGGAGCTACTTGATTAGTGGTGTAATAAAATTGATATACTAACCACCTTACACACTAGTGCTGGCAAATGGGCAGGTTGGTTGGGTAGGGTTGGATTTGGGTCGGGTTCTATTGGATCGGGTTGAAAATGGGTTGGGTTCCAAATGGTGGGTTGGTAATCGGTTTGACTTGGGTTGGTGAAGGTCTTTAACAATTCACCGCAAAAAATGAAAAAAAATGTTTTCTTCAATATAATTTTGTACATTTTTTCAACTATTTGTTTGTTGTTTAACATATTCTTTAATTTGCATAAACAATTTTATTTTTCAAGCTTGTGAAGTATTATAAAATCATAGTGTTTTCTTTTTGGTGGAACCATATAGGAACTGTGTAGATCTATCTAGAACCCACTTGCAACCATCTAGGACCCAAAGGCCAAAACATTTTAAAACCCATCAAAGCCTAACCCACTTCAACCCATTCATAAAATTTTAAGATCCAACCCAACCCAACCCAACCCAACCCAACCCAAAACTAGTTGAATTGGGTTGGACCCATGGGTCTAAACCCATTTTGCCACCCCTAGTACACACCAGTTTGCTGTCATTTTATGTTAAAAAAAAAAAATCTTGCAACAATATCTTTGCAGTTTGCAGACCAACCGTGAAACCAGTAAACAATTAGATTACTTTTTCACTAAGCCACCAAGAGGAAATAAAGTACAGTACATTTGTAACACTCCTGCAGCATATCAGACAGATTTTCTAGGTTGGGGGATTATTAAAGCCTAGAGGGAATGCATATATTAATGTACAATGGTTCTATCGATATGATATGAGTAGGACAGTGAATCTTGTTTGATTGAAGCGACTCACATAACCCTACGTGTAGCAATGTAAAAGCAAAATATTTGCTTAACTTAGTCAAGTTAGGCTGCTAAGTGAGCAATTAGATAGATAAATGCTAACAAATAAGAAAATAGCAAGCAGAAGATCAACATTTTCATTGAATTAGAACACATGTTCTTTAAAGATGGCATAGGATGCTGCATATGTGACCAACTATAACAGAGTACAACGATATTGGATTTACCACAACCAGAGAAGTTGAGCAACTGGGCACCATTGTTAAAGTCTACCATGTAATAGACCTACAAAATGTTTACTACATTAGTAGGAGATCTGTCTTAACAAGAAAGCAACTCCTTAACATGATCATCAGATAGAACAAGGAAGAATATCCATAATTCTTGTTCATAGTGATAAGAAATGAAGACGCGAAGAATAAGTGTGGAGGAAACCACTCATAGAATCCCACACGCTTGGCATGGAATAAATATTCTAGTCCACCCTAATGAGGACATCAGACCGCAAATTCCACACTAAATGGGATATGAAAGTCTATTTGTAGCTGAATTCAAAAACAAGAAGAATTACTTTTGAGTCTCAATTCAAATCTATCATTATGACATATGATGAATTACGGACCATGGATCACATACTGCATATGGAAAGGAAAATAGACAAGTGCAAAAAGAACATGCAACTTATTCACTTATTATAGATTTATGAAGTCACCTTGTTGTCTATGCCACGAAATGAAGTAGTATATGGATTTTTATCATCAGCCTCGTTTGTATGATTATAGACAACATCTAGAATGACCTGGAAAGTTCAAAGCAACATAAGCTAGAACAAGAACTTCAAATTTACCGTTAGCCATTAAATAAATTTTGAAATGCAGACTATCATAATCAAGAAGAATACCTCAATTCCGGCATCATGCAATGCCTTAACCATTTCTTTAAATTCGCGGGAAGCATTAATAGGTCCTCCTCCATTACTTGCATATCGACTCATAGGCGCAAAGAAATTCATAGTTGAATAACCCCACGTGTTGATCTTGTATATATTCACAGATAAAGATATCAAAGATTAATTTATCTGAAAGCACCTGTAGAGATCAAAGACTAATATACTGCCATCCACACAATATATTGTAGCTAATAGGGCATAGCCATGACATTACAGTTCAATGAGTTCAATACAAAGACAAATTAATGAAGACAATGTTTTAGGTAATTGCTACTACAGAGGAAGAAGATTAATCGACTTAAAAACAGATCTACAGCCTGACATCATCCAGAAGACCTGTTGGCCCTATACTCTTTCTCACAGTCCAAAAGCCACAAATCAAGCACATAGTTGAAACACCCAAAATGAAGAACAATGGATAGACGGCTGTAACCTGAAGCCAAATATCCCATTATAAGCTAACATCCATAGCTCCTTTTGATTTCACTCACTTATGCCGACAATAATGTCCACTAAGAAGACTTTAGTACATCATTTAATCCTTTGTAGCAAAAACCAACACACAAAACCATGTAATACAAAGACGAAGGGTACTTGCTCACAGCCAAACTTTATATCTCTGACTGTATGAAAGAACTTATTTCTTGCCTTTGTAGAAAGTATGCATTCAAATGATCCACTCCTTTGTGTCCATTACACACTTTTCAATCAAAATATTAGTTTCTGATAGATTGGTGCATATCTAAATCTTGCAGATTTTCCAACACATTGTTTCCATCAACAATTGCAGAATTTCACATAAATACCCCTATGAAAACTCAAAGAGACTGCACAACAGGAAATAAGCCATTCGCAGCATTTAAGCGTGACACACACACAGATTGTATCTGTAACTTGAAGCCGCAGAGGGGCTCTCAGACAATCCTATTCAAGTACACATACATTGAATCAACAGTTTATACTTACCATGTGATCTCTAGGATTACGGCGCCTTTGGAACTCCATTTCATCAAACTCAAACACGGGTAATAGTTCGACTGCATTAATACCAAGCTCCAGAAGGTATGGTATCTTCACAGGAATCAAAAGTCATATATACCAAAAGGTAAATATCAGAATCTATCAGAAATATTTCGTTAAATACATCACGTGACAAACAAGACTGTCAGAGAAGACTGAAACGGTATAATGCTTTGAGTTTAAGAAGAAATAGATATCCTACGTGAGGAAAAAATGAATGGAAATTTTTAACACACTCCGAAAACCTATCAGTGATTAGTGATGTCTAATTAAGTTTACATCACTTAACAAACAAGATATTCTGTTGTTATTTTGAATAAGAATGCTGAGAATCATCTTTTGAACTTAGAATTGGGAAGTTCCCTTAGATAGAGAATTGGTTAGGATATCTTGATTTCCTAATTTAGAGGAAAAGGTTTCTCTCCCACAAAATGAGGAAATTAATGTTCGTGTTCTTGAATTGAAAGAGCTCATCATCATTTCAAAACTGCTGAAATAAAAGAGTGAAAAATTGGAAGTCAATCTGCATCAGCCAGGAGAGTAACAGGACAAGAATTCATCCACTGTATGCTGTAAGTTAGGCAGAATTTAACTTGGAGTACTTCCATAGTTTCATTATCAATACTCGTCTCAACACCTTCAGCTTCTGAGTTTCGTCAACACCCCCACCACCACCCCCGGGGGGCCATGCACACACACATAAAAGCCCTCCAGGTATTTGATTCAACAAAATCAGGTTAACAACTTCATTCATTATATAGTACCAGATCACCAATAATCATCTTCTAGTACAGGATGGCAAGACCAAACAATGGACAAGGCGAAAACTCTTTATCTACTTTGTGGTAATAAAGAAAGTTGTGAACGTGAGGTTTGAGTATGCTATTAAATTCATAGTGATGGACATATTAGATGATAATTGCTTTGCAGAGGATAATTGCTTTGCATTCCCAGCACGGGGAAAGGCACTTTACTTCTTGAATTTACATCAAGTAGTATAATAGAAGGTCGCCTCAGGAAAAAGACTGAAAATTTTCTAGTGGGAAACAAAAGAAGGGACAGTCAAAAATTGGCTACGAAGAAAAGATAAATCCAGAAAAGAGAAAAGCGGGAAAAAGTTCAATAATTAGGGACATGGTTCCATGAGGTAGGATGGCTCAGATTGTTTGAACCAGAAAACACAGTACATCGCACACTACAACCTTCAACAACTAACAAGTAACAATATAAATGAAAAGAAACAGTAGAAGAGCATTTACACTTCTAGAACATGCAAATTGTTACCTTTTCTATCACACCGGGATAGCTACCACGTATATTTTGGTCCAGCTCACTGGATTCATCAGCAGTAAAGCCCCGGACATTCATTTCATATATGACAAGATCATTCTGCAAAGCCAGTATATATCTTCTGCAGTCGAAAGGTGAAAAATATACATGGACCAACAGACACACAAGACTCCTAATGCCTAGGACTGTGACGAACACCAAGAACATTTCCTTATGACGGAATGAGTAGAGCCACACTAGTAAATATTGGCGAGCTATTTATCATTAACTAGCTCAATGACATTAACAAAGTCATGGGCAGCACCTGGAAATGGAAGATCCAAGACCTCCGGTGTATGCAAACCAGCCATGTTAATCAAGAAACTTCATTTGATCCAATTGTAAATTCAATATTACAGTACTACAAATTACAATTTCAAGTATCTCACAGTGATTTGAAAAAACCAAGCCATTCATAACATTTCAGTTCATCAAGTTGTCACTTCCAAGCCCAAAAGTAAAAGAAAAACTAATATTTACAAAATTATTAAAGCAAAAGAAATATTAAGAAATATTATTTGTGTCCTCTTAATTATAAGAATAATGTACAACTAAAGAAAATAGACAAAAAATCATACTAAAGGGCGGCTTGCCTTCTCATGTCGCCCTCTCAACTCCTACTTTGAGAAGCCACAAAGAGTAAAGGAGAATATAAATTCAGTCAGTAGAGTTAGCAGAAAGGGGTACAGTTGGCCACTCTCAACTCAACATAGATACAAATTTAGCAGCAAATGAATTTTGGTGTTTTCCAATTTTGGAACCTATATTTTATAGTAATCAACCTATCCAAAATAGTTATTATTATTACCCATGTAAATCTGATACAAGACAATATGAAGAACCCCACATTTACCTGATTTAGTTCACCTTACCTCGGGTATGTTTGGGAGCTTATAGTTTTCTCCCCAGTCAAAAGGCAAGCAATCAAAATCATATGTCCCAAAAGATTTAGCCATCTTATTGTTGGTGTCACCAAATAATCGGCGTCCTTCAATCAACTTTGCATACGGATCAAGTAAAATACTGTCATAATCAAATCGGTGTCCTTGACTCCAATCTCGAGGACCATCAATGCGATACCCGTATAAGATGTTGCTACGTGGCAAATCCTAAAAATTTCAAATTTCTGAATAAAATATGCACCCATGAATTGATCATGTAGAAAATATAACACCACTAAAAACTATAACAACAACACAAAGTAAAGATGAAGCGATACAAGCAACTGAGTCAGACCCACAGAACATTGGCAAGAAATGTAGTGGACAGATTCAAAATGAAAACCATAAATTTATAGTAAGAAGCATGAGAGTAATAGAATTAAATATATTTCCCCTGCTAAATCAAAGAATTTCTAACATTGAAATATAGCAGATGATTATCATTAGAATGACCAGGCAGCTGCATCATATGAGTCTTAGAGATATCCATAGCTTGCTATCATCTTATTCCATATAGAGAAATGTTATTGAAACTGATATCGTTGTACTTTGGCTTCCACTACCAAAAGTGACGAACACTTAAAAAATGCACAACACGATGAAGGTACTGCAGTTTAACAAGCTAACATTAGGGCACTTACGCTATAGTCACAAAAGACTACATAAATTTTGAATGAGACCTGCCAACTTCCGGGAACAGAGTCGTTATTTTAGCTTCATTCTCTGTTCCTACTTAACAAAGGCTTATGGGTTTTCCGACCCATGTTTGATTATTTAATTTACTTCGGGTTTTCCGACACTTGTTTCATTATTTAATATACTTCTTCTTTCATGAAAAGGTAAGAAGATGATTCAAAATGGACCAGATATTCTATTTGACTAAACAGAAGTCGAATTTAATAATTTCATCAAAACAGAAGACAAGACTACCTCAACACAGATGTGCCATATATCTCCTGTCTTGTTAACTTGTGGATCCAGAGATAATTCAACCATGTCTTGATCGAGTCTGTTGTGTATTCCCCTGAAGAAATATCATATCTCAAATAATAACAACGGTAATGATAAAAACATGGGTAGAAGCCCAAAATGCTTTCAGTTCATATGCGTTGGACAAACTTGAATGCTGCAAACCATGCATAGAAATTTTTTGTCCCAACAATATAAACCATCTTGAAACTACTAAGCTAAAGATACACCATTAAAGAGAAATTACTCATATCAGTGTAACATGCCTGTTCACCAGAATGTTATAGAAGAAAAATGGAAAGCTTCTGATTTTTTGTGTCAACATGGAAGGTATTATGAATTTTATCCAACGTATAAACGTCCAAATTAAGGGAAGAAAACAGAACAAAGATTAAGATTGAATCAAACCTAACTTAAATTAAAAATATGAGAAGTGTATGAATTTAAACCTCTCTTGAAGAACTAAGCACAGTGTAACGGCAGTAGCATTTTGGGAGAAAATTGCAAAATTGATCCCACTTTCAACCTCTGACACTCCTAAAGGCTGCGCTTGACCCGGGAAAGTCTTCAGCAATGAAGTCTCTAATTTCTGGGATGCTTCTTCCTAGAATTATGAACAACAAGAAAAGGGAATAGTTATTTTGCAGACCTAAGCACCTGACATTATCTTAAGATAGTTGTTTAGAGTCTTATTACAGCATAAACATACATTTAAACATACGTTCGTCAAGTAACTAAAAGAATGATGTGCAGTGACTAATTTCATTGCCAATCATAATTGGACTTGAATAGTGGTTGTGAGGAAGAGACAAAACCACTGAAGAACTGCTTTTACAAGAATACAAATAAATAAAGGTAAATTAAGAAAATTAGTTATGCATGAACAAAATCAAGAAAACATTCCACATGGCCCTCAAATCAAATGAACCAAGCAAAAAGAGTCCCAACACATTCTCTCCAAATTGTTCATCCTAAAACTCTGAAAGGTAATGGGTAAACTAAACTAGGCAAGCAAAACAATAAACAAACATCGGAAGTGATCAATCACCATACCTCCTCAATCACTACGCTCTGATCGCCTGCTCGAGCTGCGCGCACACCGGAATTCATCATCACTCTCCGGAACAGTGAGAAATCAGCCGATACAGTCCGATTTACCGAATAATCGCAAACGGTATGGAACGGAACGGTCACAGAAACGGGGTTCCTAGAGGCTAGGTCTCCTCCGCCATGCCTAGGTCTCTGATACTTGGGAGTGAAATTTTGGACAATCAAAAAGCTAGCCATCTTCTGTGAACCCACTTGATCTTAGGAAGCCATTACCGAGTTAATTGTTGAAGAAATTTAGAGAAAGTTTCAGAGAAATTGGTGAGGAGAGAGAAGGGTGGCAGCAATGATTTCTCCATTTTTGTTGGGATTGGAGCAACGTGGGAGAAGGGACGTTTCATGCCCGCCACGTGAACGTAGGAAAAGATAATGGGACTTTTATGTCCTTGCACTCCATCTGTGCGGGTTGTGTTCATCTCGGAAAAGGGCAAAAATCAAATCAAAATTTCTTTGGCTCTGAGTCCTGATTTATTTATTTTTATTTATTTATTTTCTGTTTTTTAAAGACTTATATTTAATAAACTACGAATAATGTATCTGTTTTCTCTAATTTCTGCTAGAATTATAATTTATTTTTATTTGATTTAACTGTAATTTCATAATTAGGTTGTTCAAAGTATTGAAATTGATCGTGCCGAATTTTCGATTCAATCAATCGAAAATCTTGGATTTCCAACTTCTACATCCGAAAATCAAACCAAGACATATTTAATTCGATTCGACTTCACCTATATTTTTCGATTCAGTTTCAATAAAAATCAAAAGCTATAAATTTTACATTTTTGGTATAAAGATCCAGCTTTGTGGGAGTATTCAAGAAATTTTTGTAAGTTATTCACGTTCTTAAATATAAGTTAATTCACTTTCTCAAATGTTTCAAATTCATCTTTGTTTATTAAGTTATTAGCCTTAACCCAGAAATTAAAGAAACTCATTATTACTCCTAAGTAGAGTAGTTGGCACTTTGCACCCTAAAATTATAAAAATAACACATTATACATTTGAATTGCAATTTTTTTGACACTTTACGCCCTGAGTAATATTTCGCATACATCGTTGTCGAAAAATCATTTTAACCAAAATCTCAAGGGCAAATGTATTGCTTTTAACATTCCTCTCTTTGGAACAACATGCATGCGGTGATTAATTCAATAACCCCTCGCCAAAAAAAAAAAAAAAAAAAAGAATTAATGCAAAAACAATTAATTCATTCTTCTGCCCAGTATTTATTATTCCTCAAGAATAGATACCACTCTTTCACCTAGCCTTCCACAAATCCCCTTCTTTAAGATCTTCATGAGTGTCCTCTATATCCTTTGATTCTTGTTTACTCCCACTTCGACAACTAATTTCTCACATCCACTACCACCCCAAACGTATATTTATGTTCTATTGTATAAAGTAGAATATTTTATACCAATAAGTGGCAGCATAATTTTAGAACAAGTATTGACCTAATTTAATGACAAGTGTCAATAGTTGATGCATTTTATCTTATATCTAATTAATTAATTAGCCTATTAGATATGCATCATTAGTTTAAACTTCTATCAAATAATTAAGGGATAATTACATCTACACCCCCTGAGATTTGGTGTAATTACCGATACACCCCTTGACATTTGACTATTTTCAATTACACCCCCTCCACGTTAGCGCCGTTAACAAATAACCCCTTCCGTTAGTGGCCGTTAGGGTTTATGGCTGCAGACGTTAGTTTATATTTGTAAACTTCCGAAAATACCCTCAATGAGAGGGAAATTAATTGACATGTGTTTTTTGATTTTTTTACATGGCCATAATACCCTTACGGGGACAAATGTAATTTTCAAGAACTTTAGGGGGGTGTAAATATAAGTTTTGAAAAAAATTAACAAATTAAACAACCAAATAATTCTTTCAACCTAGCACCCCACCTCCAACCACAATCACCACCCCGATCACCGCCGTCGCCGCCACAACCACCACCACCACCGATCGAGAGGGAGAGCGATAGATCGAGAGGGAGAGAGAGGAGAGAGATGTTCACCACTGCCGCCCTCTACCACCACCACACCACCCACGGCCACCACCACAAGACCTACGGTCGCCGCCCTCTCCGACCACCACCGCCCAGATGAGATGAGGGATTGAGAGTGAGAGATAAATAGAGAGAGAGAAAAGAGATCCAGCAACTTGTAGAGGGAGGGAGGAGAAAGGGAGCGGCGGCAGTTGGGGTTGGGGTTGGGGTTGGGTGGGGGAGGAGATGCGCGGCGGGCGACGGGGTTGGGTTGGGCGGGGAGGCGATGGGCGGCGGCGACGGGGTTGGGTTGGGTGGGGGAGGAGATGGGTGGCGGGCGACGGGGTTGGGTTGGGTGGGGGAGGAGATGGGCGGCGGCGGGCGACGGGGTTGGGGTTGGGTTGGGCGGGGGAGGCGATGGGCGTCGCCGCGGCGGGCGAGGGGATAGGGACGGGGTGGGGGCGGCGGGTAGGGGGAGAGAGGAGGAGGAGAGAACTGGCAGGGATGAAGAAGAAGAGAAAAAGGAAAAGGAAAAAGAAAAAGAAAAAAGGAGAAGAAGAGAAAAAGGGGGAAAAAGGAAAAAGGAAAGAAAAAGGAAAAAAGGAGAAGGAAAAGAGAATGAGGGGTATTTTTGTCAATCCACAAAACTTAATTTTTTTTTGATTTTTTTGATTTTTTTTTTGATTTAAATATTTAAGGGCAACAATGTCTTTTTCATAAAACCGTCAGGGTTTCAAATTAAATCTTTGAATAGGGGGTGTAATTGTAAATAGTCAAACGTCAGGGGGTGTATCGATAATTACACCAAACCTCAAGGGGTGTAGATGTAATTATCCCAATAATTAAAGATGAAAGGCATCGATCATATCATAAAGAAATAATGATTTCCATTGATTGGTGGCTTCACAATACAAAAAGGAAAGTCAAATAATAGAATAAGGGCCATTTGGATGGACTTTTTCAATGAAAAAATGCTAATTTTTTGGAAAAAAAGAACTTTAGAAAAAATATTGTAATTGGATAGGCTTTTTAAAATAGCAAAAGCCAGAAAAAAAGCCAAAAAGGATTTTTCTTAAAAACTACCTAAAAGTAGTTTCAAATAAAAGTACATTTTAAAGCATTTTTGATTACTGTATTCAAACGTAAAATTGCTTGGTTTAAAAGAAAAGCTCTACTACAAAATGCACAGTTCGAAAAGTTTATTTTTATCCATCCAAACGGGTCCTAAAATAATATCAAAATCTAATCTTTAGCTTCAGAAAAAAAAAAAAGAAAAAGAAAAAGAAAAACTGCATATATTCCTAATACTTACTAGAATCAAACATCTCGATTTTTTTTTTTTTGATTAGGTTGTTTTGCAATTATGATTTTAAGATAACCTAGTTTTAAATTGACATCATTTAGACAATGAAATAAATCTTAATATTAAATTTAAATTATAAGAAATTATAAAGTTGGGCATTTTTGCAATTTATTCCTTTGCGCACACGTTGCCAAATTTCTTTAAAATGTTGATCTTCCTCATAAATTCTAATATTGATTTTTCGAATTTAATTCAAGTTTTCATTAAGTTCAGTTATTCTTAAGCTTACTCCAATTATTAAATAAATTGATTTGAATCAAATTTTCTTGTAGCCGAGCACAAGATACAGAATGAACAAAATTAAAGATTTATGAGATTTACTCATATATTATTTAATGAGAATTAGCATCATTCTAACATCCAAATTGTGCAATAAAATATAATTTCTTAGAAGTGACACCTGTTATATTATATATTTGAAATGAGCGTTTGACTTCAATAACTTAAATTTTAATCAAATACTATTTTTACTTAATATTGAATAATTTAATTTTGGAGAAATTTTTTGATTGGTTGATGATCTTTAAATAAAACATTCAGGTATCAATAGGCCATATTAGTGCAAATTCAATGATTTAGAGCTCACTAAGGAATCGCAACTTAAAGTTTTATGGCCATGTGGCTTATATGTGTATCATAATGATTCACGATATACCATGTTAGTGGTGGTTTGCTACTTGATTTGTATGCACTTTTTAACATGCTTTTATGGTTATGCTCTGTATAGATTAAAGTTCATACTTTGTTGAATACTCTAAAATGAGGATATTGGCTTTCCACTACAATTTTGCATAAAGTGTTGAAAAGTATTAAAGGACTCTTTAAGTCATAAGGTAGGACCAGTTAGAAATAGACATAATTGAGATCACGTTATATGTAATTTTCATGCTACATGTTTATATTTGATCTATGTTATTAATTTTGTTTGTATTGTGACCATTGTTCGGTTTAATTGCGAGTTGCGAGACGAGAACCGTTTTGATCTTATATTACCACACTTGATGGACCGGATTGTTTTGGGATATTTCGAAGTTGAGATAGCATAAAGTTTGGGCACACTAAGATTTTAGCTATGTATAATTTTTTGGAAACATATGTGGATCAAGTGGGAGATTGTTGGGATTTTTTCCAATTATGTGGTCTCACATATTAATTAATTATACATAGTGTGTTATTCCATCAAATGAGTCCAATTATGTGATCCATTAAGAAACTAACTAAATAGGCTTGTAGAAATATCATATTGAGTATGGAGCTTTTTACTTGTGTAGAAGTCTAATCACACTTTAATTATAGTTGATGTGTCTATAATTAAAGTGTTTGACCTAAAGCATATTAGGGTTGTGTTCTCTACGCCAAAAATGCGATGTTATTATTTTGTACCCCATCCCAGAAAGAATAGGACTGACAATGTTTCATGGCTTAGAAGATCCACATGACACAAGGTTTTTTTTCTTATTTTAATGGATCAAGGTTAGTATTTATATTCAACTCATTATTTAATCATCTACTTGTGGTCCTTGTGTTAATTTAATTCATGGGAATCGTCTTTTGTATTTATCGTAGTCGATTATTACGTGAAAATCCATGTTTTAATTAAAACTTTCCAACAAATAATGCTTATTCCTTAACACTAGATGATGATTATTTTATCACTTGAAGCCTATATATATATATATATATATATATACATATATGCTCTTCGTAGTCATTTGAGCAAGTGAAAAGAAAAAGGAAGAGAAGATAAAGAGAGCTTTGAGAGGGTTGAAAATTAGAGAGTTTGGAAACACTAAAGAGATAATTCTTTGAGAATTATTACATTATTCTTTTGGGTGTCAGGTTTAATTAGAGAATATTTTCTCTAATCATTGTAAACTCTCTACAAAGTTTCTTATAGTGGAATCATTCCTCTCCCAGTGGGCGTAGGCTTATTACTAGTCGAATTACGTAAACTTCATGATTCCATTCCTTTTGTAATCATTTTACTGCTGCCTATGTAATTCAATATACTACTTGATTCGGGTGCTAGCCTAATAATGCGCAATAAGATTCACGATATTCGTTGAGACTGTAACAAAAAAAAGGGGGAAATTGTTAAAAACCCCTATGTGGTTTTCGAAAGCTATGCGCTTTTTCCCTGTGGTTTTAAAATATGCATAATAACCCCTCCATTTTTGAAAATTATGCCCTTTTTGACCTATCCGTCAGGAGTTAACGGCATTTGACTGGCACGTGCCTATCTTGCATTTTTTTATTGTTCTTGCACTGTTTTGACTTTGACATTGTAGCCCAAATGATCAAAATACCCCTAGTTGTTTCTATTATGTAAGAGAAGGAACTATTATACTCCATATCACTCTTCTTTCAACTCTTCCATCACTGTGAACATAGTTGTTGCTAGGTAAGTTCCAAACTCAATTTTTTTTTTTGACTTTTTTTTATCGATTAGCAACTTACTTAAATACGCATTTCTCTCTCTCCCTGTCTCCCCTTTTTTTTTCCTTTTTGGTTATTAATTGTTAGAATATGACTCATTCTTCTACCCCCTTTGATGGAGGAATCCCCAAGCTTGATTTGAGGTACTCGAACCCTAATTGCTACTGTAAAAAACATGTTGTTATAAGGTGATTGGGCCAACTAAGCAAATAGTGGGAAAATTATTCGCATGTTTCCATTTCAACAAGTGCTCGTGGTCTGAGTGGCTTGAGCCTGATAGTGTATATGTGAAAAGCATACAAGGTAGCTCATCCAAAATTCCAGATTTAGAGGAAGTTCAATCAAAGAGGGAAGATGCCCAAGAGAAATTTGCAGAGATGATTTTGCTTAAGGAAGAGTTATTGGCTAAAATTCATAAAGTGGAGAGCACCCAAGGAATGCTAAAAAGTTTGATTGCCCTTGTAATTGTTTTGATTGTAGCTGTACTTCTGAAGTAGTTAATGTAGTATGTTGTAAAGAAAATGGAACTTTGAAAAAACAGTAATAATATTGCAGAAACTACAGGCTTCCAAATATTGTTTTGTCATTATAATTTGCATTAAACACAAATTATAAAATACATCATTCCTGTTGTGACCAACACAACAAAGATGGGCAAAAATAGAAGTAATAATGCCTGCTGCCAAAATACATCATTGTTGGCCAACTACTTACAAAATATATCAATGATGTTCCTTAAAAGATAGATTCATTGTTGTTTGAACATAAAGTTGTAAAAAAAAACCAAAATCTGGATGGTTTATTTCTGACTGTTGGTTGAGCTCCCAATGTCGGATGAAGCACCTTGCCTTAGCTTGTAGGATGAGGTGGCTTCTTTTAGCTTGGACAAGATGGTAGGCCTTGTAAAAGAGGTTGAGTGTTTCTGTTGAGGCTTGTCAACAGGCCTTTTTTGTCCTTTGTCTTTGTACAAATGACCTGGTCCCTCTTGTTTCCTTTTTCTTAGGATGGTATCTTTGTAGGCTTGTGTAAGATTCTTGCTAGTTGTGTCAAATGAGGGATTCACACCTTGCCAAAAGAAATTAGTATTTTATTAATAACTAGATGAGAAAACATAATTATAGATACAAAAAATTATGTAAACTAATACCTGACAAGTAGATTGTTGAGCTTGTGGATAATTAACATCCGGGACAATTGTTGGCCTTGATAACTGCCTTGGTACCTTCAATAAATGGGAAGCAATAGTTAATCTAGTATAATAGCAAATGGTTATTGTATGCATTTCAAATAAATAAATAAATAATATCTGGAATGCCTTTGTATGTGTGCTACTCATGGAAGATCTTTCAACACTTTGTTGATGAGGCATGTTTGTAGATGGTGAAGCAGCTTTGGAGGAGGATGGCATCTGTAATTTAAAATTCTTTAGTATTACTTTAATTTTATTATAACAAATATTTAAATTGATTGTACCTTGTTGATTGGAACATTGGCATCTTGTTGATTGCACTGATGACCACCACTTCTAGCACTCGCATCACTTGGTGGGGCAAAAAACTCCTGCATCCATCAAGTAACAAAAATGTTAGGATTAGAGTAACGAAGAATACATCAATAAAATACAAGAAACTATAATTATACCTTAAAGAGTTTGGAGTTTGGATGAGGAGGGGCAAAAACAAGGGCACGGGGCCCCTAAATTCCTAGACATTTGATTTTTCAATTCTTTCGGATGGATAAAACAAATGTTGAAGAAAATAATTTTCTAAATCGAAGTATAGGAAAGTGTACTTTGTAATTAGACATTTTCTACCAACAACTTAAAAAAAAAAAAAAAGAGTTCAATTGTGAGAACCGAACAACCACTTACATAAACTAACTGAAGTTAACTGGGGTATATCTTGTATACCGAGCAACCAAATGGAGTAGCGGAGTATTAACAAAGAAGCACAATAGAATTTAAATTTTTCTACCATTGATTTGACTAATAAGATACAACACTTTGAATAGAGTTGCCAATGAGTCGGATTTGAAGCGAATTTGGAAAATTCAAATTAGAATTCGATAAACTTTTTCAATATTTGACTTCGATTTGAATTCTATAAAATTTACATTCAATACAATTGAGTTCGAAATCTGATGAGAAAATCCGATCCAATTAATAGTTAAAAAAATTAAAACTTCAAAATCATGTAACAAACAAAAAAATTATTTTTTGTGCAAAAATTAAAATTTTAATTAATTAGAAAATTATTTTAGAATATGTACAAAAACTATAAATTATTTTGTTAAAAGAAATATTGTATAAAACCGTAAGGATAATTACAATTGAAAAAATGCCAATCAACCAGTATACAATTTAATATATATATATATATAACCTTAAAATTAATTTTCAATTAAAAGAATAAAAATAGAAAAAAAAGAAAAATACACAAGAGGGTAAATAAAATACCAAATGCTTCACTTACCAAAAAAACAATTACTAGTTTCTTTTCATGAATCGTGGCCAGTGGGTGGGAGGGATCGAGAGTCGGTGAGAGATGAGATTTTGTGTTTGAAACGAATTGAGGAGCTTCTGAATTTTTTTTTCTTAGCCACCCGGTTCCGACCCATTGGCCAACTAATTTGGATCGGGTACTGCAGAAGCCCATTATGGGGGTAACCCTCCCAACCCAGTTGCTCTATTCACAATACCAGGATTCTTGTGAAATTTTTTAATTTGCAAATGTAATCACAATTCACAACCAATTTCTTAGTTGAAATGAACTAATGGGCTTGGCTTTCAATTAATTGAATTTTTAGTTAATAGACTAATGGACTTGGTTTTTCAACTATTTCGGCTTTTTAGTTGAAATGGATGTTGGGCTATGGTAATGGACTAAACTTTAAAATATAATGAAACTTTTTGATTCATGGGCTATTGCAATTAATATCTTATTTTAATTATTGCGGGGTACATATATAAACGTTTTGATTAATGGGCTATTGCCTTCGTAGTCGTAGATGGTGCTCTTTTCACTTTCATTTCAATTTGCAACTGCGATAAAAAAAATAAAAATAAAACATATTGAAAAATGAAAAGGAGAGAAAAAGAAAAATATGGGGCAAAATAGAGAAAAGAATTTTTTTCAAAAAAAAAATGAAAAGTAGAAGGAAAAGGAGATAAAAGTACAAGAAATGGAGTGAGAGAAAGTAGGGAAAAAAATCAATGAACATAGGAACAAGAGACACAAATAAACTAAAAAAAATTAGGATAAGTCCCAATCATATGAGTGCATCCATATTTATTATGCATTGGCATTATCTATGCGGATTGACATCATTGATGTGATCAACACAATGAATATGGATTGCTACAATCCTAATTTGAGTAGGAGTAGAATTTTTAAGTCGAATAGGACCCTACCACTCCGTAATGCTTATACATAGGGGCCTCCCCAATATAATTATTCATTCGAATTCAATACAATTCCACAGAATACATTCTCTCTACACTCTCTCTATTTTCTTTTTTCTCTCGAAAATATTTCTCTCTGCGTTCAATCTTGGAGTATCACCATTATTTCTCCAAGGGTTTAAAGTGTGTAAAATGTGTGATTACTCTATAATCCACCAAGCGCGAGCAAGGCATGTTCGTGATTCAGTTAATGAAAAGCTAGTAGATGAATCAGATATAAGGTTCGTGGATCAACAATTTCGCCACATATCAAGTACCTGACCCAATCCATGTAATTTATTTGTTTATGTATGATAAATTCCAACAACAGTATCCAAGCGCTTATGGCTCATGTTCGCCTAATTGATTGATTAGATTGCATAATATTTTTGTTTCTTCTTAAATTCATGATTTTTGAAAGAAAGGAATTTAAGCATAAATTTTTCACCATATATAGATGTTACTATGTAAGTGGCATGGTTAAAATTTGGGGAAATAGATGAACTATTTGTGAGAATTTTGATATATTAGTTCAAAATTTATTTTCTTAATCCAAACAAATTGAACCTGATTGTTTAGATTTCTTATATGATTTTTATGCCATCTTGTTGTGTATGAAAAGAGGTTTAACGATATATCATACACTAAAAGCAGATTTGAAATAGAAGAGATATGAATTTTTGAAGTTTCGACCTAAAAATTAGTTTTTCTGCAAAAAATCAATCCCTTGTTTCATAAAAAAATATTTTATTTTTTGTTTGTTGTTGCATGATTTGGTGTCATATTGTAAATCTTGAATACACGATTCAAATGGCATATTATGCATTCAAAACAAATTATAGATAAACTATTTATTTTCTTTGAAATTAGGTTCAAAGATTTTGAACTCGCATAGAGTAGTTTATACGACGCCCATTTAAAAAAAGGGGCTCCGATTTGGTTGGATAAGCGGCGCACACTAGCGCCAGGTGTTGAGGGGCTGTCAAACCCGAGCACGCAAGAGCTGACATACGATAGAGTGTATAGCCATGCGTTCGCATGGGGCTGCCAATGGCACACACGCAGCAAAGATATGTTTTTGCGCCATTCAGGATTTGAACATAGGTGTGTGCCTGTATAAAAGCATAACCCAACCGCGGGATTGTTGGATTGTTCTAATGTCCATACTTGTTGAAAAATAAAATATGTTTTTCTGCCCATTTGTTTAAAAGAAACGTGAGAGTTGACAAATGGGGTTGGCTTAATGAGGCTGATTTATATATTTTGTTTCAGCCGAGATACATTATTTATGCTTTTGAAATTTGTGATATTGCAATCATGAATAATCATCATTAAACATACTTTTGACCCTGCTATTATATTTTTTTTTTTGAAATATTAAGTGCAATAAATTATAAGAATTTATTTTTGCATATTATGATGCATGCAATTTTTTGTTGTGGGTCAAAATTTTTTGGACATGTAGAAGAATTTTTTATCTTCATTTATGGTTGATTTTATATATTAGACGTTTTACATGTGTTTTGATTAAATGAATGGCTTATTTTATTGCAATATTCGTTGATGCAATTGAGATTGATTGTTGCAATATGTTTAATGGATGGATCATTATTGGCTTTTGGGTGCTAAATATGAATATTTATTATTCCATCATTAATTATGTACACGTAAGAAATAATCGTTGTATGGTTTTGTAAATACAAAAATCTTTATTTTTATTTCTTAATAAATTGATTGTATTATGCCTTGCATTAATTTAATTGTAATATTTTTTTGAGGCATGTATTTGGTGGGCACATTTTGAAAGGCTGTGTATTATTATTTTAATGGGGGGATATATATATTTTTTTTACCAAAATGCCAAATTATTTCAATATGACTCACCAAAGTCAATATAGCCTATGTGGCTTCTGTGTTCATTATTATTATTCACTAAATTTAATATAGCCTATGTGACTTCTATATTGTGGATAATTTTGTTATTTTATTCATGATCGGTAAAATTTTGTTTTGAATTTTACTCAGTGGAGATGATTACTAGCTTGAGTTGCAAAATTTTTGATTTTATTGGGTACAAAGAAATAATAAATAATTTACTTGAATCTAAAATAAAATACTAGACTAGTACCTTACACAATCAATTTAGTTATATATCTTGAACCAACTCAACATTTTTTTCTTAGTCAATTAAGCTTGTAAAAATTGGTCAAGTTGCCATTGTTGCGTATTAGACGCTGACAATAAATAAGGGGTCAAAGCTTAATTGTGCTTTAATTTGTTAAGCTGCAAACATGAGTGCTTAATGAATAAAGTTTGAGCTCTATTCTGAAATATGAGCCAACTCACGATTAAAAATGTTCTAATTATCTTACAGTTGCTATTTTGAGTTGACTTCTTGGGCATTTATAACCTGTGTTATCATTGATTGGATCAATGTTCGACAAGGAAAATTGACTAACTTGAGGTTGATTTAAAAAAAATGCATGAGTAATTGCGAATGTCGCTCACCAACATAAATCGATTTGAGGGATTGTTGGAACAAGTAGAGGTGAGCTAAACAAGAGCAAATGAATAAATTAGAACCATAAAATAATCCAACATAAGTGATGACTTTGTGTTATCTTTGGTATGGCAACTAAGGATCAAAGAATTGTTATATGTCATTGGTCTAGTCACTTTGCTCGTAATTGTACTGAGATAAAGTTCAACAACCTCAGACTCTCTCAAACTTTGCTAGTACTTTCTACTCCTTAGTGGATAGTGGAAATGGAGAGATATAGCATGTCGTTGGAGATTGAGTACATATACAAACTATTATCGGATGTTGTGCAACCATATATCTAAATGGCGCACAATAAGAAGCATTATTTATTAGGTAGTGCCACCTTAAGCTCGGCAATGAGCATGAGCTAATCATTTCCAAACTCAACAACGGGTTAGAGTTACCTTTGTAAATATGCATAAACAATATAGTCAAATTTTTTTTTTTTTGAAATCAAGGCACTTATTTTTGTTGAAAAAAAATAAATGAAATTGTCCAAGATTTTCATGCAAGAGATCTAATAGCTCAAGTCATATCTTTTCGTTGTGACTCAATTGATTTAAGCAAGTATTTTTAATACTTCATCTTTCATGGCAACGAGATTTTATGGATGATCGTGCTAGTTGGAGGAGGCTTTGTTGGGTTACTCGCTAAGGTCAATCTTCCTTGTGCAAATTTCTACAGAAATGTCTACTTGAAAATTAAATAAGCACTTATCCTTTAAAGTTGTTCCACTAAGACGAATGTAGGCATACGAGTGTGAGGCACTATATAGTGCACTCTATTTTGTTTTTGATTATTCACGCTTACATTGGTACATACTATATTTCATTAGTCAAAAGTGTTAAATTTCTTTTTTCATTTTTTTGGACAAAGTGGAGAGGTTTTACGTACTGATAGAAAGCGAGAATATTATAACAAAAAAAAATCAAAAAAAAAAGCGAGAATATCTTGTTCAATTTGTTTGAACATTTGTGAAAAAAAAATAAAGTTGCAACTTAAAATGATTCTAAATACTTCGCAACTAAATGGGTTTGCAATGAGAGAAGAATCAAATACATCTAGATTTATGATGGAACAAGATAAATTATCTTATTTGATTAGTTTGATTGCTGCCTATATCATAAAATATGTGTACCTCCAAATGAACAATCCAATGTTATGTTCTCACAAAGGTGATGAGCAATAGTTGAAAAATTATTAGAAATTATGTTGCGCAATCCAAATTTCCTCATGGAGGAATCTTAAACTATATGAGTTGCGAGATCCCTTTTAGGTGGCGCTTAATTTTCTAGTAATTATGTAATTTATTAACTCATACTTAATAGGGATATTGGGAACGACCCTTAAGTCAATGAGAGTGTCCTACAAAAGACTCTTAAATCTATATTGAATGAATGCACACATGTTGTTCCTATCATCTATCCAAGATTGAGTGGTAGTCCATGAGTTTTTGGATCAATTTAGAACTTGTAACTTCACTTAATAACTTAATGGAAAGTTGTTATAGGTAAAGATAAGTCAAATAACTAAGGACTGCATGTAAGAGCTAGTTGATCTTCTATCTAAATGCAAGACCACAAGAAATGTAGTTTTAAAGGTCAAGTGCAAAGTGGGTTGTTTGATTAACAAGTGCAAGCTCATTAATAGTGAAAAGAAGTTGTTCTCCCTAAGTGGTGAGATGTGCCTCTATTTGTTAATATATTACATATTGTTGCCACTTTTATCTAAGTTTGCCTTAGATGATATATATATATATATCTATCATGAATGGACAAGGAAATATATAGGGCAAGAGTGAAAGGATTGCAGCTTGAATTCACAAAATAACGTGGATCGTCTAATGAATTCATAAAATGGGGCAAGAGTGCAAGGATATATTGTTGCTTGAACTCTATTTATGAGTTGTCATCAATGGAGTGGTACTGTTTACTTCATCAAGTTATTATTGTGATAGGCTTACTAATTATTGATTAAAATCATTAGATATATAACAAAATAAGTTAGAGAATTGTCTCTACCTATATAAAGGGCAATAATGTGATAATCGTGAGTGACATGGATATGTCGCCATTTCGATATGACTGTCTTTCTATTTGAGATGAGTAGATGAGCATTGGACAAGCGAGATGCATACTAGGTATTAAAGTACTGAGAGTTATTAGATACTCTAAAGTTTGCTGTCACACTTTTGTATGCATCGTACTAATTCTTTTGGCACTCCATAATCAAAATTATGTTCTTATTTAGAAAAATGCCATGATAGAGAAAAGAAAAGAAATACTAGCTATTATGGTTTATAAAAGCACTGTAAAAAGTTGGATATGCACTTTGTGAGTTCTATGCTTGAAAATTATGATGGGGAGTTATCCTTGATACAAATATTGTGATGTAGTCAAGTAGATACTTAAATTGAATGGTCCAAGATTATTGGAGGCTATCTAGTTGGATGCATTGAGTTGCACGAGACTATTGTTATCTTCGTGATAATTAAGTCATTGTATGAAGTGAGCGCTAAGTATACCCAATTAGATATTGCTAGTATTGTGCATCATTGTGTCATTCTCAGGCGTATTCTACGAGATGTTGTCTCTCATTCCTCTTAGTGATTTGTATGGAGATATGTTCCAAAGGTATATTAGCAATATGGGACTCTATGGAATTTTTGAGCCTTTGAGAATATATATGGTGATTGATGAGATATTATCATCATGTGAATGGTACTAGATTTGAGATATGAATGCCACCAGGCTTAGATTGACCTACTCACATGGGCAATTGCCCTGGCGCTATGATAGTGAGCAGGATGAGACTCTGAGATTGCGTCGCAAAAGTTTACGAATGATCTCCTTCACACTTGGAGCAGTGAGGAAGGTTGTATATTTAACTTTTATGGTCACTTTAGCTTAAGGGCTAAGATTAGATTTGTGTGATCAATTATGAAGTATGTCCAAACTTCATAATAGCCTAGTTATAGCAAACATGCGACTATTTAAAGGCATTTTTGTAGTGTCTGTGTAGTAGTGCGTAGGTAGGCACTTAGATAGCGATTGTACTAAGGTTCGTATGATGTTTAGAGCATGACATACCAAAATTATGTGGGAGCTCCATCATAGCATGTATGCATACTACATGAGCTTATAGATGACCTCCTATGGGAAGTAACTGAATGAGTCCCTACTTCGTCACTGTGTGAGTCCATATTATGTTTTCTTATACCCTTTGGGACTCCGAACCATTTCAAGAGATGTAAGTTTAATGATGCTACTTTACCTTGATGTAAGCACGTATAGGAAAATTGTTGAGGCCAGGTTAATTGGTATCAGAGACCAAGAAAAAACTAAATTGGTAACGCACATGTGTTCTATAATTCATTGCCCGGGCGACTAAGTTGAATATATTTTGACTAGCCATGAACATAGATACAATTTAGAAGAGTCCAAGCATGCTCTATTTTTATATTTAGAGATCAGAGGTGCTTGATCTAATCCTGATCAGCTCACTTCAACGTTTATGATCACTTGTATATATATACAAGTTAATTATCTGGTTTTAAAAGTTTATAATTGATCAATTGCCATAACTTATACTATATTTTTATCTATAATTCAATGACGTATAATGTAAATCTTGATATTTACTTAATTATACGCTTGACAATTGATGTATATTAATGAAATGAAGAAGAAAATGAAACACATATTTGGAATATAAGATTAAATGTGGCTACAACCCCTCTGATAATCCTGATACTACTTGTCAAACAAAATAAATGATTTCATTAAATTATGAAAGTTATCCCATAATAAAAAGTTAGAACTATACTTGATTGGGCTTATGAACCAAAAGAATAAGTCAAGCTTGATTTAACTAATCAAAAATCATTTGATATAACTTGTCAAAAATTAATTTAAATAACTAATTCAATAAAATCAATTCAAATATTTGATTTATGTATTTAAATTGATTTAGGATTGTTATTCATTTTACTTAATAGGAAAATAAAATTAGTATTTGAAATTGTTGAAATCAATATTTACCTAAATATTTGAAATAAAAACTAACAATTGATTAATAAATCAAAAATTAGTAAAACTAATAAATTAGCCATAGCCTGGCTTTTTCAACATTTAGTGGCCAATTTTGGCCACGGATAGCCCGTGTATGGCAATCCGTGGCCATTATGGCCGTGGCTAATCTGTGGCTGAGGAAAACCATAGCTAAATTTAGCCACGCCACTCTTAGCCGTGGATAAAATCCGTGGCTAAAAGTGTTTTTTCACTACTACAAATCCGTGGCTAAAAATATTTTTTTCTAGTAGTGAATGGAGAGAGGGAGAGAGAGATATGGGAGAGAAAGAGCCCTCCACCGCCGTTTGCCATGCCAATTGATCAAGAGAGAGAGAGAGAGAGAAGAGAGAGAGACCTGATAAGGAAGGGGGAAAAAAAGAAAAGAGAAAAAAATTTGAAAAAATGATAAAAAAAAAGGTATTTTTGGATTTTTTTTTATTTTAGTTATTTTTTTTCTCTTTTTTTTGTTTAAATCACTTAAGGGTAAAATTGACTTTTCATCGATATAATATAAAACCCCCTCAATTCAGTGGGATAATTGTAATTTCCTAAACGTCGGGGGGTTTGGGTAAATATAATAAACATCAGGGGTAGTGAGTGTAATTCGCCCAAAAGAAAAACCAATCTTTTTATGTTGAAAATACACAACCAAACATGCTTATATTTCCATACTTTTAAAATCAATATTATTTCTTTAAATCTTCCAAAAACGTTTCATTTTCCGCACACAAATTAAGGTCACTTTTGAAAGTTGAAAAATCCTTAATGTATCGACCAAACCAAAAAACAAAAAAAAAATAAAATGGCCTGAAGTAATAAACTCTGAATGCAAACAAACGATCCTAACAAATTTTCTGAAAATGATAAGTTGAACTCCAAATAATTTAGAAATTAACCTATTAACCAATAATGTAAAGGATTACCCGAACAACGAACATGATGAAAAGGACAAAAACACATTCATTAAATTCTCTTCCAACTTCGATCAATCAAGCCATGAAATGATGGAAAGATGTCAAGTCGCATTTCCATCACTTTAGAAGAAAATATATTCCACCAATTTGTGAGGTTATGAGCATACGCTACTACAATTGGCATGAAAATTTCCATCTATAGATCACCAAAGGGCAAGTCCTTGCACCAATAGGCTTCTCCAAGTAAGGCAAATTCATCATATAGAGTAATAGGTAAAAGAGGCCAAAGTGACAAGTGAGAACGACAAAACTCACCACACCACTTTAGTTAAAGGATGATAATAATTCAGTGATAATATCTATCTTGCATTCACTGCACCACATGATGGAGTTTAGGGTCTATATTTTTACTACAAATATCTCACTTACATTTATTGCATCAAATATTAGGCTGCTATTGGGTTCCAAATAATTTGCTCGGTCAGATAAATTTTTACGTCTTTTGATTTCAGATTCTCTGTACGCAATTATTATAAACAATTGTCACATGCATATTCTAATTACAATTAGAGTGGCTGTCGATGTACGTCGATTTCAATTGAGTAAATAGTACTTGACTAAAGGCTGTGCGTTATGCTGACGGAATTAGTGGTCATGTTGTAAGGTTATTTCCCAGTGAGATAAGAAATATTGTGATGTGGCCTGATTGTAAAAGGATTTTATAAAATTACATGGGTATACAAATTAACTACTTTATGAAATTTTATGTATATCTTGATGGCATAATTGATTTTCATTTGTTGATTGGTTACTTAATGAATGTATATATATATATATATATATATATTAAGTCGAATAGATATAAATTGGCCCTTGTCCTACCTATCAAAGGTGGAAACTATGAAATATTATACATTCATATAAAGTTCGATCACAAAGGTATTTATCCCATAAATATAAGTAAAGGGGGAGAAAACAACTGATACTCCAAGAATAAGGTTATGCTTGAAGATTAAGAAAGCTTCGAAAAAAGGTTGATCAATCAAGGAATTGTTAAAGGCTCATTATTAAATAAAATGATGAAGTCTGTGTTTTAATTGTGAAAATTAGCATGTTCAAAATTCTAAATTATAGAGAGCACATTTTGTTACACAAACGTGTATTGATTATTTCGATGTATAATACATTCCGAACACGAAAATCTAGACAT
This sequence comes from Petrea volubilis, assembly GCA_026212405.1. NCBI lineage: Eukaryota > Viridiplantae > Streptophyta > Magnoliopsida > Lamiales > Verbenaceae > Petrea > Petrea volubilis. The sequence continues at coordinate 17,252,357 of CM047876.1, read as the reverse complement.
AATAACTTTGGGAGGAAAAAATTGCCACTAATGTTTTCTTTCTTGTTGCTGACTAAATAAAATAGTTTAACTGTATTATGAGCACATCATAATACAAGAAAAACGTACTCCACCCTCTAAATTAATGATCAATAGGGAATAAAAATAGATTCCTATATTTTATAGCTTTTTAATTGTAAAAACACGATTTTTGTTTACTCTCTCACTCTGTATTTCCTCTCTTTTTATCCTCTGTCATCGTCCACTATTCAACTTTTTTTGTGATTGTTTTATTAATAATATAATTTTGTTTTATTATAAATTATTTACTTTTAGTCATCATTTATTTAGGAAATATATAGAGAAAATAGCTTAAAAGACTTATAATCATACACCAAAATTAATAAATGGATTGTATTTTTAATTTTGTACACACATCGAATATGTCATGTTACTGGTGACAAATAATTAATCTTTGGTAGTGTTCTATTTCTTGGACCTGTTCAAAATGTTACGAAACTTTAGAGTTTACAGGCATCAATAATTTGAATATCGTTCACAATTATATCAGTAATACAAAATATATTTTTATTTTATAAAACTCTATTGTATCATAAAAAATATTTTAATTGTAAATAAATACCAATTAATATGATAATCATTTATTCGAATTAAATATCTACTTTGAATGCATATTCGCCATATACACCCATCTAGATATCCAATGGCCGAATCAATTTAATTTGTTGTATGTGTATGACCTAACACAGTAATTAAATACAAGAATGTGATCTAAGGTTTAATTGTTACTATGCCAGTCACTACACTCCCTCATATACGGGTATATGTATGTATTTATGTAGTTATGTTAGCATTTTTTAATATATACGGGGGCAAAAAAAATATTTCATTTCACTTTTGTCATCTGTCTTTAATTGATATCTCAAAATACGCGAGTTTCCAAGTATTTATGTTTTCAAACAATTTAACATAACCGAATAATTCATTACATTGGAAGAGTGTTTAGCTCTCTCTCTCTCTCTCTCTCTCTCTCTCTCTCTCTCTATATATATATATATATATATATATATATATATACTAGCATTCCTCGCATGCGGTTCCCGAGCACATATAAATTTAAGTATCTCTTCTTTATAAAAAGTTATTAAGTATCTGTTTTTTCAATTATAACATGATATTTTTATTTTTTTTTTAATCATATAACTATCTTATTTGAATTTTTTTTTTCACATATTATAAAATTGCAAAAATTTAAGTAACTCTAACTTGAAGGTTTGAGTTTTCTGCCGCACATAAACTTTCTCCCTTAATTCAGCCCTCTTTTTGTTTTATAAAAAAAATAGAGATGAAATTTGTTATCCTATTGATTAAATTAAAATAGGTGGACTTTTTTTGTAGTGCAAAATACCAAAACAATTATAGGATTTTTATTACTAATTTTATTTTTTAGTAGAATATTTTCAATAGATAAATAAGATATATTTTGTTTTTAGACTTCTAGTTTGTTCAAATGTCATCAATTATATGGTAGTTTGCTAGAGTTCTCAATCTAGTAAATAGAACCCAACTTGGTCTCTTGATACAATCAACCCTGTACAAACAAAATTCATATTCTCATGTCAACATCTCTATGATGATGATTATAAATCAACTCTAGCATGATATTATGGTCCAAGATTGAACATTATTTCTTGATATATTTTATAATCTTTCCACACTCTGGCAACTTAGTTTCGATAAAATTAAAAAGCCCTTTTAACTCATTGTACATAGTTCTTTTATGTTTTCAAAGGATGGACAAATCAGAAAGGAAGATTGAAAGATAATCAATAGCAAAATCAATTACATAACTTATTATAATCAATTTATTAAAAATGTTTATAACAAAGGAAAGCAAAAATCAAAAACAAAAGGAAAAGATAATCAATGTCAAAGTCAACTACAGAACTAATTACAATCAATTTATTAAAAATACTTACAACAAATGAGGAAAAAAATACTTCCATGACAACAAACCAACAAAGAAAATCAAACTATTCTATGAGACATGATATAATTTATTTACCTCCAAAAAATGAGTAACAAAATAATTCATAATCTCTTTGTTGGAAATGGGCCTAATTGTGATAACATTTATAGGGATTAATCTAGGATGAAGCCATTTGTGATGTAAAATCCATAGATAAAGTCTCATTAAATGTCATTTGTATGTTAAAGGATAAGTGTAAAATCTCATATGCGATATTTAACCTTGACAATTCAAGTATTTATGCGATTAAGTGTTATTGTAGTGTAAACTAAATAGCTAAGTACTGGATATGGGTAGTCTCACACGCAACTACGGGCGTTAAGGTGAATTGTCACGATCCCGGTCTTATCTTTTACTGAACTAGCCCTGGAATTATGTTTGAATTTTAAATTCAAACTTAATTTCAATTGTTACAGAATATTAATGCACAACATTAATTTTGAAACGGTTAATGGTTACAGAATATTAATATGCGATATTGATTGTTGAGTAACCGACGGCTGCTACTTGTAGTTACAAATTCAAATTTAATTATCTGAAACTCACAAACGGTTGCAGCAGCTACGGTTTTAAAATTAATTATTGGTATTAATATCCTGTATTATTTTTTCCTATAAATAGCAGCTCCTGTTCCCTGCAAAACACACAGAATAGACACAAACAAAACAAGAGAGAATAAAAAGTATATTGTTTTAAGAAACTACAGAGTCTTAAGAGTGTATACACTTTTAGCTTGCGGGTGTGTGTTTTGAGTTGCATACACAACCTCTAGAGTTGTTTAGCTTTCAAAGTGAGGTTTAACGTAGCAGTGCGGCTTGAAACAGACCTCTGAATTGTCTTATCTTGGAAGAAGTATCTCAGGCCAATCGCACCGGTCAGTGGGGCGAATATTTCTTTAAGGCAAACCGGCTCAATCCAGTGATTCAGTCGTACCTGTTTAAATAAATATTGATAAGTCATATGTACTTTCTTGTTTATTTCTTTGCTTACGGCACTAGTTTGCTTTTGGATATAGTGTTTATACAGTAAAACTGTTATTGCATTGTATTTATATTATCGAATAAATCCACCCACGAGAATATCGAATTTTGGATATTATGTTCAATTATTTTCCAACACTCTTTGCTTTTCTCTACGCCCAAAAATACGAAGCCACTTGAATTTTTTATTCGTCAGAATTCTTCTATTTTCTACTCACAAAAATATAAGGCGGTAAAAATGTGAGGAGTATGGAGGGGATGATTAATCAAACTATTAGCCTTTGAAATTTAATTCAATCAAAAAGAAGAACAGAGAGAGAAAAATGTGTAGATATAGTTGAAGACCGTGCAGATAACTATAGATTCAGTCCCATAACGTGGGTTTTCCTCAAAATATGGATTTAGTTTAGTGTGGTGGATTACGTTTTTAACCTCACTTCATAAATAGTGTGGAAATTATTGAAGGATAATTTTCGAAATTATAAAAATTGGTATCCAAATTGATGATAATATGTTGGGAATGTTCAATTTTACCCTCTGTATTATAATTATATTGTGGTTTCACTAAATATTAAAGGACTAAAATTGTAAAATATAAGAAATAACTGTCATTTTAGATACAAAAGTGACTTTCTTTTTATAATAATATATATATATATATATATTTCCAAAATTCTAAACCAATTGCGTTTTGCAAACATTAAGAATTAGTAAATTCTTAGCCAATGTTGAGATTCATGTATTTTTACTCACGTTTGCAAAAATTTTGCTCATCAAAATTTGATTAATTACTATGTTCTTCTTTTTTTCAAAAAAAAAATCATCTATTACAATGAACCAATTATATCAATGATTTACTACAATTATGACATCAATATTCCAAATGAAGAACAAACTACTACAATCAAGCATGATCTAATAACAACGAATTTGAAGAACAAACTATTATAATCAAGAATCATCAAAGAACAATGAAATAGAAGTTATTATACATTAGGAAGAAATTCGTATGAGGCAAAGCCTCATCAACAATTACTATTTTCTTTTGTGTGTATGTACTGCAGTTAAGTGGTGAACATTTATCAAAAGATCCTTTCTTGTGAAGATTTGAACATGTAAACATGAGCGATTACTAACTACACATCACAACCATCAATAATAATAAGGGATAATTAATTACCCTCACCTCCTTTGAGTTCAGACAAAATTATAAATACCCTCTTCTTGTTTTGAAAATTACCAATATCCTTCTAAATTTTGTCCCCTTATTGGGAAATAAGTTTAAAGGACTGTAATTTCTATTTTGTCCATAGATCTTTGTGAGGGAAAATTACCCTACCTCCTCTAAATTGCAGCGAAGTACAAATAACCTCCTTTTTATTTTGAAAATGAACAAAACCTTCCTCTCATATCGCCAACATCTAAATAGTCCAGCTATATACCAATTTTTTCGTCTTCCTATGTCTACCATGCTCCCTTAGTAAATGTTGCCAACGCTCTATCCATTTGGGTTTAATTAAACAAAAATTAAATAAAACTTTAACCCACCACTATATCTCCTAGGCTCAATTCCTCCACCACTATCGGCTTTAACCCAAAATGGACTTCAGCAATGCATTATTCATTGCGATTAGCTCAAGGTCCTTTCAAATCCCCCTGGAAAAACCCATCAGAGAGTGCCTTCCATTGTTGCGTGTGTTTTTTCCAAAAAATATTACATTTATATCCTTATATGATTTGAAAACTTACAATAAACACCATTTAATTAAGTTTCCAAACCTTACAATAAACAACGGTAGTTCGGCCCTCAAAAAACTATGGAGAAATTGAATGCGGACATTTTCGGCAATTCATTAATGGTAGGGTGCTTTTTTTTGTAAATATTGATATATGTTAGGGGGGTATTGATAGTTTTTAAAATAAAGAAAGGTTCTTTGTAATTTTCCCTAAGCTCATGGAATGTGAGGATAATTATCCCTAATAATGATGACGATGATGATAAAGAAAAATAAAGCGAGAAAGGCTAACCACACGTCACATACTCGGAAACAAAATTTAAAACATACAAATTACTAGGGAAAAAAGATAATGTCCCAACATCAATTCTTCACCAACCAAATTACTATTTCAATATCAAGGTACGTATACCAAAAGGAAAGCCAGAAAGATATTAGGGAGCCTTGGAGAACCTAAGGAAAGCAACTTGGATGGATTGGGTGGGATTGTTTTGAGACAGTGAAATAATATAAAGCTAGATAACATGGAAGGATGGAAATAGGTGTAGGTAGGGCTCCGAGCTGTCTCGAGTGGGACGAGCTTTTAAACTTCTAAATGGTTTCGAGGCTATCTCATTTTTTTGTTTTAAGCTTTAAAGCCGTCTCGTTACATATGTGTACTTTTATTATACATATTTTTACACTTAATATGATGTTGATTTCTATTTTCATGAAAAGATGCATGTATACTATTTATATAATTACATTTAAAATATCAATATGCTATTTTTGTCATTATGAGAAAAATACAAATCGATAACAATGTTAAAAATAATAGTGTGAAAGTTGTCACTGATTGTGTATATTTAGTGACAGAAAAATATTGTTTTGTCTCTAAAATGACTGTCAAAGTGCCAATTGTGACAATAATTTTATTTAAATGTCCTAATTAACAAATGATGATACATTATGATGGTAACTTAGTAACAGGAAAAATCTTGTTACAAACTTATAATGACAGCTATCTTGTCACTAGATTGTCATCGTGTCACTTATTGTAAACAGTGACAATTTAAAATGATAAATCTAGTCACCATTAAATAATTTTCTGACAAAACAAGAACATTGTCACTAAATGGATTTAATTAGTGACAATATAGAGAACATTGCTGCTTGATACATATTATTAGTGACAACTTCTACATATCATTTTTTATATTTTGTCATTCATATTGCATTTTCTTGTAGTGTGTGTAACAAAATAATTATTTGCTATCACATGAATAATTTACACTTTTATTATATATAAAAGTAAAATATGTGTTTAAAATATTTCAGGTTTTAGAGATTAAACTATGCATATATATATATAAATTTAATCAATTCTTGTCATAATATCACAATCTTTTTTATCTTTTAAAAATATGGTGCCATTAATTCTTTTAATAAAATATTTTTCAAAATTTCTAGTCCAACATGTCAGATCCAATGTGACGCCCCAACGAAATAATTCTTGATTGGCTGGGTCTCCAATTTAGTCAAACCCACCCGATATCATGTCAAAACCCTAATGGAATGTTAGGTCAAGTTCAGGAGTCAATTCAAATTCATCCATCGCACAAAAACTCGCCCAATCGATCTGATTTCTTTTAATATGATGCACCAGTGTGTGAATAGCTATATATATATATATATATATATATGTATATATATATTTCATATCATAATAATTATTAACTTCAAATTGCGAGGATAATTCATATTTGCATAAACCAAAATCCAAACTCCAAAACTTTAAAATATAAACTAATAATAATATTCAAACTTATTCAACTATTCAAAAATACAAAACATATATGATATTTACACAATAAATACTAAACAACCTGATAAAAACAAAACTAGGTTAATAAAGTGAGAAATTTGGAAAATAACAGAAATCTAAAAGGAAAAAAAAAATAAATTAAATTCATGAATTTATTGGATTCAAGCCAATTGTTCATGTTGGATTGGGTTGGGTTGGTGGGTCATGAAAACACCTTAATTTTTGATTTTGCAAGTTAAACCTAAGGCTAGTAATGGGGTGGGTTTTAATCCAAATTCAATTCGAGTTCCATTTAAATTTTTGTATAGCCGGCCAATTAAAATACGCAATGGATTATATTCGATTATGAATATTCATAATTTTGAATAAGTGGATTGAATGTCGAATCAAGTCATCCAATCCATTAAAAATTTGAATTTAAATTTTAATAATATATTTTATTAAGTTTGTAGCATTATGCATATAATATTAATAAAGACATTTGAATAGATTGTAAAAATTATGTCATTATAATTAATAATATACTATTCTTTATTTTTCAAGTTAATGTTTTTAAACAAAATAATGTATAATTTTCGCACATATTCTAAAATATTTTTATTTTATTTAATTTTTTACATAAGCAATAAATCTTTTTTATTGGTTACTTGATTTTAAAACTTCAATTTTTTAAAGTTGTATCCGATCATATCTTTTTTATCGGGTTTGGCAATTTTATAAGATTCGAACCTGGTAACAGTGAATATAAATCATATAGAATTCAAATCAAATTTAATATTAAAAAAGTTAATCAAATTTGAATTTTTCATATTTGATCCAGATCCGACCTATTCACGGTCCTAATTAAAACCTAAACTAGCCACATCCACGCAAAAATTGAGTCAAGTAATAATCCAAATAAACTTTATATTTCATATCAGTGTTTGTATTGCATTTCGGGTTGTGTCTGACAATTATCACTTCCCAAAACAAAAAAGCTCAACAGAAAACAACATGAATGGTTTGGGTGAAAAATATATCCACCGCAAGTGTCCTTGTTATCTCCTTTCCAGAAATCAATATGTGCCATTTCTGATCTTGTATGCATTAACTCATGTTATGTGCCATCTGTCTACAATTATTTTCCTTTATGTCAATACTGTCATTGTGTTACCCACCCACCCTCTCTCATTTTTAGGGCTAATTATGAAAAATATCCTTGAGATTTGACTTATTTACACAAAGTCCCTTAGAGTACGAAAAATTATAAAAAATCCCACTTACAATTAGGAAGTAGGTGTAATACAAAACCAAATATAAGGGGGGTTCTTCCTAAATTATTTTTCATACTTCGAGAGAATTTGTGACAATGAGCTCTTAAGGGGTTTTCCATAACTACCTCCTCTTCATATTTTTTTTGTTAAAAAATGGATGTTTCGAAATGAAATTCAGACAAGATGATATTTCCAAGAAAACAATTCCATATATTTCAAGTAATAATCTCTTACTTAGGAGAGGAAATATCATCTTGTCTTAAATTAAGTAATAATCTCTTACTTAGGAGAGGAATCAAGGCATTTTTATTTGAAGGGAGCGAGATCAAAATTTTGTAATATATTAAATGTATTTCTATTATTTTTAGGGGCGACAATTTAAAATTTTCAAAAAATTCACGTAAAATTTATTCGATCTAAACTTGAGGGGGGATGAGTGCACCCTCCTGCCGCTACTCATACCACCAATTCTTCATTATAATTTTTTAAATGTAATTTTGTTATTATTCCAACATTCTTTTTTATTTTTATTTATTTATTTATTTATTCAAGGCAGGCGGAGCAATAAAAAGAAGAAATAGAAGACATGAGGTTGGGTGGGGTGATTCCTTTCTTGCCCATCTTCATCATAACTTGTAATCAGTTGAGTCGTTTTCAGTATCAGATAGATGGGAACATCACACAATATTATTGATTGATGGAAGGCATATATTCTTCGACACTCATTTAATGCCACTTTACTTTGTTCGTTTTCTTTGTTGCTGTAACGGTCATTTGGTATTTTGGTGGTCAACATAATTATTTCATTTCAACAACAATACATGTGTATACATGTGTACATATGTGTATTTTTTTTTTATTGAAATTCCAAATATCCTATAAATGTTAATTAAAAAAAAAACTTTAAATACACGCACACACTCATTCAAGAAAGAAGAGGGTGGGAGAAGAGAGTTCAAACTCACGACTACAATAGTATCAAGTTCGAACCCCCACCACTAGGCTACAAGCCCAAAAACCAATACATGTATATATATATATAATTATATATATGTATATATAGATGGCCTTTTCAACATAAAGAAACAAGAACAATACAATGTAATATTCCAGAAAGTGGAGCAAAAAATGAAATGTACATCATTTCACTGTATATAAAGTAGAGATATTAAGATGATAAAATGATGTGAAAGTATCATTTTTGGCACTATAGACTAAGTTGCATCCAATTTTGACACTACAATTTAAAAATATCTCAAATTTCATTTTATAACTCTTTTTTTTTTCCTCAATGTTAATTGGTATATCTGTTATGTTTCATTAAGTTGTTGAAACCAACTACCAATTGGTCTAGCGGAATGAGGTGTTAGACCCCTTAAGCAAGGTCAAGGGTTCGAACCTTGGCATTGTGAATGGAGCAATTGGGTTGGGAGGGTCACCCTTGTAATGGGTCTCTGCCCTATCCGATCCGGATTAGTCGGCCAATGAACCTGAATCGGGTGGATAAAACCAAAAAAAAAAAAAATTAAGTTGTTGAGGAAAAGACATGGAAATCACGTGAAATGTCAAGTTTGTCTTATGGATGAAATAATGATACTAAAATTGAAACAAAATCTAGCTTGTGTGATAAAAAAAATAAAATAAAATGAGACTAAGTATAACTTGATTAATGATGGGACCAATAAATGTGAAAATCCACCCCTTCAAAAACGAACTTAACGCCGTAAGTGCTTTTCAGTTAACAATTTAACGAAATTTGGTATTGTACCAATATTCAGATATATATATATATATATATATATATATAATGAGACGAAATATGATATATTTTTCAAATCATGATAGCAAAAGTTTAATAGTGCTTAATTTATGATACCAAAAATAATATTTTTCCTAGAATAATATATATATTTTTTTTTTTGACATTTATAACGAGTGTGGAAGTTACTTTTATTGTTGAGTCAAATAAAATAAGTAATTGTTTTTCTAACCCTTTTCTCTTCTTTCCTTTGCGTATATTGATTTTCGTGCATATTCTTCTTTCATGTTACGGTATTCTTACGTGTCCAAATTGTATATGAATCATTCATGTGTACACTTATGATAGTGATAAGACGACACATGTATTAATTCAATCAAAACACACATGTGATTTGGATAGAATACTAACACAAAATTTTAGTCAAAATCTTACTAAAAGAAAATGTACTTGGATATGAATTTAATGAATCGAAGCTCGTGTACGTATCACAGTGTCTTTTAAGGTTTTATTTGTGCTTCATGGTGCTTCAAGTGATGGAATAGCTCTTCAAGATTCACAATGGTTTTTCAACAATAAAAATAAATAAATAATAATAATAAATAAATAAATAAAAACATAATTAGGTCTTTCCATTTACAGAGGATGGAATATATTTCAAAAGGTTGCAACTTTTCAGAAACGAAAGTTGTTAATACAATAAAATATAATTTTTGAGTTTGGAACAATTTTAACAATCGAAAGCCTCATTAATCTTAAAAAGTTGTTACATCTATTCGAAAAAAAAAATGGTAAATCTAGAATACGTAATTTCAAACCCCATCTCGAATTGTGGTGTGTGCAACGCACGTGTCTTGGATCAAGGCCACTCGTATGTAGTTCTTTCCCTTTTCAAAGACTATCGGTACTTCTTGGGGTTCAAACTTGATTTCACGATCGAAAACTAATGAAAAGGATGATTTGACTTAAAATATTTGGTATTGAAAACCTACATTCATCTTTGTTTTTTTCCCCCTTGTATATTTTCATTTGTCTGTAATGTGAAATACACAAAGCAAAGTAGAAGATTTAAAAGTGGATAAAGGGGACACAATCACTGGTGTCGGGTAAATACACATCTCCTATATGGGACCCACTCTAACACATGGACTATTCTGGCACGGACATGTGGTGCCTATATATATGGTGCAGCTCTCCGAGGATGGCCCTCGGACCCAACCAGTAGAGAGCCTCTGTGAGACTAAGCTAGGACGATATATTTCATCCGGACCTTAAGGTCCACCTCGAAGCACATCCGACTCCTCTCCATTAGTCCTCTAGGTGGTTCCCTACCTCTCTTTGTTAAATATAACAGTTTTTGATAGATCATTGCACTCGAGTGTCTCCATTACAACCCATCAGAAAATATTTTCACGTACGGAATGCGGAAGGCCATCCACTTCAGTCCTAACTCTATCCATTCCGACTTCCTACTATAAATAGAATGTCTTCACAATGTGCTAGGGTACGATCACTCTTTTTGTACTCACTTTCTCAGTTGAACTTTACCTTCCAATTTTCTATTTGATACTTTCTTTGACTGAATAGAATCCTCTATTGTAAATTGTATTCATTTCTTATTCCATAATTCACATTAATGTCATATGTATAAACTAACTTTTTTAATTATATATTTGGTCTAAAATTTTTACACTTGATGCACATCGATGCATTAAAATAAAATATGAAACACGATTTATAATAAATGATCTCATGCATTCTCTTAGTTAAGCATTAGAAGGTCTTCATGAGACCCTTCTAACTAAATTCACTTATGTTACTTTATAGCAGGTTGATGACCGAACCAGCATTCTTATCTTAATTTGTTCTCGTATAGTTAGATCTTCAGAAGTCCACATCAAAGAGAACACCACCAAGCAATAGCAAAAGCAAAAGAAAAAAAGACATTGGCGGTCAATGCTGACGCAAGTGATCTGCTCAACTTTATTATATCTATAATCTTGTCCAAAAAAAAATTATTAATAATAAGTGAAAAATTACATGCACCAAAAAAGTACTTTTTACCGAATCTTATATATGTAACCAAATAATCACTACAACAAATATGAGATAAGATGAGTATTCAATTTACCTCTAAAATTCAAAAAAAATACCTTTATTAATATATAAAGAGACTTTGCAAAAGCTAGTCTTTACAATCGCAATTGCAAAAAATATCGAGGCTTCTTATTCAAGATGTCCCCGTATATAATTTTTAAAAGCAAATTATAAGAATTGAATGCTTAATTGAGTTTGCCTCCAAATATTTATGAGGGTTATTGAAAATAAAAAGTATTTTCAAATCTTTTTTTGAGGTCAATTTATGACTGCTTCCAATTGGATATGCCCCAAAGCTAATATTTTTTTTGTAGTGAATGGATTAGGTTTGTAATCCACTATTTTATCTCCTCATTAATATTCACTTTTCTGCCCGAACAAATGTCAGAAATTAAATGATATACCAAATAGCTGCAGTGTCATGCAGATGTATATCTCTATCTACTGTGGATAAGTTTGACTTGAAATTAGTGCAGATATTTAACCCATTGTAATTAAACGTATTAATGGTGGATAAAAAAAAGTGTAGGCTTTTTGTTTTTTTATACTATCATTTAAAAAAAAAAAGTAGTTGATGATATAGATTTTAAAATTTTTTTTGATATCTACATTGAAAAATCTATTTCGAAAGACAAAATTTTATATTAGGAAAAAAATTATGGTCACAAAATTCTAATAATAATTTTAAAAAGTTTAATTTTTTTGGACTTTTATATCATTATTTTCAGAAAATGTTGGCGATGTTTATTAAGAGCTAAAGTAAAGAGGAAACGATTTCGAAAAATAAAATTTTATATTATTGGGGCCTCCATGAAAAAAATGCTACTAAGAAATTAATGTGAAATAATAAAATATTATTCTAAATTATCATGAGAGAGAGAGAGAGAGAGAGAGAGAGAGAGAGTGAACCGATAAAACGAAATTCCAATTTTAGTTTGATTTCCACATTACGACCTGGACTTTAATTTGTAGTTAACTGTGCTATGATTTTCAGGACCTTGAGTGAAGTGCCAACATTAATTACATTTTGTGGATTTATTTTAATTTTAGCTAATACATGTCACGCGGGTGTCATCCCAATAATCCCATAAAAATAACTCTTATGTTGAGAAATACAAATCCCAGCACATTTTTTCTATTGTTTTTTCTTCGTGCTTTGCCTATATATATTTCTTGTGTGCATATATTTCTCATGCATTATCTGCTTCTCTCTTTCACACACTTTCTCTCTCAGTAAAAAGGCTCATTCTTGATTCCCTTTCTGTGCCCCCCCCCCCCCCCAAACCCGTCTCTCTCTCTCTCTCTCTGTGATAAACATATATAGTCATGTTCTCTAAAGACGATGCTCGCACTGGAGTTGGTATTATAGGTTTGTTTTCTTGATTTTGATTGTTTTAATGTCTTGAAAGCCATGACATTTTGCTTTAATCTGTCACACACACGCACACATGTGTAGGTGTGTGTTTCAGAGTCTGCAGATTATACAATCATATTGTTTGTCTTTGAGGTGGTGGGGGTGATACACTGATATTGATGGGGGTGTCTTCATTTGTCTATACTCTTTAATTTTAAGTTTTACAAAATTACTAATTAAATAAATCTAAAACTCTAGTGTTTTTAATGAATAAAATGTATTAAATTGCTTTTCTTTAATTAAAAATAGGAAAAAAAATGTTTGTTGTTCATAATAATAAGCGGTGAACTTTTAATTTAATTTTTGTTACATCATAAGTCCAAACTAATGCGTTCTCAATTTGTTTATTTTTTCCAGGGAACATCATTTCACTTGTATTGTTCTTGTCCCCTTTGTAAGCTCTCTCAATTCCTTGTTTTTATGTAATTTCACATTTTATGATTTTACACTCTTAATTTCCCATAAATACATACATATATATATATATATATATATTAAATAATTATTTCTATTTTAGGCCAACATTTATCCGTATATGGAAGAAGAAATCGGTGGAACAATACTCACCAATCCCATACCTAGCCACGTTTATCAACTGTGGGCTTTGGGTGCTATACGGAATGCCTATGGTACACCCCGACAGCACCCTGGTTGTGACCATCAATGGGACGGGGTTTGGGATTGAGATTGTTTATCTGTCACTGTTTCTCATATTTTCCGACACGAAGAAACGGCTGAGGTTGGTGGCGGCTGTGGCGGTGGAGTGCGTTTTCTTGGCGGTTTTGGCCGTTCTTGTGCTCAATTTGGCTCACACCACCAAGCTCCGGTCAACAATCGTCGGCAGCATTTGCATGGCCGGCAACATTTTGATGTACGCGGCGCCGTTATCGGTCATGGTACGTGTTCGAAAAATTCTTATATGAATCGGTGTTTGGACTCACATATAAATTATTATGGTTTAAAAGATGCTTTATTTTTTTATTTTTTTGGAATGAATGGAAGTTCAATCTGGTATTTCCTTTTTTTTTCTTTTTTTTTCCTTTTCTTTATTTATTGCGTTGGGGGGGGGGGGGGGGGGCTTGGGTTTAAGAAAAAGAGGAATTTATGGTTTATCAATTAAATGCATATATATTTATATATAAATTTTATTTAGAAAAAGAAAGCAAATTTTTGGCGCTTTCAAAATAAAAAGAAACATACATATATATATATATATATATATATATATATATATCTTTGGGAAAAAAAATGAAATTTTTGGCTCTTCCAAAAAATTTAATAAAGGTTTTTTTCATATCTTTAAAAAAATTATATTTTTTAAAATTAAATTTTCTAACTCTATATCTGGACGTGCTAGCATTTTTGTAGCATGCCTATCTATAGTAAGATTAATTGTGTGTGATATTGTCCGCATGATACACATTCGAATCATCTGAGCAGTCTCAAGTAAATGTGCAATCCTTTTTGTGCCGTGTTATAGTTGTTATTAAATACTAGTTATTTGGACACACTCAATACGCGTGCAAACTAAAAAATATATATTATTTAATTATGTATTTAAACTTTAATAAATTACATCATAAATATTTTAGATTTTATATATGAATATTTTTTAGTATTTATTAAATTCATGATAGGTGAAAAGTAAAGTAATTTATTAATTAAAATAGAACAAAACTTATATGATTAAAAAAATAATTGAATATGAAAATTAAAAAAAAAATACTAGATAGTGTGATGTGAGAGAAAAGAAACAGAATATATTGAGAAAGTAAAATGAAAGAAAAAAAAAAGAAATGTTGGATTCGATGAGAGAGAAAATAGGGGGAGAGAGATAATAAAAAAGGAAATGATAGACCAAAACCGCTGTGAGACCAGAGTAACTATTTAATGGCCCCCCTTTTTATATAATAATAATTTATAGAATAATATAGATAATATAGATATTAATGTAGAAGTATAGATATGAGGGGTACGTCACAAGAGATCACTTTAAAAAATAAAATAAAAAACATTGAAAAATAATATTTGGTATTTAAATTTTTATTTTAATTTGATCACAACATATAATACATAGATTGATATTTGATGATATATTTTCGTGGTGCATTGTGCAGAAGCTGGTGATCACCACAAGAAGTGTGGAATATATGCCATTTTTCCTATCCTTTTTCTCCTTCCTAAATGGTGTGTGCTGGACTTCTTATGCTCTTATTCGTTTTGATCCCTTCATTGTTGTAAGTCACTTTTTATATCGATTTTTTTCCCTTTTTTTAAAACATTATTTATTTATTGCCTAATTAATTATGCATTAATTATTGTTTTGACCACTAAACTTGGAGCTGAGTAGTGGGTTCAAATTTGGTACCAATGAGGTACTGAGTTCGAACTCTCTTGTCCTTTCCCTCTTTCCCCTTGAGTGAATGTGTGTGTGTGTCTGTGTGGGGACGTTTTTCCCGTTGACATTTATAGGGTGTTCCGAGTTAATTATATTAAAAAAAAAATTATTTTTTACCATTTTCTTCTTCATGTTCATGGGCGTTAGTTTGATTGAGTCATTATTGTAACTAAGCTACTTGGATTCTGATAACCTTCATTCAAGTTAGTGAATGTCAAAAAACAAAAGGGGTTAAAATAAGTCTATAATACATAAACTCCCCTTTTTCCTTTTTCTTTTGTAAAAAAGCTAAAAGTACCTTAAAATTAACTTTTCACATCTAAAAAACAACTTTTTCAATGCAAAGAATTCATTCCACCAATTTCTCACCAACAATACAAAAGTTAATTTTTTTAACTAAATTACCCTTGACTTTTTTGGATTAATAAACGTAAAGAATTGATTTATTTTTTTCCATAGAAAAATTAGTAGGATGTTTTTTTTTTCTGGATTCTGAATTATTTTTATGGGGTTTTATTTATAAAAACTAATTACAATGATTTCTTTCAGTAATTTTCCCTGCTTTAATTTTCGTTTCTGTTTATTTTTATATTACTAATTTCTCTAAAATGCAACTTTTGTGAATTTGCAATGCAGGCCCCTAATGGTATGGGAACTCTACTTGGGCTGGCCCAATTAATATTATACGCGAGCTTCTATAAATCCACCAAGAGAATACTGGCCCAAAGAAAAGCCCAAGGAGAAGTGGGCTTGGAAAAAAACCCAGCACCAAGAGAGACCAATAATAAAATTGACCTTGTTTAGAACTGACTTAGTTATTTCCGAGCAATTGCTCTTCAATAATTCCATTGTTATATCTCAATGTTGTCTTAAAAAGTTAAAGAATTTTGGCAACTATTTAATAAATTTTGTTGGTACGGCGTCGTTTGGAAGTTAACGTGGTTACGCTCTCCATGCTATTGTGAATTGTACGAATAGTTTGATAAACACACCGTTATCGACGCCGGTTAAACGCTTATGACGAATAGATGTTGTCACAAAATACTACTATTTTGTTAAAGTATGGACACGTTTGATTTGTACTTATCAAGCATTTGGACCTACTAAAACACCAACTTAAGCATGTTTGATAGGAGGTCGGAATTTCTTATGAGCCATCTCGTGTAATGCAGCTTGAATTAGAAATTTCATACAATCAAGTATAGCAATCTCACAATTGAGGTACATTTATAGAATTACTGGTGAAACATTTCAACTGACCCATGTAATTTATCATTTTTGTTCTTGAAATTGGCTTGAGGACCAAAAACAGGGAATGACATGAGGGTAAAATAGACTTTGAACCCCTAAATGCCATCTTTACACACACAAATCAAACATACACTTTGTTAAGAAATTTCAATTAAGAAAATTATAATACCAAAATAAATATATTTACCAAATGCCAAAAGGGGGACCCACATTACTAAGACATTAAGCAGCTTATGTAGGAAATTTATTTTCAAACGTGTCATATAAATATAGTTAAGAGCTCGATTATATATATATATATATATATATACTAGCGGTAAGTGCATATTCGATACATGTGCAAAATAAAAACAACATATAATTTAATTGTGTATTTAAATTTATTATATAGAATATAAATTTTTATCCAAATACTTATAAAAAAAATTCAAATAAGACTAAACTATCTAATTAAAAGTAAATAGGAAAGAAAAAAATATAAAATTAGACTGGATAGTGCACGGAGAGAAAAAGAACAGGAAAAAAAACGTGAATAGTTGATTGGAGAGAAACAAAAGAGATTAGAAGTTGAGAGAGAGAGAGAGAGAAACTAAAAGTCAGATCAAAGACACCAAACAATTATCAGAGAGTGCTAGTTATTTATAAATATATATCTACACACACGCACACATATGATGTTATCAGTATTTTCATTTTATAATAAATTAAATACGAATATGAACAAAATTTTCCAAATGTTTGCTAGGTTTCCTCGTTGTTTGGTTAACTCATTTATCAATCACACTTAATACGTGACCCGTATAAGCAAATGTGGCTCAAAGGACAAAGGAAAAATAAAAAATAAAAAATAAAAATTGATGGATTAGCATTTTTGCAAGACAAATCAATAAAAATTGACGGATTCAATGGTATATTCAATATGTTATTAATTGATTATGTAAGTTCTACACATTCCAAAACAAAAAAACAAATAAATTACTAATATTATTTTAGTCTACGCCCGAGAATTTATTACCACACTCTTAGCCCACTTTTAGCCCACTCTTAAACTTTAATTGTTGTTTAATATTGATTCTTTGGAATTAAATTGGCACCATCTTAGTGGGTCAAAGCCTCAAAAGCATCATCAACAGCATTAATATCTTGGTAGGCTTATTGCAAATGCCTCGTTGAGGACGGCCTATGCCACATCCTAAGTCATCTCTATGAATAAGTCATCAAATTATTATAATTATAATTTGTTTTTTAAGTCATAAACCAAACTATATGAAATTACCAAACACCAATAATAGTTACATCTATACCCTGCGGGAACTCTACTGAAGAGGGATGAATCCGTATTTTCAAAGTTAGCCCGTGGATTTTATGTGTTTTTTTTTTAATTTTATAAGAGGGGTATAATTGGTAATTTTATACTTTGGAGGCCCGTAGATATAGTTAAGCCGTGTATTAATAGTTATTTTAAATCATAATATAAACTGAAAGTAGATAAATAAAAAATAATAAAGAAAAGAAAAGGCCATAGAGTTTGAAATAACAGAGCTTTATAAAAAGAACTTTCCAAAAAACGGACAAGCAGTGGAAACTACCATGCTGGAGTACGGTAACGCCAGAGGAATTTTTTGGTGGAGCGATGAATTGCGTAGCGATCACAAAGAATACCAACGGCAAAAGCGCTCTGCTAGGATGACACTAACGCTGAGGGACGAAAGCTAGGGGAGCGAATGGGATATGATACCCCATTAGGCCTAGCCATAAATGATGGATACCAGGCACTGTGCGTATCAACCCATACAGTGTTGTAGGTAACCCGTTAAGTATCCCACCTGATGAGTACGTTCTCAAGAATGAAACTCAAAGGATTTTGACGGGCTATCTCCAAACTTGTTCATTAAAATGAGAATGAAAAACACTTTGCACCCCAAATACATTCATTTTGGCACCTTCTATCCTCAAAAATAAAAATCAATACATTGCACCATCACTTTAATACTCATTTGTAAGTTGCACCTTTAAGTAACATTCAAACTAGAAAAGAAAATGCTTGTCCACACTGAAAATGATCCTATCATTGAAGGGCAAATCAATTATTCTCTTAATTTTCCATCAATAAATCATTGTGTATGAAATATCATTTGTATATGCTGTTTAAATTCAAATTAATCATTTTCTATCATTTGGTTAGTTTTAGAATACATGATAAATTATAAAATTATTTGGCTGTACTTTCTTATCTTTATTTGATTTAATAGGATATAAATTTTTATTTTTTTTTTCAAAAATAAGCATTAAATTATTTGGGAATACATAAATAATTGGATAAAGTAAATTAATATAGAAAAATTATACCATAATTTTGTCCTTTTCACTACTAATAATTAGTTTCTTTCTTTTCTTTTCTTTTTAAGACACTATTGATCAAAGTTTGATTCCTAGAAAGAATCCGATTTGAAGTGATAACTATAACATATATGCAACATTGATAAAACAGATAACGGAAGAATAAATATTAAATAATCAAACCATGCTTAGGTACTTAATTACAAATTAAATTAGTTCTAATAATTATTGTTAATTCTGTCTCATTTGCGTGTAAAGAGTTTAGACCAAAATTTACTTGTTTTGATAAATTGGGACAATTAATGTTGTGCAAACTATATTTAAAATTGAGTGGAAGTAAGCATAATCCACACACATAGCAACCTTTAAATTTGGAGTTGCAATTAATGTATAATATTCCGGCCCCTTTATCTAAAAATTTATTTTTGATATAAAATTAGTCAAAATATTATTTAATGCTTTAAATTTGGAGTAGCAACTTATCAAAAAGTGTTGAAGTAAAAGTACAATGTTTTGGTTTTTATTTTTGAAGGTGAAAAATGTCAAAATGTATATTTTAGGGGGTGCAAAATACTTTTTGCTCATTAAAATGAGTATACTTTCATAAATTTTTATACTTCACTTTCTCAATTGGATGGTGAAAGTTCAAAATATCCAACACTTAGCAAACATTCCTTTTTTTATTTTGACAAAATTTTCAAGTGCATTATAGTAAATATGCAAGGAAGTCCTAGAAATTTTCTTACTCAATCCACAATTTATTTATTTCCAGCAAACACTAAGTGAGAAAAGAAGACTTCTTGTTTAACACTTGTCATTTTAAACCGATGATATCACAAACGTATTTGATTACATTTTATATGGTATTTGCACTTCTAAAAAGTACTTTACAAGCATTTTTAATTTAGTGTTGGATTCTTCATGAGTTGTATAAGCCGTATGGCTTGAAATTCAGTTTGAATTTTAAATTCTATAACATGGTCTATAACAATTTCACCTGTGAGCTAAATTTTGCAAATTTCAATCAAGAGAACCTTTATTCCAAAACAAATACACTTGCCAAATGCTTAAAATATCGGCTCCACTAATTTAAAGAATTTAGTATCTTATACTTTTAAGTCAATATAAGAGTTGTGAGGAGAATTATATATGAATATATACATCAGACATGTTAGGTTTGTATTTTGTAATATATACAGGATGGTTGAAAACTCATTACATTAGAATTCTTATGAATTTCAAAAGAAAAATAAAGTCCAAAACCATAACTCAATAATTAATTCAGGACGTATAACATAGTTTAAAATAATAGATTAAGAATATGTTTTATCTAGTGAAAAAACTTATATGTTTAAGAACTTAGAAACTTTTTTCATTTGTACCTTATATTATACGTTACAGATAATATATTTGGATTTTCTTTCAAGAAATAAATGAGAATACAAAAAAAAATGGAAAAGAAAGAAACGAATGTTATTTAGAGCCCTTTTGGAAATGTTTAAAAAAAGTATTTTCCAACCGGTGATTTTTATAGTAGAGTTTTTTTTATGCCAAGCGATTTTGTGTTTGAATGCAGTAATTAAAAACTTTTTAAAAAGTACTTTTATTTGAAGTTTTCTCGCTTCTGCTTTTTTCTAAAAGCCCATCAAAGCACAATTTTTTGCTCCGAAGTACTTTTCTCCAATAACTAAGTGCTTCTTATCTAAAAAAAATCCATCCAAACGGGCTCTTAATCACATAGACGGTATTCAAAAAAAATGGTAACCACATATATGAAAACAATATATGAATGACGACACAAGAAAAAAAAATGATAATTTGGCTTAGCACGTAGGATCAAAAGAATAACAACAAAAATATAGATATGATTATGGTGAATATAATTATATAAGTATCATTATATAATCAAATAGGGAAGAGTTCAACTGAAAAGGAGAAATTAGAAATTAGAACTTTTACATATACATCAAGTGTGCCTTGTCTACCAAACTCCAGGCACTAGCCAAATATACAACACTTTCTATGATAGTCATGTATAAAAGAGTAACAAATATGTAATACTCTATATATAGGAACAAAAAGAAGTTTAATTTAAAAAAGAACAAAAAGTAAGTAAAAAAAAATCAACAAAATATTATAAATAATAACATTATAAATATGCTTACATAGGCTGATAAGTGAAATGATAAACCACTGCAAATCTTAACTCTCATGCATCGAGTATTAAAACTGTAAAATTTATCCCAGCAATTTTTTTTTTTTTGAATTCCAAGTAATAAATTTTTTTTGAATTCCAATTAATCTATCTATAATAATTAAGGACGTGTTTACTTAGATAGATAACTCAGGTTTATGTCAATTAACCATCAATATCTGGCGTTTACTTTGTTTGGTGATGGGCCCGCAGTTGGGCTCCTATGCGCTCACACGCACGATAAAGCTAGTCAATTTTAACTCCCCAAATTGGGGAGTTTAATTTAACTGTTCTTTTGCCATTTCTTTGAATTGATAATATGGGTCTTCAAACCATTTTAATTACTGACTCTGCCATCAACATCCCTAATTTTTTGGGGTAAAGTATGAGAAAAGCCGCAGTCACTCTCTCTGCAGGTGAGGAGTATCCTCCATTTTTTTACTTCACCTCTTCTTCTTCCCTTCTCTCCTTTTTTTTTATATTTTTTTTGCCTTTTCGTCCCTCATATTCGCTGCTCTATGTTTAGTTGAGGAGTCTCCTCCATTTTTCTCCCTTCACCTCTCCTTCTTCTTCTTTCTTTTCTTTTTTCTTTTTTGGTTTTCTTCCCTCATCTTCGCCCGGAACTCATACATGTTCTCCGGCTGTCGCAAATCGAAGAACTTCACAACAGGCAGCGGATCCGCCATAGCCGTCGACAACGCAGCGCGAGGCTCAGATCCAGATTCATCACGACCCCCAAATCGGAGAACTTCAACATAAGCAGTAGATCCCGCCTCAGCGTGTGTGGAAGAACAATTTGAGCTTTTGAATTTGAAGGTGTTTTGTGTCCTTGTTAGTATGCGTACATCTTGGCCAAAAGATGCTTGATGTTGGATAAGGGGCATAAAAGGTAAAATACATTACAACAATTCTAACCAAACAGTAGAAGTAATGAAGGTGGGCAATCTTGGGCACACGTTCCATGTAAACATAAGAATAAGGTAGTCCAAACAATTATAAATAGACCTATTAACCAACGGGCCGTTAACTACCGTTAAATTCAGCTAAAGAAGTAAACGACCCCTAAAAGATCTTAAAGTTATCCACTTAACTTATGTGGGTGCAGTGGGTAGTCGTGGATAGTCTCACTATGTACACAACCTCATTACTCATCCATATTTAATGAGACTTTCTTAATTATTTATAGATAATAGATCAACTAATAGAACCAGTAGCATTATTTGACAGGGAAAAAACTTAAAATATCTAAATGTATTTGAGATTGTATACCTAGATTATTTGTATATATTTGAACTAAAGTATAATAAGTCATGTATGTAGGGACGGAGCCAGGAATATGATTGCGGGGCGAAATTTTTCGAGATCATTAGATATTAAAATGTATAAATATAAGGGTTATATATAATATTAACATATAAAATAAAAAAAGTTATTATATTTATTTGCAAATGACCAATTAAAAGGGCTATAATAAAAAAAAGTGATACAATCAAAATACCATATAAAATATGATACTGAAAAAAATAACAAGCTATTATTTGTTTTAAAAGAAACAAATATAGTGGATGATGAATTGCTTTTAAAAAAAATACTTAACAAAGAAATTTTTAACAATAATAAATAAAATTGACATAAATCCACATATTGATATATAATCAAAACTCAAAAAGTATTAAAATAGATTTTTTTTTTCTCTCTCTTTGTTCTCATAATCAAAAATTATATTCAAAGCTCAAAAAAAATATCTTTAATTGTTTTCCACCATCACATTCTCCAGATCACTCCCAATTAAGTATGAAGTGTCAAATTAGTAAGATTTATTCAAATTCAATAACCCAACAAATTAACATTAAGGCTCATTAAGTTTAATATTGAACAACTATCAAAATTCATACCAATAATCCTAAGATTCAAATGTCTACACAAAAATAAATTACAAAAATAATAATAATAAATAAATGTATAAATTCTAAAATTATTACACAATTACGTTGCTTTCGAAGAAAAAGTTGAATATTGTAAGGTTTTTGAGAAAAGAAAATTTATAATAGAATTTTTTGTGTTTTAATTGTAATAGAAGAAAGAAATAAAATCTAATAGAATTTGTAATATTTTAATTTGAAGAGAATAAGGAAAAAGAGAGGAAAAAGAAAGAGAGAGAATTTAATTATTATTGTAAATGGAATTTGGTAAAAATAAATCACCAAAAATAAAACAGAGAAAATTAAAAAAATTTATTATGTAACTTATATAAAAATCAAATTCCCTCCCTCCGCCCCCCGGCTCCATCACTGGTTGTGTGTGCACCTTGTGTATGCGTGTTTGTGTGTGCGCACGTGTGTTTGTTTGTGTTGTGTGTGTGTGTGTGTGTGTGTGTGTTCTTGCCTCTGTGCGTGTTTGCATTGCGGTGTGATTGATTTTTTTCAATTGAATGAAATTAAGATATATGCGTTAGTTTGTACTTAATTTTGAAATTAATAAAAAATCCAAAAGGGCAAAATAGGTCTTTCCCTAATTAAATATTTTGATGATTTTGTTGATTTTATTTCTTGAAAAATTAAACAAGGATAAAAAAAAAAGGCCAGTTCACTATTTTTTTTATCAGAACCCTACCGAAATGGAAACTTTAGTATTTTGCTATTCAAGGTACCTTTTTTCATAGAGGAAATTACAGTTTTCCACCCCAATTATGCGAGTTTTTTTCACTTTACAATCTAAATTGTGTCAAGTTATCGATTTCCTACTTGATCTATGCAATTTTTTGTAGGTTGTAACCTAACTGGGTTTTTCTATCAAAAATTATCACCGGATCGATGATACGTGAGATGCACGAGCTTTAGTAAAGATATTTTTGTCATTTCTTTCTAATTATGTAATTATTTTTTTTGTCCTTTTTTTTCCTCCCTATCGTCTTTTTCACCCCCACCCCCCCACCACCTGCCTCTCTGTCTCTCTTGTTGCTCCCCCACCTTCCTCCCCCCACACACCGCCACCCCCAACCCCCAGAGCAAATAGATCGAGAGAGAGAAAGAAAAGGAGAGAGAGAGAGAGATACTCCCACCACCAACCACACTGCTCCCCCACCCTCGTCTCCCCACCACCACCACCATCACCACGCTGCCGTCGCCCCCACCACCAACCGCTGCCACCCCACTCCCTCCTTCTCTCTCTCTATGCTTTGAATCTGATTTGGGAAGGGGGGTGAGAGAGAGAGAGAGGGGTAGGTGGTGGTGGCAGCAGCAGCGTGATGGTGGTGAGGGGATGAGAGTGGGGGAGCAGGGGGAGGAGGGCGAGAGGGAGAGAGGGGCAAATGGTGGTGGGGGTGAATGAAGATAAAGAAAATGGGGAGGAAAAAAAAGGAAAAGAAAAAAATATAATTGTATGAAGATGAAAAGACAAAAATATCCTTTAGTAACCATGTGCATTTCACATGTCATTGGTCCTCACATGTCATAGATCTGGTGGCAACCAGTAATACGGCATAATTTAGGTTGCAAAATAAAAAAACTCGCATAATTAGGGTGGAAAACTGTAATTTCCTCTGTTTCATATTGAAAAAGGGGGAGGTACCAATTACAGTTACGCAATTTTCAAAGGGATGTAGATGTAATTATCCCTATTTTATTAATTTAGTTTTAAATTAAAATTACTTAATTTGTTAATTATCCCAATGAAACAAATAAAGTATAATTTAAAAATATCTCAATGAAACAAATACTTATTTATAACCACTGCTTTAAGAAATTATAAGATTGTATGATCAAGTATTTATAATTTCAACACAGTCGTTTAAATGATGAACTCATAGGGATATCGGCTTAAAGAAATTGTTTAAACAAATATGAACAATAAGAGCAATACTGCTCAAGTGATACAAACTAATCGCTTAAGGCTGCTTATGACTCTTACCTCCACAACGGCTTGGCTGGTGAAATTACATATTTATAATCAGATCAGATCTCCTACTTCATAATAGTGCTTTATCCCCTACCCCACATTTTAGATGTGTAACATGTATAAATCTTGAAGATTTACTTAACGACAAAATATTTAGTTCCGTTAATTGTATTTTGTATCCTTATCTAATCTGATAAGGAAGTTTTTTTTTCTGCTTCTCCATCTAATTTTTTTTTATCATGTTTTCTGATTTGATTTTTAGAGAGAGAATATTCAATTTCCATAGCTATTCTTAGTTTTGCAAGGACTTTTTCTTTTTTTAATTAAATTGCAAGGTTTTGTGATGAAGCAGAAAAGAAATCCCTTATCAAATTAGATAATGGGAAAATACCATTAATGCGATTAAATATTCTGTCGTTAAGTAAATTTTTAAGATTTACACATGTCGGAATATTTATAGCATGGGACAGGGGATCCGTTCTGATTTATAATAGTCACTTTAGGAGATAATAAGATCGCCTAATTTATCATTATGCTTATAAGCAAATCGCTTAAGAAAAATGTTATCGGTTAATCAATAGAAATCACTGACAAATATAATCTCATGAAGTCCTTTCAATCCCTAAATTATCGTGTAAATCAACCTCTTCCTAATCCTTGTCTTTTAATAGCACTTAATTATCGTATAATTACCTTAATTGTGCCACGTCAGAAATTTGCAATTATAAAAAAGGGAAAATTATTTGCACGGTTACTTTGTCAAATGGATATAACATGGTACTGAATTTGTAGGAAAAGTTAGACTATGGGGAGTAAAATTTAATTTTAACGAAACTTGATACTAAAGTTAAAGACTCGTTAAATTATGGGCGCTAAATGCAATTTATGAGTCATTAGTGCCTGCTGTCTCTCCCTCGATTCTCTCCTCGTTTCTCAACACAATTCCCCTCCTTCGCCGCCGCACCCAGCCCCCACCCCACCGGCGTTCGCCACCATCAGCGGCAGGGCATCGTCGTCCCCCACGCCAAACACCTCTACATTCACAGGCACATCGGGTAATTATTTTCCCCCCATCGCGCTGTTCTTTTTCATCTTTGTTCTTTTTCCTTTTCTTTTTCTTTCGGTTCTTGGGCATAATTCACACTCCATCGACATGGAGCGGATATATTCACGAACATGGATGGATTTATTTGCTGTTTTTGGGATTTTAGGTTCAACAAGAATCCCCAATTGAAATGGGCTTTAGGGATGAGGAAGTGGAACTAGGAAAAGCTTTAAATTTTTTGTCAATTGATTTTGTTTTCCCGATTTTAGAATTCAGTTCACATGATTGCCATGGATTCAGATTGTTTGATATCAATGTCTAAGTTATGCCGATGGAATAGAAGAATTGGAAATTGGAATGTGACTTTTTCTGATTTTGTTTTTATTCTTTTTTCTTAAATTTCGTTTAATTAGGCATATAATTAGAATGAACCGAGATTCAGTAATTACTGAACCAAAGGTTTGGCGTTCGACACACTGGTTTGGCATGTCGAATTTTCGATTCATGGAAATTTGTGATCCATGATTTGTTACTGATGTACAACCATAGTCGGATGCACTAAGTTATTCAATCTAATAGACGATTTTTATTTTGATTGATGTAAAACTCACGAGTTTTGGTATCACTTATCAGCCTGAGATTAGAACAACCTATTCTGGGATGAGCTGAGGTGGGATGCTGCAATACACATGGTAGGAAAAAACGACTGAAGATGAAATATACAGAATAACTCAAACCTCTTAAATTAAATTGGTTTTGGGGATATCCTACTTTATTGCACCAGCCTTAACTCTATGTAAAAACGTGTGAGATTTCTCACGGCAACTCATATGGAAGACCCATTCATCGTGGAATATAACAATAGTCTTGATTTTTTTTTCGTGGTTTCCGTGAACAGGTTCAAGGGTACATTTTGAACCCCAACTTACCTGCAAGCTGATAAGTTTTTTCCTTCAATCTTACGGGTACGTCAACATAAAAACTATTTTTTGGTGTTATAGTTTTCCTCATTCTGGCTATATCTTCTTTTTTCCTGGTTTTTTATTATTAACATTATACTGTATTTTTGTAAGGGGTATGGTGATGATCAGTTTGTAGTTGTAACTAATACTGTGTATGGACATAAATGGGAGATATTGGTATTTGAGTAACCTATTAATAAGATAGGTTTACCTTAGTGTTACTTCTATGTTTGTATTGGTGAGCTAAAGTTAAAGACTCTATTTGTAGATCTTTGTGCTGTAACAGCTTTGAGTTGCCCCTTCTTCTTGTAATGGCATGATATCTATGTTTATTTGACTATCCTATATGTATGTATCGTGGATCCATAGTCTTGAAAATTATATTCTAGATCAACTACTACTTGCCATGAAAATACAAACGTATTCTTGAATATTGTATAGAGGAATTTGGTGCCCCTGGATTTCCATGAGATTGTGAAAGAATATTTGCTGTTTTACAGCCACTTGGCAAATGGATGATGTAGAGTTGGTAGCAATATTTATCTGGATTATTGATTTTGTAGGTGAAAAAAAGAGAATAGCGAATCTCCTCCCTCTTATCTACCACCCTTCTATATCACGCTTTTAACGGTATTATGCTAATACTTGGTTTAGATGTAGAAAATATTTTTTAAAATGTCCCAATTATAAATGGCTCAAATATTTCAAATGCAACAAATTCAAACTAAAGTGGGAGATCTGAAATTATATTTTTAACAGACAGACAAAAATCTAATGACAACTCCTACTTTAACGATAAAATCAATTATATTATAGTATTCAAAAAATCAAATTACAGTTACATTCCCATTTATTATTTTTAATACAGAATGTATGTTATATATAATTAATCCATACCTCAATCTTCCCCCACTATCATCGGTGTCATTAAAGTACCCCATCTTGACCACTT
This sequence comes from Petrea volubilis, assembly GCA_026212405.1. NCBI lineage: Eukaryota > Viridiplantae > Streptophyta > Magnoliopsida > Lamiales > Verbenaceae > Petrea > Petrea volubilis. The sequence continues at coordinate 17,224,246 of CM047876.1, read as the reverse complement.
TCTCAATACCAATAATGTGGCTACTCTGAAATGATATGAGTCAATGAAGTCTATTTTTCATTAGATCAATTCTAAGGAAATTTTCATTTATGTTGGATGGTTCTGTTTATTTTTTAGATTATTTTAGGGGAAAACTATGGATGCGGAATTGCAGAATATCAAAAAATGGGTGGTCTTTTACCCAGTTTACATAAATTCAAAGAAAACCCTTGCCGAGGGTCGAAGAATCAATGCCAGCAAAGCTTGCGAAAATCCTACCTGTGCCGAGATTTATGATTGCTGCGTTCACCTCAAACTCCCCTGTGCAATTGAGGTCTCTCTCTCTCTCTCTCTCTTATTTTTATTTAATTGTTAACCATTGGATTTCCAAAGGAGTGATTTCATTTCAGAATATTAAATGGGTTTTATTGGATTGCAAAATGAACATTAGAGTGAAAAGGCATATCCGCGGGATTTTATGCAAAGAGGGAGAGTGAGGGTTTTGTTGAAAAGGGAAGATGGGAGTCTCAGCAATCCAGCTATTCCTTCAAGTAAGTAATCATTGTAATTAGGTGTTGTGTTAACTGTTTTTATATGGCTTTCTGGTTGAATTGATATGGGTTTATTAACTCTCTGTGATATTGAGTTCCTTTGGCAGTGATGAATATCAAGCATGGTTGATAGTAGTTTCTAAGTTATCCTTGATAATTTTTTAATTCAAAGTGATATATTATTCGAGTTTGGGGGTAAGTTTTTCAAATGCTCTACCTCACAATTCTGTTGTTGGAAGTAGAAAGCCTGTACTTTTCTCTTTATTTCCATTTTTATTTTTTGGGTGGCTGCTTTATTTCCATTGAGGCCAGGAAGGTATTACTGGTTAGGCTGTCGTTATAAATGATTTAATTGTGATACTTACTGAAGGACCACACTCAGTCTATGGAATTTTCATAAGATGTAACTTGATGGAACTCAATTGAAAATATTCGCTATAGCTCCATTTAACACATCAAACTTGAATGTGCCCATTTAGAGAGACCCTTTTAATTCAAGAAAGGACTTAGGTTATTCCATACAGAGATCGAAGAGTTTTTCCTTTTGTATGTGCTAAAGAGTGCATGGTGATTTGCGGATCATGTGGTGCCCTATATCACAAGCTGTTCTATGGAGTAGTTCCTTGGTTGCTCTGTAAGGAAAATTATTTAAAGAAGAGATATTGATATTCTTCCTGTGCTTTCTGTACCACATAATAATTCTGTATGTCACATCGATATGTTCTGACCTTCCAATATAGTGTTTCTTTCTTTTTCTTGGTTACAATATAGTGTCTCTTTCAAACACCCAATGTTGTATGAAAAATTACAAGTACGCCACTAATATTTTGGTTTTGTATACAAATCCCACCTGCAGTTAGCAGTGTATCTGAAACATTAGGGAGGCATCTGTAATTTTTTATATCACAGGGGTTTTTGTGAAAACTAGGCTGATGTCAGGGGTTTTCGGTCATTTACCCTCCTTGTAGTGGAGATTTATGTGGTTTTTCATGGTTTGATCATCTGCGCTGCAAATATAATGTTATCTAAATTGTTTTCGGGGTGATTTCGCAGGGAAACAACTAATGCTTAATGTTGCTGAGTTGGTCCCTCGACATCCCGGTCGAACTAAGAAGCAAGAGCCTGCTGCCTCTTCATCAGCAGCCGGTGCTTCCAAATCTGGAAAGGGGGGAAAAAAGAAGAGATAGTTCCAATCTTGCGGAAATGGTTTTGCCTTTTCTGTGGCGATTGTCTGATAACATTTGTTAGGAATAGTTGGCTGAGAGTCCTCTGTTAGGAACTTTGGTCTTCATTTCCAAACTTCCTTGTGATTGACCCCGGGGATCATCTTTTTTTGTTGATAGACTGGTTTTTCACAGATATTGAGGTTCAGACTTTGTGTCAAATGTCGGGGTAGTTAAGGAATATTCCCTTAATTATGATTTCCGAGCTGCTAGCTTTTGAAATTTTCGCTCTACTTGAGGCAAACGTGTAAGCAACTTCTCATCAATTATCTTTACAAATTATTTTTGTATGGATTCAACCTTGTTGATGCGTAGCTATGTAACTTTTCGTTTTCCATGTGGCCGTGTGATGAAGTGATTGTGTTGGTTGGTAGTTATTGATGTCTCCTATGGTATAGTAGTTCTGTGACACTCTCCAGGTGCTTTAACTTGAGATGCATCTGGGAGCAATTTAGGGGACAATGGGTGTTTATTTTATTCAGTGTTTTTAAAACCTGACCAGCCGGTCGAACCGGTCCAACTGGTGCCTAGTCCGGTCTGAGTTACCTCTAAAAATCCGTGGTCAGTTGGCCCATCGTGAACTGCTGAAAACTGGTAAATAAAAGGCCGAACTGGTTCTGGATCGAACGGTTTAGAAGCAGATCTACCCCTTTTTAATGTTATTTCTTCTACGTGTGGTTAAGGTTTCTTCTTGTAAAATTAGAACCCACCATTGTCGACCGATATCAGATGACACTTTACCATCAGTGGAACCCAACCACCATCGCATGGATTTGATTTGAGGACAATTGTAATCCGTGGTATGATGAGCTTTATTATGTTATACTAAATATTGAGCTTGAAAGGAATAATGATCTTTATGAATGATAAATATTTTATTATATTCATTTTAGAAAAACCAAAAACTTAAAGTGGGGAATTTTAGATGATTTTTTTTTCTATATTTTAAGAATATACTTTCGACTTTTCAGTTAACATTTACAATGTTGCATAAAATTAGATATAATTATGATGTCACACCAGTGGAATTGATGGTCAAACCAGTAACTAGTTAGGCCGCCGATTAGATACATTGATTTTAGTCATCTATAAAGGATGATTTTGAGCACAATTGTCTAACTGTAGAGACACCTTAATAAAGTCTTAACAATGTTAATTTTTAAATATCTGTATGGTGTTACGATAATAAATAAACTAGTAGAGGTAAGCATAAAGTACTTTCTGCATGTGTTATTATTGGATCTTTTGAATAAAAGTTCAAGAAATTCTTAAGAAAATTGAACGGCATATTTTTGACTATGTTAGACTAGTGACTCTTTTTTATCTGAGCTAGGTAACATGACTACGAACCCGCAATCAAAAGATGTGTCAAAAACTCTACTCTACAATAGTTAACAGATAGCTCGTCTTATCGCATAGACACATCCTTAAACTTGAAGTTTGAATTTCTTCTTGACGGTACGCTCGTCTATATTGTATTATCGTTTTTAAGAAATCTGTTTTTCACATTTTCATTGTGATTCTCTCATGATTTTAAAGTTGCAACTTATCTAGTCATTTTAATGTGTTTTTTGTTTTTTTTGGCATTTTCATCATGCTTTTCCCATAGTTTAAAATTCAATTCACACTTGTCGCTATGATGGTTGGATCATGGATAAGCTCTTAAGCTAACCATCAAACAGAGATTGCAACAATCATCTTTGATGATTTATCATTCACCTAACCTCTAAGATTGGATATGCATCCATTTAATTCATTTTTAAGTACAATTATCTTAGAAGACTGGAATCGTGTACAAGTTATAAATTCATGACTTTTTGGTGGTACGACAAAACAAGCATTCGGGGATAGATTTTAAATGATCCTTTAGAAAAGTACTTGTCAAATATGGAGCAAAAATCTTCCTTCTGGTCTTGCTTCTTAACAAAGTTTGAGAGAGAGAGAGAGAGAGAGAGAGAGAGAGAGCCAAAATTGAGAGAGGATCGGATGCGGTGTACAATAGGACAATTGGGATAAACTGAGTTTCAGTATTGGCTCAACCTGATCTCAACTTTCATTTCATTTCAACAGAATTAATATGAATTCATTACACAAGTTAGCAACCCTTCTCAACCTCCTATCTGTTTTAGACAATCATTTCAAGCTCATGCTAATTCACAGATCACATCAGATACTCCTCCCCGACTCACGAAGAATATTGACTAGCCTGGATCTTGACCAGCTTCATTTTAGCTCAATATGGCAACTGACCTTTCGGCTAAAATGGTACATCTGTGAACACAAACGACAACAACCCGTTCAATAATTGCCCTAGTTTTTCACAAGATATTTTGGAAAATGATGTAAATTCTACTTTTGTTTGAGAGCATCCAGGCTTAATCTCCAGAACTCAACAGGCTTTTCTCTTCCTCTTCAAGTCGTTTTAACCATTTCAATCCGAGATCAGATCCTGCATCGGCAGCGATTTCAAATTGTTCTCTTGCCATCTCAACTGGATTAAACATAGCATTCTTCCTTGATTTTCTGTTCGGGGTTGCCTTCTTCACGTAGAATTTGGTTAGTGATTCAGGGAGTTCAGCACCTAAAACATTTGTACCGAAAATGTTAATTGACAAGTAACAAAGAAACCTGAAATGAAACCAACTGCAAAGACCAGGACAAGTAGCTTGATATCCTGGATATAATGCCGCAGAAAAGTGGCATTAACTCATACTTTTCCAGAAATCATCGAAAACCTCCATGCAACACCAATGATTTCCCCGCCCTCCACAAACTTACAAGTTACACCACCCAATACCCTATCTTTTTCTTCAAAAAGAACAAAAAACCATACCTTTCTATACTCTGTCTTCCATACATTTTCAGTTCATTGATTGAATTATCATTTTTTAACTAGGAATCAAAGCTTAGTTATAGGTCGGGATTAACTTACACAAATATTTTGAACGCATCAAAAAAAAAAAAAGAAAAAAAAAATCAGCCATACCACTATGTAGATAGTTCTTTATTAAAATACCAATTAACGTCTTGCACCACTGGGATCCCGCTACATCACAAATTTCTTGGAAGTTTCAATCACTATAGAACAAAAAGAGATGGGGTGTGGGGCAATAGGGGGGATACAGACATTATTCTCCCCTTTTCATACAGGCACCGGGGACAAAATTATGTGAATTCGATTTTTTATACTTTGCATCAAGAACAAAATAAGCAACCTGTTTCTATAAGAGGTCAAGGCCCGGCGAGGGAAAAGAGATATCTCACATGTCATGCACACAAGGGTTAGTTCAGTAGGAATGAGGGTGGAGGCACTGAGTGAAGGTATACTTTTATCTTTTTTCTCATGACTTCTAATTTGGGGACTATTAATATGTCAATAAGTTCTTTTTGCTCCAGCACAGTAGCATTACAGAGATAACTTGGCTATCACCAGCTTAATGAAAATGGAAGCCCAACATAGTACCTAATCAGTTTAGAAATCACAGAACTCCCAACAACAGTTGAAATCTTTCTACCTATTTTTTTTTCAAGCAATAAAAAAAGGTGCATACGAACTTATTATCAAAATGATCAATCCAAATGCCAAAGCAACAATTATAATATTCTTAGTTCCCTAAACATTTTAAAACAACAATTAGTTGCCTGCCATAGGAAAGGGCTAACCTCTAAGAAGCAGCGAGCCATAGGCTATGGCAGCACCAGTATGACCCTGCATGAAATCAAGGTGATAAAGTTATCTATGCAAAGCTTCTTCTACAACAATGTAACTATTGAAGTTCTCTGAGGTCCAACTAATCTAACTGGTTTCCTTCAAAGAGATAAGAAAAACGTATGAATACGGCAGATAATCATTTCAGCAACTTTTGCTGAGATGTAGGACCATAGAGCTAAAATTCATAACCTTATTGCTTGAAAAACAATAGCAGTTAAGTATCCAGAAGCGGACTTTGACTACCTTCTCAGATGCTCTGTGGAAACACCATATGGCAGACGAAACATCTTGCTTCACACAATCCCCGGTCAAATATACAGCTCCCAAGAGGTAGAGAGCACCAGGATGCAACTAGAACATCACAATTCACAAGTTCTAGTAAGGTTTCAAACGCTATTCTTCCAACATGTTAGTTAAGAAAAAATTTTCAAAGAAGTATCATCTGTGCATGCCTTGTAGAACATACCTGGTCAACTGCCTTCTCCAGATAATAGAAAGCTTGCTGTTCAGATTGCACATAATCATTCTGCCAAAATACAAAACAAAAATCTAGAGTAATGGGATCCAGAAGACTCGATTTCTCTCTTTCGTACAAGATAAAAAATGGAACACAAAAGTAAGAAACCATACACCATTTTCGCACATAAGAAAGAGTTTAACTTTGAAGGCAAAAGAATATACACTTTAGTCAAGTTTATTCCCTAATTGCGGAATTTGGATTGTGGATGGAAGCTCTTTTCATTGTGAGTAGTTTGAACAGAGGTGACCCATAGAACAAGTGTTAAATTGCTATGGTTCAACTAAGGCAACAGGTTCAGAGATTTAGCAGTTGCCTGAACTGAGGATGAAACTAGTTTAATTTCTGACATGAACAAAAGCTATTTAGCAATTTAAGCTACATGGAGTTAAGATAGGGTTTTCAAACTACACAGCAGAGTTAACTTTTTTGTTTCATTCGGAAGTCTAACCTTGACTCTTAGGCGGCAACCAAGTTCATACTGCGCCTCTGGATCACCCATCTCAGCAGCTTCCACTAGCAAAGCAGCCCCTCTGTTGAAGGAAGTGCAAATAAATGTCATGAGTTTCGATGAAGTACTTAATAATGTTATCAAATGTGATATTTTTGTCAACCCACAATAAAAGTCAACTAGACATATTCCAGACGATGACCACTGAGGGAGATATCAAGTGGAAGTACAAAACTTTGCAGAAGATTAGAAGTTCAACTTTATGAAACTCACACATACACACACAGGCACATATTCAAGCAAGCTATCCAGAAACTTTCAACTCATGGTCAACTTAAAAATATCTAAAGCTGAAAAATGTAGGATGCGTTTCGTGGACAAAGTTACAACAGGACAGTAAGTAGTTCCTTACATAGCTTTATTAGCACCGGGGACATGATATTTGAGATGCAGCTTGGACAACCAATATCTAGCATGAGTATTCAAGTTGTCAGCCTCGAGTGCCAACTCAAATTGTTCCTTTGCTGCCTGAGAACAAGAACCAAAAGAAAGAATGTAGCTCAACAGTTAGGTTTCAACTATAATCCTTGTGAAAAAATTATAAGGGCAGAAGGGGACTTAAATGGTGCAACAGCCTGATACCCAATTGATAACAAAATCTTTACCTGTAAAACCTTAAGCACAACAATAGCACAAGAACAAAGCAGAAGCCATAATTTAGGTTTCTATATGGCCCAACTGCAGTCTTAATTGAGCAAGATATAACAATGCAAAAGCTAGTTTGCCAATTCTCTGTAAGATTAAAAAGGTTTAATATTCGAATTCTAGAATAGCCAGGGTTCTTCAACAAGTACTTTTAGTCGCCCCCATAGAAAAAAAAGTGAAATAATCAAAGACAAACAAAATAACCAACATAGACATGTATTCTAAGTAGAGTTTCTCCTGTAATAGAAACTCAATTATCAAATGTTTGAGCAGATAATCAATCAAATATCATATATACCAACTTATAGTCTCAAGTAATTTGATGAATCCACTTCTACATAACACAGTACTAGAAATCTAAATTAAGCAAATGAAAATTACCCTAAGCAAAGGGATGAGACGCTTGTCGTTAAGTTCACAATAATCAATAACTCTATCCACTTCCTTCAAAGCACTAAATCCTCTGGCTATGAACTCCATTGCCTTCTTATTCCTACTATGCATTCCTCTCTGTGATAGAAAGCCAAGAAACAGGCGTGAAAATATATAACAAAAAATGAATCTAAGAAAGCTAACAAGGCACATAATATCGGTATTACAAAAAAGAACTCACCGACAAATTGAACTGGGAAAAAGCAGCACCAACAGTGCATTGCCTAACAGCAGCCTTCCTAAGGAATGGTCTGAGCATTTTCCACCTATTTGTGTCGAAACTGCTCCTAAGCAAGTAAAACAAAAGAAAATGCAATTCTCTATACTAAGAACTAAGAACTATAAACAAAGACTCTAGTATGTTTATAAGTACTATAAGCTAAAGAAGAAAAACTTTCTGGAGGAAACAAACAAAAAGATAATTTAGCAACCAAAAGTCACGATTGCATCTGTGATTCACAGTGTTACATGATTATTATGTAAAATTCCTCAAACCAAGAAATAAGGTTGGGCAATAGCATACCTGTTAAATTATTTACTCTCTTAAATGGTGGTATTAGGTTCCAAATAGCCTCATCTGGTTAAACAAATGAGACATTCGTTAAATCTCATGTAGCTAATATCCTTTTGTTGGTTAATTTGAATAGATAAAGTAAACATCAAAATATCCATCCAATCAATACTCAAATCCTAGTTTCTTCTGCATTTTATCAGATGAAGTCCTTTTACTTGATAGCTACCCTTCAGGGCTCCAAAGATTCAGTTCGACTCAAAGAAAATTAGAATTTGGATCTAAAGAATAATATGAGATAATTTTGAATGGATTCAGGTGGAAGAAGAGGAATGGAGCGAGTACAGTGGTAGTCTAGCTGAGGGGGAGCACTTGTCGAATTGGCCATGCACTTCACCTCTTCCGGAATTGGTCCATACTACCAATGCCTCCACAAATAAGACATGGAGTAGCTGGTTTAGTGAAATTCATGAGCAATGGACATTCACATCATGGACTAACAGTACTACACCAGAATCGATACCCCTTTGGCTTTGACAAGTTCAACTTCAGCCCACCTACTGTAAAAAGCTCGGCATTTCAACTTATGCAAGTCAGTATTCTGCTGTGTTTTACTTCAATGAAATGAAGAAACAATTGCATGCGAAGGGGCACTATTCTCCGTAGGCATTTCAGCTTTTTTCACGACACATGGACGTAAAGTGAATTCTCAAACACTCTGGAGATTCTTTCCAGCGGATGGATGAAATACAAAGACAGCGGCAACCCCATCAGTTTTAAAATTACATTATTGTGGGTTCTATATGCAACTGATTGTATTAGAATTAGTGGACTGTAGAAAATTTGTGCTTGTCGTAGGGAACAATTCTTTTCATTCATGTCATTTGGTTCTTGCATTAAATTTTCTTGATTTTCATCATTTATCTCCATTTTCTTGTTTTAAATACAAATATTACTGAAACAAAGAGCTCAAGAAAGCCCCATTCAGAGCAAAACAGAGCATAATCCAAGAAAACAGCAGAACAATAAATCAGACAGCCATTACTTAGCCAAGAATTGAATTCGTGTTCTTCTAGTAAATCAAACACGTGACCATCCCCAAAACCAGTTAAACAAACGCATAATTCACCCCCACGAACACCAAACAGCAAAAATAAAGAAAGAACACCTTTGCAACTTCAAGAGGGTTGACGATGACAACGGAGATGAAGGCAGCGCCTCCAGCAGAAAACGCCCTCTCCCCGAAACTCAAATCCACATCAGAGAAAAACAGAGCATAATCCAAGAAAATTACATTATTATGCAATCTGATTCGCGGTACTTGGAACTCTTGGGTGAGCACCGGCAACAAGGTCGATTTGAAGGTGAATTTTGCGTCCTCGTCGGCCGCGGGGCGGTGGTTCTCCGGAGACGACAACGGCGGAGGCGACGTCTCTTGAATTTGTGGTAGGGTTCAGTGGAGGGAGCCGTTCAGTTTGCGTTAATAACTTTCTAAATTTTTTCCCTTTTTCCTTTTTAAGGGACAATAAGTTGTTTTTAATATTTGAATGGCAATTATCCACTTTAACTTGTTTATTATTGCTTTAATTATTAATAATATTTTTAATTAAAATTTATAGAAATTAATATCATATTATGACACTTTAACTATTACAAATTGAATATGATATTATCATAATATAGATGTATATAGAGTTAAGTTAATGAAAATACAACAATTAATTCGTGTTTATTTAAAAGATGTTAAAATTTACTTTGTTCACAATTGTTTGAGTCATTACTTAGATTTCTTAAACAATGGTGCACTTTTGTTTTGCACAATTGCTCAACCAATTGTTTAAACAATTAGTTGGATCTATAAAAAAAAAAAAGTTTGATCTCTTAAGTGGTAGCATAATTTTTATACACGACTAAGGACATGAAATAAATAATTAATTAGACAATATATTTAAAATTTTAATAATTTTGATTTTATATCATTAAATTAAAATAAAATTATATTTCATACAATTCAAGTAATTTATTTAAATTACTTTTAATTAAAAGATAATCTAATATAAATTAAAGGAAAGAGATACGAGAAATAAAAATAATACAAAATTTTGAAAAAGAAAAAAGAACCCAAAAAAGAAAAAAAGAAAAAAGAACATAACCCACCATGCCAAACCAAGAATTGCGAGCAGCAACAAAAATCGTAAAACACACACACACACACACACACAATTAAATCGTAAGGCTTGGTTAAAATTTTAAATTGAAGGCATGCTAACTGAGTTTTGGATCAATTTTGAAATGGGACGAAGTTCGAGAGGTTAATTTTATTTGTATGTGTGCTGTTTTGGACGTATATTTTTCATGTTTTTTTTTCATGTGTTTTGGAGTTGGGTTTTTTTCCCCCAATATATTTAACTTGGTGTTAAAATAAAATTTTTTTTTTAAGATAGACAAATAATTATTGTAATCTCACTTAAGTTTACTTTTATCGGGAAAATTACAATTATGCCCTTTGAGATTAGGTCAAATTACAAGTAGATTCCCTCATATATGAAAAATTACACATACCTCCCTTGAAACTTAGATCCGACTCACATCCAAGGACAAAAAAATAATGAAATGACTTTTGTTATTGATCTTGTCGAAATGTTAAGAAAAAATAAGAAAAAAATTCCACAATTCAGGTTAAATATAAAATGATAAGTTTGTCTATTTCCTTAATGATAATTATCAATTCTACTAAGAGTATAACTGTTTACAAAAAAAAAAGTCTGAATTTTTGAAAAAAACGATAAAATTCGAGTTTCTCTATAATTTTTTGCTTACACTTGCAAATTACGGTGTATTAGTGATCAGAATACGCTACCTATTAGTCAGACCCAAATCTCAAGAGAGATATATATAATTTTCCGTACCTAAGAGAATCTAGCTATAATTTGACCAAACTTCAGGAGTCCAAATGTAAATTTCCCTTATTTTATCAGTAATCAATATCTATGCAATATAATATAGTAAGAAGGTATTTGACTACAATAACTTCAATTTTGACTTAATGTTACAAAAATTTATCAATAAATAGTTGGTGATTAAATTTCGTCCAATCAAAAAATTGATAAGTATAAATTAAAATATTAATTAAATTTTCTATTTATAATTTGGAATTTTCTAAATTTAATTCCAATATTAAATTGTTGATTTTAATTAATATTTTAATATTTATTTTACCAACGAATGAGAAATTGTCAAATATCAATATGAGATGTTTCGATCAATTAAATCAAGTCTTGCAGCCCGAAAGTCCAAAACAAATCAAATGGTGACAAGTGGCGCATTTGGTCACGTGGACCAATCAAATCACGACACCCAAATAATATTTTTCTCTTTAAAAATAATTATATTAAAGAGATAAATACCGAATAAGTTGTTGGCAATCCGAAAACCCTACACAAACACCTATTAATAGGGGTCATTTGGGGTTCAAAAGGGGATCGAGGAGTTTTTAAGAGCAAGAGAAGTCAAAAAGATCCCGAAGTTCTCTCAAGGCAAGCTCAAGAAGATTCGTGAAGATCAAAGACGAAATTCCCGGCGTTCTTCGCGAAAGTCATCAAATTAAGGCGTTCAATCCGCGATCAAGGTGTCAGCCCGTGTTTTGGCCTTTCTCCCAACTCAAATCTACGGTAATTAAAGCGACATTCAAGGCATTTTTCGCAAAAATCATCAAATAAGGCGTTTGATTTGCAGTCAAGGTATGAAACCAGCAAATCGGCGTTTTTCTTCAAGTCAAAATCAAATCAAATCCACAGTGTTCGTGGCGTTCTATACGGTGTTCATCAAAGTTTTCAGTGTTTGATTCGTGATCAAACTACTTAGCCCACGAATTGCATTATTGGAAGTTCAAATCAAATTCGAAGAAAAGAATCAGGGGATCAATCTTTTAGGGATTATTTTTCATTAAATCATATTCTTTTCAAATATTTGGCGCATATATTTCTCGACTTGTAATTTGTATTTACAAAGTACGAAATTTTGTGTGAACATAAATATTACACATAAATTAAAGTTTCGAAACTAAAGGAAGTTAAGTGTAGCTTTGATAATATGAAAATATAATGACATTTCTTACTTTTTTTTTAATAAAACTAAACATTTCTTTTTTTTTCTTTTTCTTATATATATTAATTTCATTTGTGGAATAGTGGTGTTGAAGGGGGCATTATTCCAAGTATCGTGATGCAGTTTTAAAAAATACATTTTTAAAAGTATTATTTTTTTACTACACATTTCTTTTTCTTTTTTCTTTTTTCTTTTTGCTGAATATTTTAATACGCATTTCATACATGTACTTTTTTTTTTATTACGCATTTGAATACTTTTTATACTATTTGACTAAAGCTCATCTATTTTGGACTAAATATTATTGTTTGCTTTTAATTTATACTATTCTTGACAAAAATAAAAAGGATTGTTAACTTATTTGAAATTGAATTAGGTGCGATTATGAATGTGAGCTAATCCCTCAATCAAAGGAATGTCTCCTTCAAATTGATAAGGTCCCTTAATTCAAAAAATATCTATTTACGTTGGGATAACCCCCTCAACCTATATATATATATAAAGTAAAATAGTGTGGTGAGCCTATTTTAGGTATGTTGTTTATGTGGTATTGAGGTGAACATGTTAGTTTTATTTCTTTGTCTCATATAAACATATTTTCATATTTATAATTTATTTAAATTTTATGAGTTACAATTTTTTAATTATTGATTCCATATTTCACCTATCTTCATAAAAATCATTAATATATCTTTATTCTTTAGAATTTTTATTTTTGTTATATCACTTTTTTTTATTTGTAAAAAGTATTTAAAATACACATGTGTCTAAACATATAGTTGTAATACCTTTTCCTTTATTAAATTATAATATTATTATTTAACAATATTTCTTTTAGTTATGTGTGTATATCAAAATCATACACTCATCGTGTTATTAGATTGTTGAAAAGATATTGAGAATGAGCTTATAATTTTAAAGAATAAAATAAAAAAAATTAATAATCTCTCTTATAAAAATGAAAGTGACCCCAAATTAATTTTAAGGCAAATACACTTAACCCCCTTGATCTATAATCCTATAATACTTGACCCCCTTGTATTATGAAAAGTTTCACTTAAATTTCCATCTTAATTCGTATACAGGCGTTAACTATTACTTGTAAATACCTATTATAGCCTTTTAATCTTTTAACTTGTAAACAATAAAATACTCATTAATGTGAGAATGATAAACTGTACAACCACATTTATTTTTTCGTCTCTATTATTATAGCACAATTATAATACAAATGCACATGTGTATAATAGATTGCAAAGTTTTGTTGAGATTTTATTTTATTTTAATAAATATCAAAATTGATTTTTTTTTAGACTTGAACAAATTATTATTATTATTGTTGTTGTTGTTGTTGTTGTTGTTGTCGTTGTCTTTGTTGTCATATTTGTTTAATAGTTCACGCCTTCTTTTATTTCTATCAAATTTTGAAGTTTATTACACATAAATGCAATGGCTGCAATTTTGTCTGATCAGCTGCGTTAAAAGAGTTGAAAATTGCGCAATAGTAGAGCTAAGTTTTTTGGATCAAAAAATGAAACTATAAACAACTGAAAATTTACATTTGTAGTCTTCAATATATAATAATAAGCTTGTGATATTGAAAATAAAATTGATGTTGGCACTTTAATTGTTTCATTATTTCATTAAAATAATCAGAGGCATTATATCAAAAGGTGTAAAATTTTTGCTTAACGTCAATAGTTGAAAAGGTTTCTGTATTTTATATTTTTATGAGTAATATTAGAGTATAAAAAATTACAATATTATAATAGGTATTTACAAGTAATAGTTAACGACTTGTTTGTGCACAAATTAAGATGGAGAGGTTAATTAGAGCTTATTATCATACGAGAGGGCAAAGTGTTACATAAGCATTAAGCATCGTTCAAGGGGGTTAAGTGTATTTTGCCCTTATTTTTGTGTACAACGTTTTTTCTAATGCATCTAAATTTGGCAAGTGATTTTATTTTGAAAAGTAGTTAATTGACATGATTGAATGTATTATATACATAAGTCACATAATCCTAATTCTTGGTGTAATATATTTTTCTCTCCTATGAGAGTTTCTCCTTCTTTCATTGCTGGGAGTTTTGTCTTTTTTCTTATGAAAGTCCTTGTCTTCTCTCTCTTGAGGGCCGTATGGATTACCCCTTTCTAGACCCTATCTCTTCCTTAATTTTGGTAGCTTGTTTTTGCTGCCCCTCCTTTATTTTTGTGTTTCTGTTTGTTACTTATTTTTCCTTTGTCTTCCAGGTACCTCTTCAGTAGTGGTAGCATCACGGATAACCTACGATTTCTGTAATCCGATCTATTCCTCGGGTCCACCGTCTCCTCGATTGGTTCAAAAATGGAGGGAGAGATTGAAGGGATGTAGAAACTCCTATCCCTAACCGTAGATGAGGACATCAGACTAAATCTGAATAATGGTGAATGGACTGGCAGAAAACTGACTAATGCATATTTCGTTGTGGGACGGATTTTGATCACCAAGAGCTTCAGCTTTGAATTTTTCAAGATCACTATGCTTGGAACTATCAAACCTTTACATGGAATAGAGTTCAAACAACTAGAGGGTGGTCAGTTCTTGATGCGGTTCAACCACCACATGGACCGAAAACGTGCTCTCGAAAACTCCCCATGGTCCTTTGAAAAACAACTGGTTGTCTTACAGGAGATGGATGTGGATGACGATCCAACCTCTATAAACCTTGATCGGTGCGACTTTTATATACGGGTGTTCAACTTGCCATTGAGTAAAATGACACGAGAGATAGCGACGCTGATCGAAAACAGACTCGGCAGATCAGGGACGTGGATTTCGACTCAACCGGTAAGATGTGGGAGGACAACCTACGTATTTGGGCTAGCCTAAACCTCACAGTGCCGCTCAAACGAGCCTTAAAGATTCATGGACCAGCAGGGGCAGAGCTCTTAGTCACTTTTACATAGGAAAGGCTACAGAACTTTTGCTATTGGTGTGGGTTGTGTGATCACATTGTCGCTTTATGCCCTCTCCAATTGCAGGAAGACTTTATTGATTCGGGCCCGAATACACCATACGGGCCATGGCTCAGGGCGATCCCCCAATCCGGAACAGGACAATGTAGGAGATTATTTTTGGCAAGTGGAGACTAGCAAATAATTACGCTGAGTTTCACATCATGGAAAGGAAAATCTGCTGCCCAAACTTCGAGAGATCTGAAAAATCAGAGGTGCGAGCCTGATTTGCCCCTCGTTGCCTTATCAGAACTCTAAATAATTCCACACCCAACTTCTTCATCCATACCCAACCCAAATCAGGATATTATAAACCTAAAAGCCCCTCCCCATCATATCGACCCAAAACCAATCCTTTCCTCGGACGATGGGCCTGCCTTACATGATAATCCTAGTAGGTCAGGCCCCTCTAATAACTCTGATCCACCCCCTTTTAAAACCACCATCTCTGCTCCTATAGCCCAATCTAGATTCCAAACCCAAAACATAACACCCTACCCATATCAACCATTGACTAATGAATCCCACACCCCTTAACCCATGGACTTTTCCTTACAAGACAAGGCAAATCTGAACCCAGCCCATACCTATATCTCCAAACCCCACATCTGAAACTGATCAACACCTACACTACCGCTTCTATCCATTTAAATACTCATGAATCCCCTGCATTGTCCCATACATAGGCTACAAAGAAAATTAAACTTATGGAAGCCATCACTACTCAAATCCACAACCCATATTCGATACTCCCCTCCTTAGAAAGATTTTTTCCCCTTACTCTTCTCACATATAAACCTAATGAACTCCATGAACAGCCCAACAGAACACATCCAGCCTATGCACCCAACAGTCTTCACTTTGGGAACTATGTCCAACAAACGGAGAGAGCAGAAAGCCCCTTACATTAGAAAAGCAAAAGAAAAAAAAGGCACAGTAGGCTCGGTCTCAAGCAACTGATAACATGGATATGAAACAACTAGTGCTTTATGACGGATCAAACTTATCGACGGCGACTGCGGAGTAGTCCTTTCGAACACCATTAGGCTTCTTTGTTGGAACTGCCAGGGTTTGGGGGGCCCTGGTCAGTTCAAGGGCTGGAGTGTATCATCCAGCAGCACAACCCCTACCTAATCTTTCTATTCGAGACCCGTTGTACTCAGTTGAAGATAGAAAGATTGAAGGTTCGTATGGGACTTTTTGCTATCTCTATTGATCCTTGGAGAAGAAGTGGGGGTCTGGCATTACTATGGAAGAAAGATGTGCATGTGTCCTTACTTGGTTTTTCAAGGAACTATATCGATGTGACTGTGTTATCTGATACCACAACTACGGATTGGCATTTTACAGGCTTCTATGGAGCCCCTTTAGTTCAAGACTGTCGTAAGACATGGGACTTACTACGTGACATAAGCATTCGTTACCGAATACCGTGGCTTTGTGCAGGGGATTTCAACGAGATCATGCTTCACAGTGAGAAATGGGAGGACCGGTACAACCAACTTACCAAATTAATTCGTTCCATACGGACGGTGGAGAAAGCGGATCTCCATGATCTAGGCTGGGAGGGAAATCTTTACTTGGTGTCATAACAGAATGGAACCAAACACTATTCGCGAGAGATTAGACCGTGCATTGGGTAATACCACATGGCAAATGCGTTTTCCACAAGCAATTGTGAAATATGTTCCGAATTGTTTCTCGAACCATAAGTTATTGCTAATTAATAAAAACCCACCCTCTCAACTGTGACTTTGGGGAAGAAAGCCTTGGCTTTTTGAGGCAATGTGGCTAAGACGTGAGGATTGTGAAGCTCTATTTGAAAACCTCTGGGATATTCATACAGACCATAGCAACAATGAGGCTAAGGTCCTTAAGAAAATGGAACATTGTCGTGTCGGTCTAATTAACTGGAGCTGAGAATGTTATCATGCACCAAAAAAATATATCCAAGAGCTGGAAGGAAAACTAACCTAGCTAAGGCAGGGAATTATCATGGCAAGCTCACTAAAAGAGGAAGGCGAGATCCAACTCAAACTGGAAGAAATGAAATGTGCAAAGGAGATATATTGGAAACAAAGGGGTAAATTACATTGGCTTCGGCTAGGCGATAGGAATACCTCATATTTTCATGCCCGTGCGTCGCAACGACACACACAAAACTATATTGAAGGACTACGGGACATACATGGGATTTGACGCGAGGAGGTTTCGGAGGTTCAGAAACTAATAGATGAGAATTTTAGAGACACTTTTGCCTCTACACGGCCTAGGGGTGAACTTATCTAGGAAATGGTGGACATCGTGCACTCGAGACTGGATGCGAACATGGTAGGAAGCCTCGTGAAGCCATACACAACTGACCAGGTATCTTTGGCTCTTAACCAGATGTTTTCGTTAAAGTCCCTAGGCCCAGATGGTATGCCTCCTTTATTTTTTCAAAAATGTTAGCGTTTTCTTGGTCCTGATTTGATGTCTTCTGTGCTGGACGATTTGAATAATGGTGTTAATTTGAAAATCATAAATTTTACCTACCTAGTCCTTATCCGTAAAGTCCCAAACCAGGAGTCAATTACATAGTTTGGACCCATTAGCCTATGCTATATCATCTATAAATTGGTATCAAAAGCTACCGCTAATAAGCTCAAACCAATTTTAGACACAATAATCTCTCCATCTCAATCAGCATTTATCCCCGGATGATTAATCACCGATAATGTTATCATTGGTTATGAGATAAATCACTTCCTGAAATACAAGAAAAAAGGAAAAATGGGTTTTATGTGCTTGAAATTGGATATCAGTAAGTCCTATAATAAGTTAGAATGGAGCTTTCTCGAGGTTATGATGTTGAAATTAGGATTTCCTACCTTTTTTGTTACCTCGATCATGTCTTGTATATCCTCTACTTCTTTCACTTTTATGCTCAATGGTATGTAGTTTGGATCACTTATACCTGAAAGGAGGATCCGATAAGGAGACCCCCTCTCACCTTACTTATTCTTGATCAGTGCAGAGATGCTGAGTTATTTAATAAAACAAGAGGAAGAGCGTAATAATATCAAAGGAGTTGCGGTGAGCAAGCACAACCCTTCTGTGTCTCATTTACTGTTTGCAGATGATACAGTAATATGCCTTCAGGCAACCCCGAAAGCAACGGAATGCATCAAACAAATTCTTGATCGGTTTGATTGTATCTCGGGTCAGGAAATCAATACGGGCAAGTCTTCTGTGATTTTTAGCAAAAATGTGAGCTTGGCCAACCAACAGAGCTTGGCAACTTCTCTTGGTATACAACTTTTGGATCAACATGATATGCATCTTCGTTTACCGACGGGAGCGAGTAGATCAAAAAAATCACTATTCGCTTCTATTCGGGATCGAATATGGAAGCGAATTGACGGGTGGCATAGAAAATTTCTCTCTGCTGTGGGAAAGGAAGTGCTAATCAAATCAGTCCTACAATCCATTCCAACCTATTCCATGTCTTGTTTCAAGATCTCACACACTTTCATCTTAGAGTTAGAGGGAATGATCTCAAAAATTTTGGTGAGGAAATAGAGGAAAACGACGAATACATTGGCTTGCGTGGAAGGAGCTTTGCTAGGGAAAAAAGGAAGACGGACTCGGGTTTAGGTCTATCAAGAAGTTTAATGAAGCGTTACTTGCAAAACAAGCTTTGAAGCTTACTACAGATCCAACTAGCTCGGTGGCCCGTGTTCTTAAGGATAAATACTATCCAAATACAGATTTCCTACATACACGACTGGGCTTTCGACCCTCATTTGTTTGGCGAAGTATTTGGGAATCCCAAAAGGTGATCACAGCGGACTCTAGATGGCGAATAGGCGATAGCTCAACAACCCAAATTTGGGACGATGCATGGCTTAATAGGCCTTCTTTGTTCTAACCTATCACACCAAGAGTGGCACATGAAGAGTTAAGTTAGGTAAAGCAGCTTATTGATCCAGAAACTAAGATATGGGATCGAGGACTGGTGACATCGACATTCCTTGAGGACGATGCAAATCTCATCCTCTAAACCCCGTTGGCACGAGAATAGTGCATGAATCAGCTTATGTGGCATTACACCTCCAACGATCGATTCTCGGTTAAGAGCGCATACCACCTCCTTCATCAACTCGACCAGTCGGATTCATCTTCTTCGATGGGGTTGTGGCAGCTTTTATAGAAGAAAGTGTAGAATGCCCAAGTTTCCCGCAAAGTGAGAGTCTTTATATGGCGAATTTGCAGGAATATCCTACCAACAAATTAGAGGTTATTCATGAGGCACTGCCCGACTTATGCCCGGTATGTAATTCTGGAACCGACACTATCTTTCACTTGGTTTCTATGTGCGATGTGGCAAGACAGATTTGGGCAATGAGTCCATTGCCTTGGCGGATTATCTCAGCACCATTCTATGACCTGATGGAGTGGATAGCTTCGATTAGCCATGAGCTGGACCAACAGAAGTGGTGCACATTCTTGACAACAGTGTGGACGTTGTGGCATGCACAGAACAGGTGGATACGTGAGGCGATGAAATTGAACCATGAAGAAATCATACATTTTGTGCAGAATTTTCAGCACTCTAAATATTCCTACTCGTTGGCTGACACCGGAGGGGGACGTTGTCAAAATAAACTTCAATGGGGCTATTTTTCCTGAAACGCAGGAAGCTGGTATGGGAGTTGTTGCACGGGATAATATTGGAACATGTATTGGTTGGTGTACACATCGAGTCACTGATGTCTTAAACCCTATTCACGCGGAAACCCTTGCGGCATACGAAGCTGTGGTTTTTGCATGACGTCAAGGCTGGACCAAGATTGCAATCGAAGGGGATAACCTGACATTAATTAAGAGCTTGCAAAGTAGTTATAAGGATGGTTCTTTTGTTGGTCACTTTATCTCCAGTATTAAAACTTTACTTTCTTGCTTTGAGTTTGTTTTAATTTCCCACGTTAACCTATCTGGCAATAGAGTGGCACATTGGCTTGTTAGGAACGCTTCTCCCAACTTGGAGGGATCGACGAATATTCCTGCGATTGTAGCTGAAATTGTAACTGCGGACATTGAGACTTAATTAATAAAAGATCTCTTTTTTCAAAAAAAAAAAAGAACGTATTATATACATTTTGTACCATTATTCATTTTAAGAAAATCATATCTTATTGTTTGGGGTTTCATATCTAACTTTCCAATTTTATATATAAATCTCCTTATTAGTTATTATGATTGTAGTAAATCATAAATTTCTTAAATCATTGCAATTATATATTGACATATATGCATGAAATCTAGTTGTTCAAGCCACTAATTAATATTGCATTCATGTTTTTATTCTAACAATGCGTTCATTATTATCAGGATAATCTATAATTTTTCTCATGTTCTATAATCAGTTAACTTCATCTAATTTTTCCTTAAATTTGGTATATAATTTTTTTTGTTATTTTATGTGGTGCCACAACTAAGACAATCATTCCCTCAAAATCAGTATCAATTTCTTATAGTATTCATATAATTTATTTTTCTTTAATATTTTCTTAATTCTTCATTGAAAACATCCCTTTTCAGTTTATATATTTTGAAATTATTGTATTTCAACCCCCACCCCAAAATTGGATATCAAATTAAGCTATTTTTTTTATTTTCAACTAGAGTTGTATCCGGAGGCTTATCTAATTTTGGATGATCTTTGATCGCAATACTCCAATTCACATTTTGAGAAATTATTAATGCTTGCAAAAATTGATTTTAGATATTTTTTGATTTTTCTTTTTGATACAGAAAACATGTTGTATGATGCATCATTGTAATATCGTTTTCTTTTTTAATATAATTTTTCCTTATTAACTTTAAAGTTAATTATTTTTCTTTTCAGTGTTCATTTTATTTTAGGGCGAATTACGTTTACCTCCCCTGAGGTATGCCTTATTTACAAAAAACACCCCGACTGTTTGAAAAATTACAATTGCCCCCCTGAATTAAAGGGGTAATTACAATTCACACCAAAAAACCACTGAACTTCCAAAAATACCCTCAAATAATTTAAGCAAAAAAAATAAATAAATAAATAAAATAAAAACCCCAAAATACCCTTTCTTCATCTTTTTTTTTTCTTTTTTGTCACTTTTTTCTTTAATTTTATGTTTTCTCTTTATCTTTATTAGCCTATAAAAAAAATTTTGAATTGGTTTTCTCTCTCTCTCTCCCCCACACCCCCATCCCTTCCTCCCCCACGCCTCCCCTTGCCCCTCCCCTCCCCCAACGGTTGTAGCGACGGCGGCCTACGGCGGATGGCGGGCGACGGCTGACGAGTGGCGGCAGCCTCCCTCTCGATCTCTCTCTCTCTCCCCTCCTACCCCCATCCTTCCCTACCCCTGGCCCTCCCCCCCCTCCTCCTCCTCCTCCCCCAACGGTTGCAGGGCTAGAGGAGACGGCAGACGGCGGGCGATGGCGGACGAGCTACGGCGTCGGGGGGGGGGGGGAGGCCGTCCCTCTCGATCTCTCTCTCTCTCTCTTTCTCTCCCCGTCCCTCTCTCTCTCTCTCTTTCTCTCTCTCCCCCAATCCTCCCTCCCCCCGGCCCTAGCCCTCCCCCAATGATTGCAGATCTGGAGGTGACGGCGGACGAGCGGCGGCGGCGATGGGCGGAGGTCCTCCCTTTCTCTCTCTCGCCCCAACTCCCTCTAGATCCCTCCCTCTCTCCCCCTCCCTCTCTCTCTCTCCCCCCATCCTTTCCCCCCCACCCGCTCCCCCAACGATTTGTGGGCTGGAGGTGAGCGGCGACTGCGGGTGGCGACGGTGGGCGGCGGCGAGCGGCGGCGACGGAGGTGGAGAAGAAGGAAAAAGGAGAAAGAAAAGAAAGGAAAGAGTGGAAAAAAAAAAGAAATTAAGAATTTTTTTAATTATATATATAATATATATTGTAATTTTTTATATTTATAAAAATAAAATATATAGGATTATAAGATTTAATTTTTAAAAAAATATTTAAATATATATATAAGAGAACAAAAAACCCTCACAAGGGCAAAATAGTCATTTCGATATAGTCAAATTTCATTGAAGGGTATTTTTGGAAGTTTAGTGATTTTTTGGTGTGAATTGTAATTTCCCCTTTAATTCAGGGGGGCAATTGTAATTTTTCAAACGTCGGGGTGTTTTTTGTAAATAAGGCATACCTCAGGGGAGGTAAACGTAATTTTCTCAAAATGTGATAGGAAACAATAATTTTGAAGATCAATTGATTTTGTATCATTTGGTCAATATGTAATTCTTGATCTTAAATGCATTTGGTGTGTGTAACATTTAGATTATTGATTTTTTTTTCAACTCGATTATGCAGTTATATAATATGAGGTGCTTTTTTTATTATATTTCTTTATGCATCAAAATGTGTGATGTGAATGAATATCTTATCAAAACATAGAGGGTGGATGAATAGAACTTTTGTTGTTGTTGTTGTTGTTGTTGATTAATTTTAAACAGGTTGAAATGATGATGAATTTACATGCATTAAGTAATAATTAATTGTTATGCTTTTCTCATATCTCCTCATGCGAATTGCATAAATATAGTCAACTTCTTTCAAATCTACTTTCAGTGAGTTTTTTTTTCCCCTTCAATTAGTAATGATTTTGTTTAATTTTTCATTCCCAATATATCCTTATAAATTATAATATATTATTTAGCTTGACACTTACATAATAATTATGTGTCAAAAAATAATTAAATTAATCATGTAATATCCTAACCCCATTTTATCATCAAAAAGTAAATAAATTATGTAAATCTTTATCCAAAGTTCTAAATGATTAGATCATACTTACAAGTACAAATATACCAAGGACAAAGCTTTAAATTTGTATTAGTTCTTACTAAATTTTTATGATTTTGTAAAACAATAGGTAACCATCTATCAATTAGCGTAAATTTTTAAATTTTGCATATATATACATACGCACACATATAAGTTTCTCAAAGTAACAAGTTTTGTATTAATTTTAATAATGATGTCCTTGATTATTACTTAGTCTTTTTAGATTTGATATCACAAATTATTATTTTTTTATTTTGACCAATCAAATTCAATCACATGTGTAAATGAAAGTCTCCTAAATTCAATATATAAGACATTTCTATTATTCTATATCCTTGCAGTGTATTTATTTTTATGTTGACTACTTTTCCTTAATCAACTTCTATTTATTTTTTCTATGCATTATGTAGTATCTTTATATATACAAAGTCATATATATAAATGAGTAAAGTCATTATCTTAATTACTATTTTAAACTCTTTAGTTCTTTGATTTTGGCCCAAATTCATGTTAATCGTTATGATTTGGCTCAATTTTCTAGGCACAAGCATATATCAAATTTTATCTATTTGTACATCTATACAACAACAACAATAACAACAACAACAACAACAATAATAATAATTTGTGTATATGCCATAATTTTCTAAGCACATACATACACCGGCTTTTATCTATCTGGACGTCACTGTCTCTCTCTCTCTCTCTCTCTCACACACACACACACACACACACACACATATATATATATATATATATATATATATATCCCTCTCCATATTATCACCTCTTGAGGCAGGTAAATTTTCTCAAACATGAAGACATGCTATCATAGTTGTTGTGGCAACTCTTTCCTGTGCAGTCAAGTCAGATAATATAAGTATGAATCACTATAATATGGGAATGATATTTATTACATTAGGGGTGACACATTATATTTCATATATATATATATATATAATTCACAACCTTGAGCCTATCTAAGTAAATGCATACGTGGATAGCCTAATTCAATTCTATTTTTGTCATATATAAAATTTAAATACTTTTTATATAAATTTAAATAAGTATATTAGTAATTCATGTTTATCAAAAAGAGTTTAACGATTACCAAGTATTTAAAAAATGTTCAATTATAAATAAATTCAAATAAAATAATAAAATAAATATTTTATTTACAATATTTATCATTTACTTTAGTAATAAATAAAAGTTTTGACCTACATAAAATTTTAGAAACTTCCTTGCCTTAATATACCAAAATTAATATTGAGATCACACATATTCTATTATTATACATTTTTTATATAATTATTTATCAATTTGCGAATAAAAATCTCATTTATTTTTATCAAATTATTGTTTTATAATAAAAATTTAAGAAAATATATGCATATATATATATATATATATTTATCGTGCCTTGGCACGGGGCTAAATACTAGTATTAGTAATATCTCTTTTAAACTTACCTATGCCTATTTAAATACTTACACAAGGTCAAATTTCATCCATTCATTCACTGCTAAAAAAATAACCTTATTTGACACATATAATATAATAGTGTCATATTTGCATATTTATTGTGATATCACATAAAAAGTGTATCAATAAGTTATACCAAATTAGTGCCATACTTTATTTATTGTGACACTATAGCGTATCAAAATATGCAATCATGATATTCAAATACATGACACTTTAGCAAGTGTCACTAAAAGCCAATTTGATTTGGCAACACTAGCTAAAGTGTCATGATAACAAATTTTGATACTTTATAATGTCAAAATAAATACTTGACAGTTCAAATTTGGCATAGTTTATAGCGGCACTTTTATGAAATATGGCGATAGATACAAAATAACACTTTTTAAAATTGTCATATTATATATGTCAAATTAGACTATTTTTTTAAGTAGTGATTAATTTTTCAATATTTTGGTTGAAAGAAAACAAGGAAGAATTCTTCTTGGTTTATCTTCATGTTCTCTAGATGCTTTTTGCAACAATCCATATGCTTGATTTTATTTAAATATCTTTAGTATTTTATTTTCTAGTTACTTAATATATTTGATTGTGTTCTTAATATATTCATATAGATTTTTATTTTTTTAAAAAAAATTAATGCATATGCTTGGCCAACATGAAATATTCTTTAAATAATTTCTTAGCCATTTAACTTCTTCTCCAGTTTTATCTAAAACTATAAACTTTGATTCTAGTGTGGACCAAACTATACAAGTCTGTTTAGAGGCTTTTCAAGATACTGTTGTTCCATCTAACGTAAATACATATCCATTGGTGGATTTAGTATCTTTTGTATCAAATATCTAATTTGCATTGTTGTATCCTTCTAATACACCTAGATATGTAGTATAATGTAATCCATAGTTCATTGTGTGTCTTAAATATCGAAGCACTCTTGTTAGTGCTTTCCAATGCTCTTTATTTGAAATACTTGTAAACCTACTCAGTTTATTTACCGAGTATGCTATATTCGGACGAATGTAGTTCATGATATACATTAAGCTGCCTATTATCCGAGTAGATTTTAGTTGTGCCATGGGTTAACCATGATTTTTAGGTAGATGTACACATAAATCTACGAGTGTTTTAACAGGTGGACTATCATACACATTAAATTTTCTGAGCACTTTCTCGACATAATGTGTTTGTGACAATACCAGTCCATCAGACATCTTAAGGACTTTAATTCCTAATATGACATTTGCAACACTCAAATCTTTCACATCAAAATGCTTAGTCAACATTTTCTTAATATTCATGATAATTTCATGATTACTTCCCATAATCAACATGTCGTTTACATAAAGACAGACTATGACATAAGCTATTAATATCTTTGTTGGGCTTTTAATATATACACATTTATCACACTCGTTAATTCTAAAGTCATTTGACAACATTGCTTGATCAAATTTTACATGCCATTGTTTCAGAGCTGACTTGTTTAAGTCTGTACAATGACTTAACAAGCCTACACACTTTATTCTCTTGTGTCGGAGCAACAAAGCTTTCTGGTTGCTCCATATAAATCTTCTTTCATAACTTGTCATTCAAAAAATTAGTTTTAAAGTCCATTTGATGTATCTCAAAGTTATGTAGAGTTGCAATAGCAATGAGAACTCTTATGGATGTTAATATTGTCACATGTGAGTCAGTATCAAAGAAGTCAAGACCTTCTTTCTGTTTAAAGCTTTTGGCAACTAATCTGGCCTTGTACATATCAATGGTTCCATCTGCTTTAAAATTCATCTTGAAAATCCATTTACATCCCAACTGTTCAGT
Organism: Petrea volubilis; assembly: GCA_026212405.1. Taxonomy (NCBI): domain Eukaryota; kingdom Viridiplantae; phylum Streptophyta; class Magnoliopsida; order Lamiales; family Verbenaceae; genus Petrea; species Petrea volubilis. The sequence continues at coordinate 17,197,923 of CM047876.1, read as the reverse complement.
TTCAGCTTAGAGGTCAACTAGCTCCTAAGTAAGATTTTACATGATGAAATCTATTTCACTGTTTATGGCTTCTTGCCACAATAGAGCATGTGGACCAGATAAAGCTTCTTTAATGGTTTTAGGCTCATCATCTAACATATAAGTTAAAAAATCCAGACTAAGCTCTTAGCTATTCTATCTTGTTAACTGTGTCTTGGTTTCTCATCTTTTTGTTGATTACCAACCGTAGCATCATAAGTTCTTTTATTTGAACTTTCTACCATAGAACCCTCATATTTCCTTTCTTTACTCGGAAAGATGTCTTCGAAGAGCACAAAATTCATTGACTCTATAACTGTATTTTTAGTTATTTCAGTAATTTTTGATTTGTGCACAAGGAAACAATATGTGCTTCCATTATACGCATATCCTATACATACACAGTCAACCGTTTTAGGCCCTATTTTTACTTTTTTAGGCTTAGGTATTTCTACCTTAGCTAAATACGCCCACACTTTAATGTATTTATAAGAAGGCTTATGTCATTTCCATAACTCATATGGAGATTCTTTCTTACCTTTGTATGGTATTTTATTAAGAATGTGGTTGACCAAAGGAATTGCTTCCCCCCACAAAGTTTGGGGTAGTTTAGAACTTATCAACATAGTGTTCATCAATTCTTTAAGAGTATGATTTTTGAGTTCTGCAACGCCATTAGATTGTGGTGAATATGGAGCTATAGTTTGATAAATAATACTATTTTCAAGTGCAAAACTCATCAAATGGAGCTTCGTATTCTCCACCTCTATCACTGTGAGTTATCTTAATTCGTTTGCTAAGTTGATTTTCAACCTCATTCTTGTAATTTTTAAATGCATCTAAAGCCTCATCTTTTCTTCTTAGCAAAAACACATAACAAAACCTTGAATGAAAAGGTGTTTTGGCTAATTTAGCTTCTACACATGAAATACTTTTTCCCACCTCTAGTCTGTAGAAACTTTAAGTTACAGATATCACTGTGAATCAATTCTAGAGGTTTAGTGCTTCTTTCAACTGAATGAAAAGGTGTTTTGGCTAATATAGCTTCTACACAAATTTCACACCTTTTACTTGAATCACTATTAAATGAAGGCAATAACTGTAAACTTACAAGTCTTCTCAAAGTGTTAAAATTAATATGTCCTAATGTAACATGCCATAAATTAGAACACTCAGACAAGTAAGTAGAAGCAATTATTTTGTTACCATCAAAGTTGCGCAATACAATCATTACATTCATTTTGAATAGCTCATTAGCTAGCTAGATAACCTTTTCCTATGAATAGGCCATTCTTTGTTAACATAACTTTGTTTGACTCAAATGTTAGCCTAAACCATTCACCATACACAGCCCTCTTTTTGGTATTTGTCTCATTTTCAAACGATGTGGGTGCGTATTCTTTTAAGAACCTTGCCAGACTTAAAGTGGTGAGGTAAAATAACATCTTTTGCTGCCACCTTTTGAAATCAATTTCAGAGAATTTCTCCAGTTCCTTTGCATGAGCAGGAGTAGGTGTAAGAACAGTAGATGTTGAGACCATAGCCAAATCACAATAAACTTCATCTTAAAATTGTTGGGAATAAGTGTTTTGATGGGCGTGATTAGTTGGACTTTTTATCTTTAAGATAAAATTGCCCCACACTAGTACTCACGATTATTGGCAATCGTCTCCCAAGATACAACAACCCACTTTTCAAAATAGGATCACTCTAAATTTCGAGAAACAAATAACTTAGAAGGTGTTTAGAAATCACTTGGATGTATAAGAATGCTTTGAAAACTTTTGCGAATGAAAATGCGAAGAATATAAATTGGATTCGGATAGAATCTAATGCAAATGATAAATGCAAGGGGACTATTTTAAATAGTTGAAAAGTTGTGACTGTTGGTACAAAAGGCAGCAACTAGTTGGGTTCACACTGGTCCGCGCCTGTTCACCTCGTTCGAACCGTTGTGCCGCACCCTATATGCGCTCTCTGGCTCTGTCTGATGCACCATGCAGGTTCAGGTCAATTTGGTTCGACCCAATTTCAACTTTTGACCTGATTTTGAACCCAGTTCAAGTAGAACCGTACCCAAAAAGAATACTTTTATAGAGCCCGAATCCAAACCCAAGCCCAGCCCACCTGTCGGGCCCCGCCGAGTAGAGTCGGACCGACAATGGCAACGCATGTGCATGTTTGGGTTTGGTTTGAGCCTAGTAATCCGTAGGTTGTATTATTTTTCCAACATGGGACATTAATCCACATTTTATAATACTCCATTTAGCTTTCTATCAAACTCTTTTGTGCATTTAATTTCTCATTCATCTGAAATTAGTTTTGAGTAATGAAATATATTTTTCGTATCTACTCGCATGTAGATTACGAACATTCAACTTACTTTCCAAATTAACAAATGGAGTTTAATCAATCATTGGCCAAAATTGATCACTCGCCAACCTTATCAAATCAATTTCCTAACAAGTTCAGAGAAACTATTATTTTAATTTGTTGAACAAAATTGAAACAAGCAAACATTAGTAATTCTTGTGACAGTAGAGTGTTATTTGGCATTTACAACTTTTTTGGAGCGATGAACACTGATCAAGGCCTTGAAAAGATCCATACTTCTTCTAGTATACGATTCAATCTCTCTTTCCCTGTTTGTCGCATCGAGTCTTCTAAATGCTGATATCGCTCTCCGGGGCTCAGATTGCCACTGTCGTTCATCACACAAAAGAACCAGCTTCTTGTTTTAGTATATGTCACTTTGAATCCTCTATCTCATGATTCTATATTTTATTTCATAGATACATGTCAACTGTAAGAAATTTTCATGCATGTGCCTTTGTAAGGAAATATTTTTGTACACGGTGGCACGTACATGTAATGTGAAATAAGGATCATTGTTTAGCTATTAAGATCACATATTTTATTTATTTATTCTGTTGATGAAATAAATTTTGAAGGTTCATCACTTACATACCCTCGGTTTATTGTCAGAAGGGCTCGGAGAAATCGATCTATTAGCGATAGTCCCTGACCGTTTGAGCGGGAAACGAAGTGGTGAGATTGAACGTGGCCCTGTTTTGGAACAACACAAATAGATAATCAGTAAACATGTTATTTAGATTGATCATTAAGTGTGACAAGCAAACTAAAAAACTGATATCAAAGTCAGGCTAAGATTACTAATATCTACACACCAGTAACACATGTATCTCACAACTAGTGCATATTAACATGAATTAAATGCACTGAAATGCAACAAGTGCACACACACACAGAGTACTAACCTGGTTCTTTGTTAGGTACGACCTTTGTGAACGAGAAACTAGGGCGATTTGGAAATGGTTCTCTTGAAGGCATCTTTGAGAACTGTTCTTTTCTGCATTAGATACAAAATATACTTAGCTAATTTTTGAGATAAAAATGTGGTGAAAGATATACATTATCAATATTTCTTCCTTTTTCATGTCATAGCTCACATGCCTCACTTGTGGTGAATCTGGCTTCCTTCTTACTACTTGAAAATATTTCGAAAATGAGTTATCTGTAAAAATGAAAACAAAATAAATACATAAATAATTACTTAGCATGTTCCGCTATATATAAGGACCACTTGAATATGTTTAAAAATAGTGCTTTTCGATTAATGATAAATAGTTTTGTATTTGGATACAATAACTAAAAGTGTCTTTATTGGAAACTATCTTAAAAAAGCCACTTTTGAGCTCTTTGTTTTTTGACTTATGCTTTATAAAAAGCTTGACCAAACACATTTTTTTTTCACCGATGTTTTTTTGTTTTTTCAATAAAATAAGTGCTTTTCTTCAAAAAAAAAAGTCTACCCAAACATGCTCTAATTTAATGATTGTTTTTGACATAATTCATGTTTTTAAGCATCTTACCATCAAAAAAAAAAAAAAATGTTTTTAAGCATCAGGCTTAATTTCTAACACCAAGCATATTTTTTAGAGAGGACTAGTTAAACAGCTTAATACTTTACCTTGCTTGGGTTGCTGCACATCATGTGGGGGACACGGGACACAATTTCCGTAGAACTCTTTTGATTTGCCTAAGCCGGGAAATTTCTTTGAAGCTGGAAAAAGAAAATATTTGAGGAAATCAGATGACTGTGTATATTAAGTTGAAATAAATGATTGAAAATTAGTTTCAAGGGGATTAATTTGCCTGGAAAAATGTAGTGTTTATGGTGAGTGGGAGGTTCTACAATTAACAAGTGTTGTGACAATCCTCTGAAGTTGATGAATCCTTGGAATGTGCTTAATCTCTGCAATGCAATTCAATCCCCATATGACAAAGGATAATAATGAAAAAAATATTTCTTTGTAATCCAAAGTTCACAAATATTATGCAATAGTGTTGATACAAATAAAGGGGCAACATCAGAAGTTCAAAACGGATTTTTTAAGCCTTAACTGAAATCGTCCACCAATACACATTGTGCATATCGATAAATATAATATAAGATAATATATTACATGACAATGTTTGACATTCTTCTTCATAGTTTTCTTTTTTCTTTTTAAATATTTGAAATATTTACTTATACTTTTGCATTTTTAATAGAAAAAAAATGAAAAAATGTGAGCACCTTTTGCCAACTTTTAGCCTCTTCTATGTTTAATTAACTTTTTACAATTTATATTTTCAAATACTGTAAATTTTTTCTGTTAGCGATATTTCCTAAAATCTTTAAAATTTTTTGAAGGCTCTACAAGCCGTCGAATTAAGCACTTCATGAAGGCAAGAAATCCTTAGAGATAACCTCTATTATTTTTCATCTTCTTCAGATAATGAATAATTTAGGAGTCGCTTAATTACTTTTATACATGACTAAAGTTAGGGTGATTTGCTTATTGATGGTTTGATAGTGAATTTTATTCAAATAGAGCATTAATAACTAGCTAGATCACTTAAATTTTGACTATAAAACTAAACGACCCCTAAAGAGGTTTATAACTTGCTCTAAACGTGACGATTGATATCTACCTGTTCAATGCAAGAAAATTGAGTCCTTGTTGCAGAGAATTCATTGGCGTTTTTGTCCAAGAATTTGTTGAGCTTATGAGCCACAGAGCCCAAGTGATCCACAGTACTCACTAGAGCTTTGGCAACATAATTCTTCGACGATTCTACCACACTGTGCGCATGTTTAATACAAAAACACAAAACAAAATAACATTGAAACACGACATGTAAAATTAGTTCCACAATCATCAAGATATTGCTAAAAAACCATATTGTTTTTGTCATACAATTGTTTGTGGCCAAATCTAAACATGAATAGAAATACGAGAATAACTTTAAAAAACAGTAGGGTATTCGTAATTAAATTTAATTCCACAAGTAAGACACATCGCTAAAAAAATTAACCAGAATATATATTGTTTTCGTCAACGTACAATTGTTTGTGACCATCTTTGTCGTATGATGACTCGAAATACTCGGCAGCAGAGTACAATTGTTCCCTCAGATTTTTCAAATCCTATAAATTAAATGGCAAATAAGAGTTTCTATTAGTAACAATTTTTTTTTTAATAAAAAACGAGTACCTAAAATGTATCAAGAAATTAGAAAAAAATGGTACCTTTAAGCTATCAGCAAACTGCAACTTGTGCTGCATGAATACTTCATCATAGTCGGAAGCCTTTTGAGATGCATTTACTAATTGCGATTCTGGTGTATCACTCCCCATCTAAGAAGCAAGAAAAAGAAACAAACTTGCATTAAACACATGTACACTCACACACACAACACACACACACACACACACACAAAGACAGAACCGTGAAATCTTTTTCACTTACATAAAAATTTCTTACTATTTGTATTAATTGAAGTTTTGAAGGAATGAGTTTCAGTGGATCCTTTAAGAGTAATAAAAAATGATGTGAGAGAAGAGAACAAGTTGGTTATTTTTTTTTTTTGAGGGGAAGACAAAATTATTTAATTGGCCACAATGAATATTATCAAACCAAAGTGTATATGCAGGTTTTTTCGAAAGTGTATAAAATGGAAGTACAGTGAACTTACGGCTTTGTGTGAAACTGAGAAAGACGGATGAGTAATAGCTATGGTGAGAGGTGCATGGCCTTGACAGACTATGGGGTTCGAAGAATCTAAAAAAGCATTACTTATAGGAGTCAATGCCACACACAAGCACAAAAAATAAGTAAAATAAAATAACAAAAAATCATAGTCGTCGATTGTACGAATTCTTGGATTACATAACAAGTTCACTTCAAGATTTCATGATGGAGTGTAAATGGTACATTCATAATTTCTCACTTATTGCTTTTGTTAATTATACCATAATTAATCTTCATATATAACAAGTCGGCATTGCTCTCTCTCTCTCTCTCTCTCCCCACAAAACATGCTTTTAATTAAAAGCAAAGAGAGTTTGCTGGTATAACAAACAACCACTAGCCCCCAATATTTGCTCCTTTGTTTAGTTAGTAGGTCTATAGGTATGAGGATTGTATCTTCACTTTCAATTCTCCTGGAATCACTGCCACAAAAAATAATATCAATGAAAAATATAAAAAAAGCAATGTAAAAATTAAATTTATATAGTGACATGTGACTTTTATTTTTGTCACAATTTGACTTAATAATAATAAAAATTAATATTTAAGTTGTCACCATTAATAATTTAATGACACACTTATACATAGTGACATGGTGATAAAAATATTGTCACTATGATTTTATAGCAAGGTCTCACTACCTACTAAATTTTTACTATAAATGTGTCACTAATTATTAAGGATGACAACTTAAAATAAATATTTTGTCACTCTTGACATTGCAAAAATAATTCTTATAACAAATTAATTTTTTTTCATTAAATATATATAATTAATGACAACTTTTTTATTATAATTACCCATCATATTATCATCAATTTATTTACTTTCTTATCGCAGATTGCCACCAACACAAGAGCCCACACATTGTCCAAACATTTTACGTTTAACGGTTGAAAATTTTAATATTTTCATCATCTCTCTCTCTCTCTCTCTCTATGTATGTATATATATATATATATATATATATCTCACCGGAAAAATGTAGCGGCTAAACATCAGCCGCCATCATTACTAAGTGTAGGAAACTGCTTCTTTTACTAATCAAATATCCATCGATGAAATCTAGTACAAAATATATTTTTATAGCGAAGTTTGTTCGTCAAAAATTACTACGATATCGCTAATTATTATTTTAATTTTAATTTTAATTTTAATTTAATACAATTAAATCATAAATTTAACACAAATATCTTATATTTGTAAAGGAATTCTTTCATCATAAATTTTGCAATAATAAAAGAGTTCCTTTAACTTTTTGTAATTAATAAAATTAAAAGTTCCCATATTAGTAGGGGGTAGCAATTCATGGGGGTTGGGTTGACATAGGGGCATAGTACAAAATTCAAAAATTTTCAATTCCAAACCAGCCTATGGTCTGCCAAACCTACGAACTTTCAATCCTAACTCAGAATTGTTAGGTTCGTGGCAACTTGGGTTATCATGTCATCCCTTTGATTTGATAACCTATAACCCAACCTATGTTGGTTACTTCAAATTATTTTCATTTTTGTTCGCGAAATATTGTTTTACGAAATCCTTTATAAAATGCCTTAATATTCACATAATATTAGAAATTTTATATAAGTATGCAATAATAAAAATCTAATAGCATGTATAAGTAAGAAAGTGAGTAATTGTATGAAATAATTTATTCAACTTTTTTTGGTGCTTAAAAGCAATAATCCATAATATTTATTCTTTAGCATATGAAGTTTATACTAAAATTCATTTCCATCAAGAATCGGTTGATTTGTGAATATATATATATATATATATATATATATAATATGACAACTTCATAGTTTTTAGTTCGTATATCGTACTTAATTAAATGAATTCCAGCATCTCATTTAAATTAAGTAAATAAAAAATTCAATTAGTGAAAAGGCTGAAGATGTAACAAAAAAAGTGAAAAGTTTGAAGAAATTACAATTTATTTTTTTATAAGATGATTTCTTATAATTTATTATTTCTATAACTACAATATCTGCATTTATTTTGTGTGGTCGGCTACGTACAATTTACATGTTTGAAATTTATATTCAAAATTATTGACTTCAATTTCTTTTTCTAATTTATGTAAATTTTATTTATAGGCATTACCAATAAAATGCTATGATGCAAAATTTCATTCATTATAATGGTAAATCAATATTAAACTTCAAGAATTGCAAACAAATAATTTAAAAAAGAATACATTTTGTTTTTTTTTCTTTTGAAAAAAGATGATGATAACTAACATGAACGTAATTTTGTGTTAAAATTGACTTTTCACTTCTTTAAAAAGTTTAACAATCATTACTGATTGAATATCTAATTTTTTTTATATTTTTAATAATGTAATTTGTTTCATCATAATTTCCACTATATTATATTATTAATAGCCAATAATAAGTTTATAACCCTTCAAAATGTTAAAATTTACAATTAATATATAAAATATAATTTTCGTGTACATATATATATATATATATGTATGTATGTATATGATTTAATTTGGGTTGAACTGAGTTGGTTCGGGTTCTCAATTAATCCAGGAAAAGAATGAGATTGTTTGGAAAACCCATGAGTCAACATAACCTAATCCATTATTTCGAGTTGCTTTTGAGTTCAATTCATTTTCAACCTAACCTGTAATCCCCAATCTTAATCTGCTATTTTCATATTAGGTTTGTGTTGAATTGTCATGTCGTGCCAGAAATTGCCACCTTTAATATTAAGAGCTACAAATTTATTTTCAACATTCTAAAAATGAAACCGGAGCAACCAAATTTAGGATATACGGAATATGAATATATATATATATATACACACACACATATACACACACTATTATATAAAGTGGGAGCACCCTATATAACTGTCTTTGATCTCACTTATTTTGGTCTGTTAGTTTCAAATTTTTATTTATTTTCTATTTCTCTCCCTCCTTTTTGCACGTTCTTTTTAATCTTTTTTTCTTCCTCTTACACATTCCACCTTTTCTTTACATTCTTTCTATTTTTTTTCTTAGTTTTATTTTATTTTTCCTTTTATTTATTATTAATTTATATAAATTTAAAATAATATTTAAATAATATAAATACGACCAAATTTAAACATATAATTAAATTATATATATATATATATATATAATTTAATTATGCACACATCGTGATGTGCCAAAATTACAAGTATATATAAAGCGTTTGTATTGCATTAAAGCAATGAAGCAAAAGCGTTGATTGTTTTATATTTGAATTACAGAGAGAGAGAGAGAGAGAGAGAGAGGAGGAGTCAACCCATACTTGGGATGTCCGCATGGATATATTTATTTATTTAAATATATATATATATATATATATATATATATTGAAATTAATGATAGGTAATATATAAGAGGATGGGAGGCACATATAAAAGTTAAAATAAGTCTCTGCATGGAGCCAAAACTTTAACTTTACTCCTTGACATGAATGAAAGGTATATATATTGTATTGGCTAGTGCTTTATGATCACCTAACCTCAACAATGGCAATCAATCCATCTTCATTTATTTCATCATTAATGAGTGTCTAACTTACTATAAATGATCACTACTTAATCATCGAACCAATTCATTAATTACTATGTTTTCTTAGAGTTTCAATTGCTCATAAATTATTGTCCGCATTTATATAGGACTATACTTAATGCCTTGGGGGACTGGTCGATTAATTGGGGTACTGGTCCCTTGTAGAAGGATATCTCATGAAATTTACTATAACTCAAACTAGTTGTTTTCCGAGTAGGTAATTTAATTAATTAAACAGTAAATAAACAAATCCTTTTCTGACAATAATTATTACCACTCCATTAAAATTATGGATAGTATTACTTAAATAATATATGCAGAGAGATCTTCATTTGATCCAATTGGTCCATTACACACACATAAATATAAGTTATACAATATGTATATTTAAAATTTTAATAACTTACTATTTTAAAGAAAACAATAAATAAATACAAAAATTAATATATATATATATATATATATAATTGGATACATGTAAAGTAAAAAAGAGGTGCTTTCTCACTAGGGTAGCACCTAGCATCAACAAAACTTGTTGTCCCCCCCCCCCCCCCCTCCCCCCAATACAATCCTAATAAAAACTCTTTCATTATGGGTGATTATGTTTACTGCATCTTCTGCATCCATGATTTTTTTGCTCGGTTCAATTTCATTGTTCGAAACATATGTAATATTACATTTTTTTTAATCTTATGTAATATTACTTTTTTTTTTGTGTACTAATCTCTTTCCTATTTTGGGATTTTTAATGTACTATGTTTGTTTAGAGAGTGTTTGGCTAAGCTTATTATAAACAACTTATAAGTTCGTAGACTTTATAAAATATTTTTGGAGCTTATTAGCTCCTACATCTTATTTCAAGAATAAGTTCTTAAAATGTTTGGATAAAATAAGACCTTATAGCTTATAAAATATTTTTGGAGCTTATAAGTTGTAATTCTGCTAGGTAAAAATGAAAGTTTATAAGTTTTTTTTTAAGTGTAGTGATGATAAAAAATATAAAGAACAATTAATTTCATGTAAATAAATATTTTTTTTGAGATAGTAGACAACTTATATAAATATGTTTATGTTGTTTTATTTTTGAGTATTAGACAACTTATATGCTGTTTTAAAAAAAAAAGTTGGGGCAAGCTCACTTTTTATAAGCTTCCAACAGCTTATTTTTGAAGTTTATAAGCTTCTTTACTAAAAAAACCTTACCATATATTTTTCAAGAGCTTATAAGCTTTCAAACAGCTTATAAGATGTTTTTAGGAGCTTATAAATCAACCACATGGGAGATAAATACAATATTCTTCTACATGTCCAAAAATTTTGACCCTCAAAAAATATCTTGCATGCATCGTAATGCGTAAAAATAAATTCTCATAATTTATTGCACTTAATATTTCAAAACAAAAGCAATATTATAGCAAGGTCAAAAACATGTTTAAATATGATTATTCATGATCATAATATCAAAATTTTCAAACGTATATATGATATATCATGGAAAAACATACATAAATTAGGTCTCATTAGACAGGCCAATTTGCCATTGCCCACAACTCTTAAAAATGAGCAAACTAAATATATTTATTTTTCATGAATATATGTATCAAACAACCTACCAACCCAGTGGTCGTGTGATGCTTTTATACAAGTACACACCCAACTCGAATCCTGAGTGGCATGCTGTGCCATGTGTCAGCACTTGCACACTCAGGTTCGACAACCCAATCGTAGCAAATAAATAAGTTAAAAATAGTTATTTACCGCGAAATTCAGATAGTAGCTAGTAACAAAATTATAAGATAGCTACTTAATTAACATGACGTTTCAATTGTATCAATTAAAAACAAAAAAGAAATAAGAAACTTACATCATTTGTAAAATTTCTTTATTTTTTTCCAACTTTAACACAATTTTTAAATAGTCTTAACAACTTTGGTATAAAACTAATTTCAATTGCCTTTACTTAATACACTACGAGAATGTGCTGCCCCATTTCAACATATTTTAATTTCATATCAAATCACATATGGAAAAATATACATATTTTTTAAATTTATCATTGAATTGAGGTAATTATTTATCAACTATATATTCTCAAATCTATTTCAACGATTAATATTTTTGACAGATATAATATATTTAACTAATAAAGATATATTATTTAAAACTATTAGAGCCATTTACATGTGATAGTGCCTCAAAATTTATGAATTAAAGCTTGTTCACTTTGATACTTTTACAGTTAATTGGTTACAACTGCTTGTTTGAACAATTAATTTAACAGTAATGAGGGAATTAAAGAAGGATTTAAATTTTGGGATTTCAAATATACCCCAAGGACAAAAGTGAATAATCGGTAGAAATTCTAACAAACATTCAACCAAAAAATAAAAAATATTGATTTTTGTATTTTCAATAGAATTTCTCGATGAAAATCCAAAATCAAAATATTTTCAATAATTTTGTAATTCTACCAAAAAATTAAAAAAAATACCTTTTTTTTTTTAAAAAAATCCACCACAAATTTGGCCACAACATAAAATATAGAAAAGGAATTTTTTGAAAAAATTATTTGTTGAATGAGTTTACAAAATTGTGGTGGATATTCACTAATTTTTTTTTTTTTGTAAAAACATTAAAATTACCTTAAATTATTAATATGTCGTTACTATGAAAAAAATGTATAGTAAAAATATGATAATACCTAAAATTACTTTTGGAACCATCGCTTATAAGCATATATAGAGATTAGTCAACATATATACAATAATTGATTATTAATTTTATAATAATAAAAAATTAAATTTGCGAAAGCGTCCAATTGGCATAATTGAATTAGGAGAATGGTGCAATTAACTTGATTGAATTGGGTGAAAATATTTCTGACAGAATGTATTCGATTCGTCATGTATGATAAATTAAAATAAATAATCTGATAAGTTAACATTATATTTAATGAAACTAAGAATAAGTAATAAATTATGAAAATTAAATTAATAAATTGATAATTTTTAAAAATATAAGATAGGTGAAACAAAATTTTAAATAAGGAATTACAATGGTACAATGACAGGATTTCTCCTTCGTGCGTTACTAGTAAAAACATGAGTTCCCTCGTGCGTGCATGTGTAGCCTGCCATGGTGTTGCTCTGGGTTTGATTCCCGGCCGGTGCAATGAGTTAGAAGTAAAAAGAAAATTAAAATATGGGTTACTAGTCACTACTAAAAAACATCAAAATAGCAACGGATTTTAGCCATGGACAAAAAAGGTCGCCAATAGCTACGGAGCTAGCCACGGATTGCGAAACTTCACGAAAACTTCTAGCCATGGATTTTTCTGTGGCTAAATCCTCAAAATCCGTGGCTTTTTGAACACCAACAATTTTTGATTAAGTGGTGACGGACTTAGCCAGGGAAATTTCCATCACCACGAGACCATTCTCTTTGAGACATCTTTTCCGTGGCTAATTCCATCGCTAAGTTTTACATCATATCGTTCAATCCCACTTTTTGGGAGTTTATTGGTTAAACCATTTCAAATTCATATTATTCTCATAATAATTATTTTATTTTACAATATTCCTTAATAAATTTTGTTTTACCAGTTAAGTATTCCAATTTATTTCAAGAAATATGTTTCCTTTTCGAATGATATATATGAATGACTTCATAGTTCCAAACATTGATCAAAACAATTAGCTCAACTATATTGAGTAATTTTCAAATTATATTATTCCAATTGTACAATTACGTGTAAACTAATTGACGAAAATGTTTGATTTGAAAAAAAGTCAACTACTAATTTTGACTCTTAGCCAAAGAAAAATCCACAGCTGAGCTTATAAACTTTCTTTTTTAAAACTTGGTTATGGAATTATCCGTGGCTATAATTATATTCATCATTTACATTTGTTTTAGAAGAAAATGTGTTAGCCACGGAAAAATCCGTGGCTATATTTTTAATTTTATTTTTTTTGCTTCCGTGACTAAGAAAAATTAAATTTTTTTGAAAACATATATAATTTAGCCATAGATTTAATTGTGGCTAAATAAAAAATTATTCATATGCTACACACTTTATCCACGACTAAGAATTATATATATATATATATATATATAATACACTTAGAGACGGAAAATACCAGTGGCTAAGAATTTTGTTTTAAAAAAACTACTCACTTTGCTAAGTTAATTTTTTTTATATATGCTACACTAGCCATGGATTTATTCGTGGCTAAATGAAAAAAAAAAAATTATATGCTATACTTAGCCACGGATTTTACTGTGGCTAAGTAATTTTTTTTGTTTTAAAAACTACACGCATTATCCATGGCTAAGAAAAAAAAAATTATACATGTGTGTGTATATATAATTACAAAAAAAAGTAAAAAAAAATTAATTTGACATTAAAAAAAATTGTGGCTAAATATAAAAATTACAAAAAAAATATAATTTGACATTTAGCCACGGATTTTTCAGTGGCTAAAATATAAAAACTTTTTAAAAAAAGTTTTATTTGGGATTTAGCCACCGAAAAATCCATGGCTAAATATAAAAATTACCAAAAAAATAAAACAAAAATTAATTTGACATTTTGTCACGGTTTTTTTCCATGGCTAAAGTTTAAAAAATTAAAAAAAAGTTTTATTTGACATTTAGACACGGATGATTTTGTGGCTAAAAGTAAGAATAAATTTAGCCTTGGATTTTTTTCGTGATTAAAAATGCTAAGAAAATTTGACAATAAATTTAAATGTACAAGTTTGATATATTGATTGATTTTATCACATTAGGATCCGTTTCTTGAATAGTTAGCCAAATTAATTTATCATTGAATATGTCAATTATACCATTTCAATCAATTCAATTAGTCAACTATGTATAATTGAAATACTATATAGTTTGATTTTAAATCAATTTATTTAAACATATGAGTCGAATATATATATATATATATATATATAAATATTATGTTTGATTGAATTAGTGATTCATCCTCTTAATAGCTAACAGATCAATTTGAAGTTTTCAATTAATGCTCTTAATTTTCCATATCCAATTAATTCAATTGATTCAATGAATATGATCACTTAAATTTCTTAATTTGAGTCGAAATAATCAATGAAAACTTTCAACTTTTGATAAGGCCAAAGTAGCAATTTTTTAATTTTAATTTTTTATCACATATTTATCAATGGGTAAATGTAAAATTAGAAAGAATTATAATTTGCACAATTTAATAATTCTTAATTAAATTATAATAAGTATGCATTAATAATATATATTCACTTAATAGATATAAATTAGTAAAATTTGTTAACAAAATTTAATATATATATATATATATATATTTAAATATGTTTGCCATGCTAAGTTTTCCCAAAAACACTTGGTAGCTCAGTGGTAACATGCTGGGCAATTTATCGAGAGGTCTTGAGTTCGAGTCACTTCGCTAAAATTAATACTTAAAAAAATTAACAAATACAATCCATTTATTTTTTTGTGGCTAAATCTAATTATTTAAAAATAATTATTTAATTTAGCCAACGATAAATCCATGGTTAAAATTAATGTTAAAAAAATTAATAAATATTAGTCATGGATTTTTCCGTGGCTATATTTTATTTTAGTTGAAATAAAAAATAGGTTTGGCCACGGAACAATTTGTGACTAAATCCTTGGCTAGGATTCCGTGGCTACGCTTAGCCAATCCATATTTGGCTATGGATTTTTCTGTGGCTAAATTTTTTGGCCACGGATTTTTATCAAAATATGTAGCTAATTCTGTGGCTAAATCCCTATTAGTAGTGAGTTTTGACGGAATTTAATTTAATTTAAAAGATAAAAAATAGTAATATTGTAGAAAAAAAGGTGGCATATTTGATTTTACTAACTACAAAAATATTATCGTTATAAAATTTGTAAAGACCGACTAACATGGCATAATTCCGACCGGTAAATCCGACCGCCTTTCTCCCGACGAGTTCCCTTATACCCCTCTATCGGTTCCCCCTCGAATCCTCTCCGATTGAACTGACGGATATCGACCAACTCCACTATTCCCTTTCTTCATCGGCCCCAGCAGATCGTTATCGCTCTGGGCTCGAACCCAGCTCCTCGGCTCTTCTGGTTGGCACCATTGTCGACCTGGACCATGTCGGGTCCAACGAATCCCTGATGGCATTAAATGCTCCGTTAGATGAGGTATGGGGGAGCCACCTAATCCCATACCTGATTAATGGAACGCCAGCTAGCGCTTACGGATCCTACCACTAGGTCTACGGGTCGCCCACGTCGGTTTTCAATGTCCTACTTGGCCTGGTGGGCCCACAGGAGCGCGGTCTACCTAGACATAGTATAAATATCCCCGTATTTATGGTAAGAGGCAAGCATTAATTACTTACAACACCCTTACTCTGTTCAAATCTCCCCAAAATCGATCTACTGACTTAAGCATCCGAGGGTCTTAGCCGAGACCCATCTTGGCTAGCTCACGTTGCCATTTTTCTTATTGCAAGACCAACTTCCCGTTCGAATATCTTCACTTATTCACTCGACCTGAGAAATCGATCGGTGTCGATTAGCTCTGAATCCGACCCGCATCATTTGGCGCCGTCTATGGGAAGAAACAACTGCAATCGAGGAAGAGAAAAATGTTGACTACCAGAAGGAATTCCTTCGGAGCACGAAGCACGCCAGCTGCGGGAGAGGACCAACACTCGGTCCATGACCTCTTCCCGCCACTGCCACCGGTGACAAGTCTCCCTCTGGCGCAAACTGATTTGGCGGGTTCGTCCCGGGCGTAAGTGAACGGCCCGCTCGTACCAGCCAATATCGATCGAAGGAGCCGAGCTCGCAACCCTCATGCGGGGACGGGTATGCCCTCGCCCAATGCAGAGGAAATGATCACCATTCCCCTCGAAAGACTAAGTGACTTTGTGGGACAATGCAACCTGCGAGCCTTTGAGAGACTCAAGGAAAGCGTTGTCCGAGCACCACCTGGACCTAATCGGGTGGTGGCCCCAGCCGATCGGATAGTTCAATCACATCAAATTTCCTATCGGAAGGCGAGTTTTCGACCATCCCAGTTAGAAGAAGAAGAGGCTGAATCAAGCCACCACGACAGGGTTCCCCATTGCCAGTACCCGGATTTGGGGCGCCCTCATAGGGCCCCTATTCTGGGGAATTCGTGGGCCAATCCGGCCCTTGGAGAACTCGAACAAATGAAAAACCAGCTTTACCTCCTTACTCAAAAGATCGCTGACCTCGAGCACCCCGACGATAGAATTGAACCATATGACGGGTAGGGATCCTCCTCTGATTGATATCACGATCGAAGGCAGATAAGCTTTGCCCATCATATCCGAGAAGAGAAGATCGGTCTTCATGACCGAGTCCTGGTCAACCTTCCCCACTACGATGGGAGTTGTGACCCGGACGATCATCTGTTACAATTCGAAAAGCCATCGATGTCTACCGTTTCTCGAACGGAATGATGGCTAAGTTCTTTGCCACCACCCTCTTTGGCGTGACTCGACAGTAGTTTGCCCGGCTCAAGCCAGAGTCAATCCACTCTTTTGAGGAGTTGGCCGATCGATTCTTGCATCACTTCGTGGCCGAAAAAGACACCAAACTCCCTTATACCCACCTCCACAGGATTCGCCAGCAAGAAGGAGAGTCCCTCCGAGACTTCATGATCCGTTTCAACAATGAAGTCTTGCGGGTCGACGACCCCCTGATCGATTTTGTTAACTTCTCTCTATATATTGCCCTCTGACATGAAGATTGCGCCAAGGCGATTGTCCTCAAACCTCCTCGATCGATGAGGGAGCTCCAGACTCTGACCTCCAACTTTATGATCTCTGAGGAAATGCACCACATCAAGCACGGGGATAAGAAGGAAAAAAACATAAGGAGAAAAAGGAGAAGGGAGGCTATAAGAAGGACAAGGAGCACCGGGAAAAGAGAGACTCTCCGATCAAAAGGTATTCCTACCTGACGCTCGTAAATTCCTCCCGTGGTCACATCTTTTTGGTCACGGATCAAAAACTACTCAAAACGTCAAACAAGATTTTCAAGGGGGAAGGGGCTAGGAAGTCGGGCAACTATTGTGACTTCTACAAACAATACGGTCATGTTATCGACGACTATTACGCCCTCCAGAGCAAGATCGAGCACCTCATCCGAAAGGGCCTCCTTAAGGAGTTCGTAGCAGCCCACATGGAACCCCCTGCCCAAAGGAAGAGGTTGTGGTCTCCTCGGTCTCCTGAGACGAACCACAAGGGGCCTCCCTCCCGAAGAAGCAATAAGGACCCGGTCGATCACAACCTACCGACCCGAGGGTTTATCAATACGATTGCCGGGGGACCAAATGGGGAAGACTGCCGATCAAGCCGGAAGCGCACATCGAGAAAGCTGGAGCAAGAAAGGTCGAGCTCCCTGATCACTGGTCGAGCTCACTAGGTCAATAGCATCGAGTCCAATGCTATTGTATTTAGTGATAGGGATATTGATGTAAGCCGCCTATCGGGAGAGGGTGAGTCACCCGACATCTCGATGGTGATCACCACTGACATGTCAAATTTTGTTGTGGCACGCACTTTAGTTGATAATGGAAGTTCGGCTAATGTTCTCTTTTACTCCACTCTCCAAAAAATGAACTTAGGAAGTATAGATATGCAGCCGGTCCATATCCCTGTTGTCGGGTTCGGGGGGTCGAAAATCATCCCGATTGGAGTCGTGCGAATGCTAACCTTGTTAGGGGAAGCACCCTGAAGACGAACCCTCATCATAGACTACCTCGTCGTTGACGCCCCGTTCGCATACAACCTGATCTTGGGAAGACATGCCTTCAATCAATTTCGAGTGGTAGTTTCGACCTACCATTTCAAAATCAAGTTCCCCACCCCGATCGGGGTAGGGGAGGTCAAATGCAACATGCGGGACACTTGGAGGTGTTACACTATAGCGCTAGAAAAGGAAAAGAAAAGTCCGCAACCTTCCCCACTGGTTGTCCCGTTGGTTAATATCGACCTTGATCCGCTCGAAGGATCATTCTCTCGAAAACAAAAGAGCGAGGAATCTCGGATCGAGCCGATCGGAGAACCTAAAACCATTGAACTAGTTCTTGGCAACCCAGATAAGGTAACCCGAATCGGCTCGCACTTGGAGAAGGGAAGATAGATGATGCTGATCAAGTTTTTGAGGGAAAATATCGATGTATTTGCATGGAGTCCCTCGGATTTCCCCGGGATCGACCCCGAGGTCATCATTCATCATCTCAATGTAGATCTGACCGCCAAGCCGCTCCAACAGAAGAAAAGAACTTTTGGGGAAGAGAGGAACAAGATAATCGCGGAAAGAAGTCGACAAGCTCCTTAAAATAGGGTACATCGTCGAAATTCAATACCCGGACTGGCTGTATAATGTGGTCGTGGTCCCCAAGTCGCTTGGAAAATAACGCATGTGCAATGACTTCACAGATTTAATAACGCTTATCCGAATTAAAGACCCATACCTGTTTCCCCGGATCGACCTGCTTGTCGATTCGACCGCGGGATGCGAAATGTTGAGTATGATGGATGCCTTCCAAGGGTACTATGAAATTTACATGGCACCGGAGGACCGGTCAAAAACATCCTTCGTGGTCGAGAAGGGGGTCTACTGCTTTATGGTTATTCTGTTCGGCCTCAAGAATGCTGACGCTACCTACTAAAGGCTCGTGAACAAAATGTGCAAGGGGCTGATCGGCTCAAGCATGGACATCTACGTTGACGACATGATTGTCAAGAGCGATAGAGAGGTCGACCACCTAAGAAACTCCTTCGCCGTGCTCCGACAATACAGCATGAAGTTGAAGGGGATTGAGGCGAACCCCGTCAAGATCGAGGCAATTAAAGAAATTGCAACGCCCCAGACCATCCGAGATGTGCAATATCTTTGTGGACGCATCATCGCACTAAATCGGTTCATCTCCAGATCGGCCGATCGGAACCTCCCATTCTTCAAAACACTCCGTGTCACGACTTGCTGGCCAGTCGGAAGGGAGGAGCCTCCGATCGAGGCAATGCCGATCGATGACAAGAGTGACCAGAAGAAGAAGAAGCGGGACTTCAAATGGCCTGAAGAGTGCGAGAAGGCCTTGGTCGACCTAAAAACCTACTTGTCCTTCCCACCACTGCTCGCCAAACCGGTCGAGGGAGCACCTCTATACCTTTACATGGCAGTGTTCGACGAGGCCATTAGTTCGGTAATCGTGACCATAACGAAGAGGGTCTATCGACCAGTGTACTACGTGAGCAAAGTCCGCCAAGGTGCAGAGAAGAATTATGTGGAGATCAAAAAATTTGCGCTCGCCTTGGTAGTCACTGCTCAAAAATTACAACACTATTTCCAATCGCATTCAATCGTGGTTTTAACTAACCAACCACTGAAGCAAGTGCTGTCTAAGCCCGACATCTTTGGAAGACTGACCAAGTGGGCCGCCGAGTTAGGAGAGTTCAACATCTCATTCCAACCACGCACGATAATCCAAGCTCAGGCTCTGGCGGACTTCCTGCTCAAAAGGGTGGGGGCACCAATCGAACCCGACGGACCAGCCGGTTCATGGGTCATGCACATAGATGCTCCTTGACCTCCTAGGGAGGGGGAGCCGATGTGTATCTAAGAAGTCGAGATGGCTTGGAGCTCGAGTTAGCGATTCTTAACTAGTCGTGAGTTAGTTATCTGGGGCGTACGACGCTCGAGAAACATCCATGGTGAAATACGTGGAAAGAGTGAGGGCATTGAAAGACCTCTTCATTTCCTTCACCCTCGACCAAGTGCCAAGAGAAGAGAACGAGCGAGCGGATGCCCTCTCGAAGTTTGCAAGTTCCCAGAAGAGGACAAGGAGTCGGTCGATCACCTTCGTGACAACGAGAAGCTAGAAATCGATCAAAATTCGGTCGATCAGGTACTCCTCGTCGAGTTGCGAGAGCTGTCATGGCAAGAAGAGATCAGGAGCTACCTATTTGATGGAGCCCTACCGATGACGCTCTCGCCGCTTGAAGGCTCAGGTACCATGCGACATGTTTTGCCCTCGATCAATCTGGTCGACTTTTCAAAAAGTCTCTTATAGGACCGCCTCTTCGTTGTCTCAATCGACGAAAAGCGGGTGAGGTGATGAGCTCCATTCATGAGGAGAGTTGCAGGAACCATTCGGGCGGCTAGTCGTTGGCTTAGAATATCACCCGAAGCGGATTCTTTTGGCCTACTCTGGTCGAGGATGCCAAACGATTCGTCTAGAAATGACCGAATTCTTAGGACCATTCTAACTTAAGTCACCGACCTCCATGGAGATAGTAAGTGTGGACGTGTCATGGCCGTTTGATCAATGGGGGATTGACATTGTGGGACCATTTCCCCTAGCCCTTGGTTAGAGAAGGTATGCGATTGTCACGGTCGAATATTTTATCAAGTGGATCGAGGTAGAGACGGTAGCAAAAATCACGGATGCCTCTGTCTATGTTTTTGTGCTTACGAGGTATGGATTTCATTTTTTTTGTTTATGAATGGATTCTTTACAGGAAAGAGCTCATGAGAGTAGTGGACAAGAAAAGTAAAGTGATAGAAAAGACAAAAGAAAGATGAAAGTGACAGAAAACAAAGATTTAGACAGTATATGTTTGATTTTGATGACTCTCCCGATGAAGATTCCAGCCAAAGGGATTACATTTGTCCCTCTTAGACCACCAAGGGGACTTTTTACTATTTTAACACTTTTGTGTGTTTTGTTGAATATTTTAACATCAAAACTAAATTTATAAATTTATTTATTAAATAACTCAATTTTACATTAGGAATGTCGATTCGCTATTTTTTCAAACAATTTCTAATAATTCCAAGTCTAAGAAACCACATGTTTTTGTACAATGTTTTTTTGAAAAAACTAATGTTAATTATAATTAACCTACATAAATACACATAATATTATAAAAAAACTACCTCTAATAAATTTTCTAATACACATAAACTATATGCGTTCTACAATAATACAAAAAAAACAACGAACTATAATATTTTTAGCACCCAAAAAAAATTACAAACAGCAAAAAACACATATTAACCTACAAAATTACATATAAAATGATATTACAAACAACCTCTAATAAGTTTCTCTAACATGCATAAAACTATATACAACAATTCGCTCGTAACAAATTTCTTAATATACACCACAATTTTTTTGAAACAAAAAAAAAAGAAGATATCATGCCAATGAAATTATATAGAACAAATATCATCATAAATACACATAATGAAACTAAATTATGAAATACAGATTGAGTTAACACATACCTTGTAAATTCTTTTAAAAAACACTCTTCAAAACAAGTAAAAAAATTTTAAATGACTTAGAACAAGAATGAGAAAAAAATTGAGAGAGGGTAGGGGTGAAGGTTTTGGGAAGGAGCTGCTCCTTTCTCTCTTCTCATTTAGTAGAGTCCACTCTCGATTATTCCATCCAAAAAAAAAAACAAATTTTATAGGAGTAGACGATGCCGTTGTTGACTCCCACACAATTTATTTATTTATTTTTTTGAAAAATAGAAGTCGATGTTAATTTTTTTTAAATTTATTTGATAAATTTATATATACGTACATAAATTAATATTTTAATATGAGTCATTGACGGGAATGTTGAATCTTCTTAGAGTCAACATTCCCGTTATAAACTTAGGTTACCTTTTAAAATAAATTTATTTTAGTGTCAGAATATTAAGATGCACACTTTTTTAGGTCATTTTGGTAAAATGTCCGCTCAAGAACTTTAGCATTGGTATGCAACTCTGCCCCACAGATCTAATAAATATTATATATATATATATATATATATATATATAACATTAAGAACACCAACTTTAATGGTTTGATAAATGTTTGGTTACTTAAAGTGAGCAGAAATCTTCAATACTTAAAAGATCAGATCCAGTACAATGGACTTTATGTTTTACTCTACCCTGATCCATATAGATAATTCTCATATAATACATACACATTAATCAATAAGCGCATTAAGTCGGCAAAATTGACCCGTAACGAAACAGCATATAATCAAAGTTTCAGCAAAATTGTAGGAGAGGTACTCAATAAAAACAAAAATCCATTAAGCAGTTCCATTAAAATGTCAAAGTATAACAGAAACTCATGAAGAATATGAGAGGAAAGATGAATTTCTACACTCAAAAATCCATTTAATCACCTCAAAAAATGTCAAAACATGAAGAACTTACAAAAGTTCTTCTCACATAGTCCTTCAAATTAGCGCAGTAGGCATCGCAAGCAATGCACTGGACATGCTTGCCTCCAGGTGGTAAGATGATGATCTTGGTTTTCTACATCATTTTCTGAGCCTTTTTCAGGAGAATGCTTGAGCAAGGAGTATTTATTCAGTGGTGTGGAGAGAGAGATGAGAGAAATGATCATTACTGAAACTCAAGCACTACTACTAGACCTAGTGTTGTACGTGCTAACCTGAACATTCTTTTTTTTTTTCGTATGTTATTTTATTTGTTATAGTTGTATTGTTATATATTTATTTATTATTATTATTATTATTATTTGTTTGTATGTTATTTTATTTTACTTGTTATAGTTGTATTGTTATTTATTATTATTATTATTATTATTAAGGGTATTGTGCGAGAGATAAATGTTTACTCTAAAATGATTATTACAGAGTATACACTAATGTTGTACTGTGCGTTTAAGAGAGAGTGAGAAACATGCAGTTTGCATAGCTAGTTGTCACGAACTTGTTCCTCAAACAAGTTTACATGCGGCCCTAGCTCCTTGTCTGCCCCTTACGGTACTAGGTAAGTCAGTTTCTCTCAAAGTTTTGTGTATATAGAAGATGAAAAAGTTAAGTTTAGAGGGCGAAGGAACAAAGAAGTTAACAAGAAAGATTAGAAATGAGATCTTCTTAAGTAAAATTACTTTTTTATTCACTCACCAAATTCTTCTCCAAACTTTGGACAGGTTGCAAATGAGGCCCCTCCCCTCTATTTATAGATTTCCATCTCGTCAATGAACGATGGAGATCAATTTATTAATCCAACAGTTAGGAAAAGTTCTCTAGAACTATCCACTATATTCTTACACTTTTTATAATCATCCAAAACGTTTTATACCCATCTACAACATTCTAGACTAGTCTATAGGATTCTACCATTACCTAGAATGTTCTAGGCTCTTCCAGGATCTTCCAAGTTCTTCTAGAATATTCTGGAATTGTCCAGGTTGTTTTGAAAATTTTTGGAACCTTCTAGATTTTTCTAGATTTGTGTAGAATTTTCTAGAATATCATGGAATATTCTAGAATTCTCATGATTTGAAACTCTAAGTTTCAAGCAAGTAAGAAGAAACCCTATCTTTTGAGTTGTCATCGAGGTTTAGAATTGCAGTCCGTGATATAGTGCTAGGGTTTAGAGGTACGTGCTTATAGATTTGGTAGATTTTTTTCTTTTTTGTTATTTTGTTTTGTGTATTAGAGTTGCATTATTATTATTATTATTATTTTAAGGGTTTCTACGTGCTTATGCCTCGTGAAGGTTTTCTTTGCAATAACATAGACATTTTATTTTATCACATTGTTTTATTTCAATTAAACAAAGTCGTATAATCACTATCTGGTTTTGCACAAAAAAGAAAAAAGAAAAAGAAAATGGGGAAATCGATGTAGCTTATTGATCATTAATTAGTTTGTGACTGTGTGGGTTCAGTGGTCTGATTTCTCATCAGATACAAACATGCTCAAACAAATTACCTTGGTTCTAAATGCAAAAAATACACGAGCGAATTAATGCCATCGTACATAATTCAGCAATTAACATGTCTTTCTTAACCCCAAATTTATAGCATGTCATGTCTTAACATATTTTTTTGTGTAATATTCAAGTAGTACATTTAGATAATTTGAATACATTTTAAATTTCAAGTAATACTTAAATATTTAATAAAACTAGTGTCAATGTTCTTCAATATTCTTCTTATACTCTATATGTAACACCCCTTAAAACTCATATTGTGAAGTGGGATAAGAATAATATTACAACATATGAATTATTAAGAAATTTAATCATTTTATTCACTCACACCATTTGAAGGAAAAATGTCATATATACAAATGACTAATGAAAAATTACAAAATTAACATCACATGAATGAGGAAAAATTCTTATATGAACCGGGTATATGGGCTCCACTCGTGCATTATGTAGTCCAGATTCAACCGTATATTATATATTAACGAATATTGAAGGCATGATGGTTGTCAAATACTAGACTATGTGGTTATTTGAAAATTTTTGCATGGAAGATGCAAAATTTAATTTAAAAGAAAGGACAAAAAAAAAAAAAGTAATAAAGGCCCTCCATCATCACCATACTCACTTTCTCAGACTTTTTACAAAAATAACACAATATTCTAACACAAATTTTATATTTATTTAAAAAATAACACAAGTTTATATTGACAATGTCAACCATGAAAAAAATATTAATTTAATCAATTTTTATTAAATTAAAAAAAGGAAAATTAACGGGAGTAAACGTTTGCAATGCCGACTTCCACAGAAAAATTACTTTCTGAAACATGAAAAAAAAGGAATTTTTTTTAATTAATGGGTGTCGACTTCCCAAAAAAAAATCTTTGGTGAGGCAACACTTACATGAATGAATGGACAAGTGTTTGAGATGGAATTAAAAAAAAAGGGGCGAATTACACGACCTAGCCCTGAGGTTAGGCTAATTTACGAAAAAAATCCTATAATTTAAAAAATTACCAAAAACCCCCTAAGGTTATACCCATATTATGACTAGCACCTAGTCTTAGGTTGACTTATTTCAATTTTTGAAAATACCCCCTTCCCTTTTTTTGGGCGATTTGCACTGACCACGCATTAGGTTAGGCTAATTTACGAGAAACCCCCTGTGGTTTCAAAAATTACCAAAAACTCCTAAACTTATACCCATATTACAACTAGCACGTACTAATAAATAATGTTAATCCAAGCATTGATATGTTATATTTCATAACTACGACAATAAATACGACATCAGATATTCTTTAGGGTGTAGAGTGTAACTAACCATTTATTTTATTTTCTATGTTATAAATTTATACTAAATATACGTAATATGTGCTAAATTTATATTTGAGAAAAATATAATTACGTACGTCGCATATATCCATAATGTGAAATGAAAAATATAATTATTGACTCGTCGGGCCTATTTTTTCCTGACTCGCCGAGCTCGAGCTCTCGAGCCTGAAAAAAAGGCTAAAGCTCGGATCAGCTCGTTTGCATCGCTAAAATCAATTTTTTTAAAAAAATCTTCCATTTAATTGTTTTTTAATCCACTAATTTAATAAGAATCAAAGAAATTAATATTTGATTCGTAGTTGGCATTGTCAATGTCGATTCATCGTGATGTCGACATTGGCATTGTAAACTTGTGTTACTTTTTAAATAAATATTAAATTTGTATCAAAATATTAAACACTATACCTTTTTGTGCTCTTTTTGTAAAAAGTCCACCACTAAGTTTCCAAAAGTAGAGAGTTCGGCGCAAAACATTAACAAGAAAGGGTTTGACACACAGATGCAAGAACTGCCTTGAGCTAAATCACAACAAAGTGACATACGCTAATCCAACTCATCCCCTTTTCAAGTTTTATAAGGTAATTTGAAAATTTACTTGATTTTGTTTACATTTTTCTTAATTGAACCTATCATTCTAATTTTGTCATTCTTAGGGCATTCGGGCCCCTCAAGACCCTGAAGTAGAGATGGCAACGAGGTGGGTCTGGGGCGGGTTTGGCCAAACTCGGGACCTGCTCCAGCTGAAAATTTTTAGACCCATACCTGCCCTGGACCTGTCAGGTCCCTGTCCAACCCGGTAGACCCGGTTAAATTTTTTAAAATAATTAAAAAATATATACTTTTTTTAAAAAAATTATACTATCATAACTTTTTAATCAAAATTTCTATGAATATATTCTAAATTTTGAAAAATTAAATATCTTTATCGCAGAGTTATTTGCCCATATTTTGAAATTATTATTCTAAGGGCGTGAGGAGCTTGTCGGCGTAAGAGGCCGTCGAACGCACCCGTATCGAGGATGAAATCCCATACTTGGCCATTGCACTGCTTGACGCCTAACAAGGATGAATTCAGCTGGCAACCACCGACAGGTCCAACCTACCGCCACGTGGCACGCCCCAGTGGCACATGGGTACATCCTATCAGTCTCAAGCACGTTAAATTCCAAGTCATATATGCAATTCTTGGTCATAAATGCTAAGGATACACATTAAATGCCAATAAGGTCCCCCATTAATAGGACGTGAGAGCAGCCGCCAATGGGAATCAATGAAGTGACAAAAAGCACATGCTGGTACAACTCATGCCAGGAAATTGACTGGCTCCTACCAACCAGTCACATCCGGGTGCCTCACTTTCATATATATACCAAATCGGCTCTCTACCCAAGGGTAAGGGAAATCATAAGATTCTCACTCTCATTCTTGATAAGCAACAGAACTTTTCATTCACTATTCATCATCTTTTCAAAACATTGACTTGAGCGCCGGAGAGCCTATGCCGGGGCAAAACCGGCTAGTCTCACGTGCGTTCCTCCCTCTTTGACAGGTGGGCTGCCCGCATTATCATCAATAGCTCTTCGGACCCCGACACGTAGTCGATCTAAAAACCGACCGCATCACTACTAATGTTAGATAATTATTTTTATATTTAGGAATAACATATTTATTTTTTTATGTGACTATGTATATAATATACACTTTTGTATATAAAATATAGATACATATCATATAAATTTATACAAAATAATAAATAAAAATATATATAAAAACCTAGTGGGGCGGGTTCGGGTTTTGAAATGAAGACCCGGACCCGCCCCAGACCCAATTGGGGGTCTAAAAACCCGCCTCATTAGGGGCGGTTCCGGGTTCGGGTTCAACCCTGACCTATTCCCATCCCTACCTTGAAGTTGTTTCTCAGCATTTTGATGCTCCACGTGCTACTCAAGAAGAAACCCATGGGTTTGTCTATTTGTAATGGTTGACAATAAATTATATTTTTATATTATGAATACAATACTTATTAAATCTATCTTATATTTAAGAAAAGTTAGTGAGTAAATATAAATAAATATATTAAATATGTATTAAATTGTATATTTTATACATGAAATTTATATTTATACTAAAAATATATATCTAATATTTTATTTTATTTATAATATTAACATTATATTTGCATGCTAACTTATATTCATCTGTACACCTATATGATAATATACAATTAATGTTATTCTAATATATTTGATACTCATAATAAGATTATATATTAATATTACTTTAGGTTGTATATATTATATCATATGTGGTAAATGTCCATATAATTCCATATAAAAGTATAAAATAATATACATATATATTCTATAAAAAAAATTATAAAACATAATATACCTTTCTGTAGAAAAATTATATATCGACATATATAAAATCTATTTAGCTATACAATGAATATTTATATATATTAGTAATATATTTTTTTCAATTCATGATATATATTGCATTTAAAATCAAAATTTAATGTATTTTTATATAAAACTAACTTTTAATCTTACACTTCATTTATTTTTGTTTCTATCATTTATTATTACTTAATTTCAAAATATACGAATGAAATGATTAGTTCATTCCCTAATTTATTCTTCGAGCACACAAAACATGCGAATACTAATATCAACATCATTTCTTTCCCATTTCATTCCATTCCCTAATTTATTCCATTTCTGCTCAAATCCTTCTAGCTTATTGCTACAAGAATCACCATTCTCATATGCAGGTTTAGTAATTCCTTCCATCTTACATGGGTTTAGTTATTTCTAACAAATAAAAAATGAATTGTGTTTTTTATTATTCTCACAATACTTACTAAATTTATCATATATTATAACGTTTATATCTAATATTTCATTTTAAGATGGCTTTCAAAGGGGAAAGACATGAACTTTTGGTTGGAAATTACTTACATGAACTTCATGTTTTGGCCTACAGATGGATTAAATTCTTCAAATTGTATTCCATTTCACAATTAATATATTTTTTTTACATGAATTAATGATATGGCACAATATAATACGTTTGGTGCAAGTATGAGGTCCAAACAAAGTGCATAAAAGAGTTTCTCCCCCTTTTGGTATGCATTCCCATTTCTTGGTCATTTCATACTTTTGTTAAACTTGTATGCACACATTCAACATATCTATTTGCCTAACTTAATGCACTCATTTAATGAGTAACACACTTATTCATTTCATTGTTGTAAAAAATTCAATTTTCATTTATATAGGAATTTAATTATGTTTATATCATTCTCCAACATTTTCATAATAAATTTCATATTTGATTTTAATAAGGAGGCAGGCTGCATTTTTTTACGGGGAAAAAAACATGAACATGTAGATTGGCCTTTTCTTTTTGTTTGGGTGTTTTCTTGACTAATCTATTAAATACACATTCAACTTAATTACACTTATGAGTTAACGATTTAGTAATCTTACGCCTTTTGGAGAATCAGGAAAATGATTGTGCATCTGGGGAATCGGACCCTAGTCAATACCGTGGGAGCGTATTGTGTTACGACTACACCAGATGTGCCTCTTGTTCTATGCTGCTTTAAGTTTTGTTATTTAAATGTTTAACACAAATGCACCATTAAAATATCCAGAGCTTGCTGCAACAGCATTCGTCTGTTGTTCTCTCTCTCTCCCTCTCTCTCTCTCTCTCTGTGCATTTTAGGATTCATGAATTGAGATATCGTCAACGACATGTTAAGACTATCCGATTCTTGTTTGATTCATCGTATATTTATTTACTTTTTTATTTTTTTTTTAAAAATAAATTATGTTGATAATGTAAATCTGATGGGTGCATGGATTGTTTTGGGAATCAATGAGCTCTCTTGCAAATGAGAATGTCAGTGCACTTTCATGGCTGTAATAATATTGATGCCATTAGTGTTTTTTACCGGTTTTTATGTGGGGAAGAACTGTATGATATCTTGTAGTGCTGTTAATTGCCAAAAGAGTTGATAATATTTGAACTAATCAAAGGGTTATTTGACCTAAATTAATGTATCGTATTACATATGGAATACATTGGATATCAGCCACCAAAATTGTCACTATCTACAAGAGTTATTCTATGGGTCTGCCTTGCTGCAGTCTTGAGGATAGTCGGTTTGAGTGTCAACCTCCTTGACACAACTCCGATCAAAATACCAATCGCCAATGGACTTTGCGATGGTCTGCAATTGAATAACAATAATAATAATAATAATAATAATTCAAGAAATTAATTATAAAGTGAAAAGCAATTCTACCTTATTTCCCAGACGGGGTTCCGTATTCCAATTTATCATTCTGTAGAGGAAATCATGGATGTAGCAGGAATTGATAAACAACCCCCTTGATGAAGAATCAGGAATGCTTTTCAATGTTTGTAAGAATGCATTCCGAAA
The DNA here is from genome assembly GCA_026212405.1 of Petrea volubilis. NCBI lineage: Eukaryota > Viridiplantae > Streptophyta > Magnoliopsida > Lamiales > Verbenaceae > Petrea > Petrea volubilis. Next base: position 17,167,662 of record CM047876.1, on the reverse strand, counting down.
CTCTGATATCAAATCGAACAAACTTAGATTTTAACTAATAAATCGTAATGAAAGAAATTCTAAATGCTGGTAATAAATAAGTACCTCTCATGATTTCAATGTGAGAAGGTGTGCAATCTTTTGTTATATTTTTGCTGTGGGTGCAGAAGAACCAGCCTTGTGTGTCATTACGAACTACCACGTTGTTTTGTAGCTAAAAGAATGTTTAAACACCCATCAAAAGAAGAAAAGATCGAATTTTTAATCCAATTATACGTAGTCTTAATACATAAGTCAATCTGCTACAAGATTAAATAATTTGCTGGGGGGATTTAAACAAACGACTTATATATAGTGACATTCTCTATCTTGTTCTTTTCAAAAAAAAAAATTGTTTTTATCTAATTAATTCAAGTTATTAGAAAAATTGTTTTTATTTTATTATTTTTCTTTCGGCCTTGTATTCATTTGCACATATTTGTAAAACAGAGTTACCTGATATGAATCAAAAGCAGAATTTAGTAGAAAAAGTGGCGTCTGCATATCTCCGACCACATTTTCAGGATAAAAACACTGTAAATTTTTTATAGCACCATTAATATAAAAAGTTACAAAAAAGGATTTTTTAATAGAAATATAAAATTAGGGAACTACACTCACCAAACTAGAATTCATTCTTGATGTACATGAAGCAGGCAAAGATTTACAATCTACTCCCTGGAGGAAAGAAAAAAAAAGACAAAAATTAAGAGAATGCATCTCAATAATAATATTGTTAAAGAAAGTATAAATTAACAAAGCCACAAACATTTTTTCACACAAATTAAAAAAATAGGAAAATCTTAATTAAAATTAGTTATTTCCCACATTGCATGTAATTTTTGTTGCATTCATTTTTTGAGGGAAGATAAGAATTGTACATGATAATCAACCACTGCAGCGAAAACTTTCTCTCTTTTCTTCAGTCCAGATATACCTTTCCTGTTGTAGTAAATTAATTAAAAACCACAAAATGTAGATATGTAAGTTCCCAAAATCATACTCACACACAAACACACACATACATGTCACTAAGCCAAAATATTTAGGTTTTCGGTAAGTGTATGTTATTGAAACTTACGCATGGATGAAGAAACCAGAATCAGAAACGCATTTCACTCTACTGGCATGAGGTACAAGTGATCGAAAATGATCACAGTGCAAGATTGTTGCCAATCCGCCAGCTGAGTTACCCGCAAGTATAACCTATATATGAGTGTCATTAGTACGTGAATAAACACACATATATACATACTATATATGTATATATACACACATATATATATATATGTATATTTTTGAAGGAATTAATCGTACACTATTTGCATTTTTCATTCCTTTTGCTAAAAGCTCATCCATTACTCCATTGAAAATCCTTGAGCCCCTACGGTAGAAGTTGCTTCCCTGGATTTAATATGAATACTTGTTAGAACTTTTTGCTCAATAACGCAGAGGGAAGTTCAAACATATTTAGAGTTAATAATTATAAATAAATACAAGAATTAGAAAAAAAAAATTATTTTAAGACTTACTGGATCAACAGCTTCCACGTCTCCCGTAAATGATGAGCCATCACAATAAATAAGTTGAACCCTATTCCAATTATAGAAATCTGGTTTTGAATGCAACAAAAATTTGTCACTGAGTTATGCATGGAAATATGAAGACTTATTATATCATTTTTCGACTTTTGAAAAAACCAAAAGCTGACCTAAAAAAGAAAAGTATTAAGGTATATACTCTCTCTTCAAATGAAATTACAATATGATCTATTGTATTAAGTACTCGCTACTCACAGAAAAACTAAAAAACGACAGAGTCCGAAAACAAGAAAACACAAAAATATGAAGAACCCAAAAAGAATATATCACTTGTGCTGTCATATTTTCCTCTATCATGACTGATCTAGAAAGAATGGTTGTTGGGTCGTATATATCTTGGAGTTAATTTTGTCTATAGTCGTCGTCAATCATTTTGTGATAATTTTTTTGATCGAAAATTAATTTGGGAGGCGAAGTGCGAATACATACCATTTGTGTTGAAAAATATGATAAAATTAATAATAATCAAAATGTTCAATGACCATAGTTTGCAAAAAAAAAAAGAAAAATATTATTGTTACCCAATTCTATCATGGCAAAAAAGTATTCTCTTTATTAATGAAAAATAATGTAATAAAAAAATTCCTGTCACATATTTGAGATGTATATATATATATATATATATGATGGATTAGTGATAATATTTACTAAATATAGAATTTAAAAAAAATAAGTGACGACTAAACATTTATTGACGAAATTTTTATAGACAAAGTGTCACATAAACAAACCTTACAATAAATTGACATTTCATTGAAGGTAATGTGGACCATAAATTACATGTAATATACCCAAAAAAACTGTGCAGGGACCAAATCCCAAGTTGCCATCCAACCATTAAATGATCTCCACAACAATAATTTACCCTGGAATTTTTGAAGCAAAGTTCAAATCCAATTTTTCATCTAGCTTTTTCATTGGTCTCCAAATCAAGAAAATGAGCACATTTCAAATACAACAGATTTCTTACACTTGATTTCAAATGAGTAAATATAACTTTAATTCGACAGTGACTAGTGACCACATTTTTTAATTTCATAGTGTAGTGTTTTGCTTTCCCTATTTTTTATTACTATTCCATCGGGAGTTATTTTGAAGATATCAAATAACATGGAGGATTAGCATGCAATTAATTAACCCGGAAAAATATTAAATATATAAATCCAAGTAAATTGTTTATATGTGTGCAGTCACCTAGATTCAAAGTCTGATCTCCGACCAGCATGCCACCAAAAAAAACTTCAGTGAAGTTCTTGGTGCTTCCTTTGCCCTCACGAATTTGAAATTTACAGGAATCTGTTGACGCACACCTTCAAAATATAGTAACTATAATAAAATACAAAGTACAATAGACAACTTAAAGAGGCAAGGGCATTAAGGGAATTGATGATACTTTTGTTTTAAAAAAAACACATTTTTCAGTGCCAAAATGATCTGCAAAACGATCAACAGGTGAACAGGGCAGAGGGGCAATCTTCACAAAACCGATCGAGGTCCGCTGGGATTGGTGGCTATGAAATCATATTATTCGACATTAAAACACGTTGGTTCAGTTTGATTTCGAATTCATCTTATTTTCTCCGACATCATTTCAATCGTGATCTTGTGAGCAAAGGAGAAATTCACTTGGGGTTATTAACACCAATGATCAAGTTGCAGATTTTTTTACAAAGGCCAGTGGCAACTGAGAAGTTTGAGAAGTTCAAGAAGTATTTGAAATTTACAAATTGAGAAGGGGAGTTAGAAAGACACTTTATAATTTTCCTAGACAAATAGTTGGAAAGTCTAAAATAAATGTGACATTTAGAACTATAACTTTACACATTCTCTAGAAAACCTTCAAGTTACCCACTTACTTGGAACTTGAATGAGAATAAATATTAGGTGGAGAAGTGGAACTTAATGAGAGTAAATTGTAGGTGGAGTAGTGGATGTTGAAGTGAGTAAATGGTTAGGTGAAAATGTGCCTATAAAAAGGGTGTTCTAGCAATTGTTTTGTACCGATAAAAAAAAAAAACCAAGCAAAACCAAATAAAATTCTCTAGTAAAAACTTCCTCTCTTGTTCATTTATACATTTTGAGTTCTTCTCTCTTTAGTAAAAAATCTGTGTTTTTTGTTTTTTGTTATCCTTCTTCTATTCAACATACTTCCGTATTCAAAAATTCCCAACAGTTATACCATTTTTGATATCAAACTGTTTAATTTAATTTCAAGAACTTGGTTTCTTACATTCATGTTTAATCCTTTGTATTAACACTCGACTACGTGACTAATAAAAAATTATCAACTATATGACATACTCCAGTCTCATTGGGACAACTGTACAATTTTCTTTAACTTAAATTGATACATACCATTCCGTCACATCTTTTTAAAGCATCAATGATTTATTTGGTGTAGCATTACCAAATAGCTGATCAAATTAGCATGAAATGCGAAAAGCATAAATTTCTTTGAAGGTTATTCATGGTTAACAATCTTCAACATAAATGGAACCAGAACGACGGCCAACGTTCCATTGTCCCAGTTCTTAACAGGAGAAGATTGGAACGGTGGTGATGCGGCGAGAAATAAGCCGGAACGTTGAACGGAATTAATTTTTAGACAGTTAAAATGTCTTTCTCTGTCACAGCTTGAAAGTGAGGAAATGGGTATCGAAACGCGGGGAGAGAGGATGAGATTTCTTCTTTTCCTTTTTCTTTTCTTTTATAATTTATGTTAGTTTCTTTATTAGTTTAGTTTATTTGTTTTTTTTTTTAATAATACACAATATAACTCACACACTCACAACTACTATGATTCGAACCCTCCATTAGGCTCTCCAAACTTTTAAGACAAGGAACATGTCTATTAAACCAAAGGCGATGGTAAATTAGTTAAAATACATTTTAATTTTATGATAAAAATTAAAATTGTCCAAGGAAATATATTATAAAATTATTTTGCGAGTTGAAATGATAAATTAGGAAGGGAGAAGAACATGGAGAACGGAGAGTTGAAAGTAAGAATAACGTGGTGAGAAAAAAGGAAAAACACGTAAGCTGATTTAGTTCCCTGATTTTTCGAGCATTAGACTCCTAAAATTGGGGAGGTTGTTTTTTTCCCAAAGCTACACTTACAAAATTAGATTCAATTTTTCATTTCCTAAAGTACTTAATCTTTGTTAGTTAAGACGTGTACTATATGGACATGTTTGCTACTCTAGATTGGCCATGATAGATACGTTTACCTATTTAATTTCTTATTTGCTTGCAAAATTTTAGGCCCATGATTATAAAAGAGCCCGAGATATATTTGACAAATTTAATTGATTACAAATCACACCTAAAAGGGTGTGATACGTTTTCCAATCTTTTATTTTTTTCCTTTAACAAATATGGAAATACAATCTTACCCTTTTTAAATAAATAAAGGACTCTTTTATTAATGGTAAAAATGTTTAATACCAACGGTTGAAAGAAAAACCCAATCTGCCGTTTTCTTCTTCCCTATCGAATCTGAAGCGCAAGAAATCTCCGACCACAGGTTCGTTTCTCTATTCCATTCTCACTCTTGTCTTATGGCTTTATTCTTCAATTATTTGTATTGCACCGAGTGAATTGTGATGAGATTGAATTAGGTTTTATATTTCTTGCAAAAATTCTAACCCTATATTTGCACATTTTATTTCATTAATTTTGCTTGCGTATTCTGCTTGAGGTTTAACAAAACATCAATAATTGGGTCATTGAAATACCTATTTGAGGAGACAAGTTTGGGTTTGATTGTATTAATTACAATATTTGTTTTATTTTTTATTGTGTTACCCGAAACAAGGTGGAAGGATGTTCCCTTGATAATAAATGTTGTTCATTCATATCCTTTGATCAATTGTACACTGATATCATTAACTATTTTTATGTAGTTTGATTTAAGTTCAGAACTAAATGGGGGAAATTTCAAGACAAAAGCTAGAGATCTTCCTGTTAGTCGAAGAGATGATGACGCAGAGTATATTTACAATTAATTTGTTAGTCATGTATTTACAGACTCAAAACAGAATTGGTCGTACGAGAAGGGATCGAGTTAGGAGATATATAATGTCCCAAAGAATCCCTGCTCAAATAGATCATATGAGGCGATTATTCGGATATTCTGACACAGATTGTATTGACAATTTCCGAATGAGTCGAAATGCTTTTGCTAGGTTATGTTTCCTTCTCGAATATGTAGGTGGCCTAGTTGATTCTCAACATGTTCGTGTTCATGAAAAATTAGCAATTTTCTTGTCAGTCTTGTCTCATCACAAAAAAAATAGAATAGTTAAGAGTGACTTCATAAGATCCGGCCAAACAATTAGCAAGCATTTCCATGCTGTACTTGCCTCCATATTGAAACTTCATCAATTACTACTCGTTGACCCTGAACCTGTACCGGAAAATTGCACAAATGCAAGGTGGAAGCCCTTCAAGGTACTAACATTTATTCATAAACATTTATTTCTGTTTATTTATTCAATATTCTTATGATTTCATCATTAGGTATAGGGATGTCTTGGAGCACTTGATGGGACTTATATCTCTGTGAGAGTAGCACAAATTGACAAGCCGAGATATAGAAATAGGAAAGGAGTATTCGCAGTTAATGTTTTGTGCATCTGCGATAGGAATATGAATTTTGTATTCGTATTGTCCGGTTGGGAAGGTTCAGCTGCTGATGCTAGAGTTTTGAGAGATGTAATTACCCGGTCCAACGGGTTGAAAGTTCCAAATGGTAAGTTGTATTCACCTACTCGCATATGCTTTGCTTCGTTGACCACATACATGCCTAAGTTGACATAAGTTTGTTTTTATTGCAGGTTATTATTATTTGTGTGACAATGGTTACACCAATAGTGAAGGCTTTTTAACCCCCTATAGAGGAGTAAGGTATCATCTAGATGAGTGGGGAGTTGCCTCTGCCACACCTCAGAATTTTAAAGAGTACTTTAACATGAAGCATTCAAAGGCGAGGAACGTGATCGAGCGTTCATTTGCATTATTGAAAGGACGTTGGGCTATTCTTCGAAGTCCCGCATTTTATCCCATTAAGATTCAAAATCGGATTATCATGGCCTGTTGTTTATTACACAACTTTATTCGTACAAATATGCCCTTCGATCCCATGGAAAATATTCTTGGGGAAATGACTTCTGGGAATGAAGATGACAACAACAATATGGAATATGTAGATGTTGTGGAATCCACAAATGAGTGGTCCATATGGCGAGATAACTTAGCTCAACAAATGTTCAATGATAGGAGGCGTTGATATAGTTTCTTCATGGATGGTGGATGTAGGACATTCTAATATCACTAATAAGACTATAAGATAGTAAAGATTTTGTTTTTATGCGTAAGGCAGTTTCAGAAATGCATCCTGGTTTACATTCTCATTAATTTTGATCATTACATATGTGTGTGACAATTATTTGATTTTATCCTATAAAATAATTGAATGGTACATCATTTTTAATATTTCCCTATATTATCTTGTGCATGTGTATGCTGACCGAATCAATTATTTCATGTTTTTCAAATTAATTTCATGTTTAATAGAAATGGAAGCATCAAGCCAAGTTGGTGGAAAATCCCATGGCAAGACTAGGAGGAGCTGGACACAAAACGAAGAAGAGGTCCTAATTATTGCACTAAAAGAGATTGTTGCTACTGGATGGAAAGCTGATAATGGTTTCCGTATTGGGTATTTGCAAGCACTAGAACAGGCAATGTTGAAATCATTTCCAGGTACGGACCTTCGTGTTGTGCCTCATATAAATTCAAAGATACATGTGTGGAAGAAAAATTATGGATCATTATATACGATGTTGTCGAGAAGTGGAATTGGTTGGAACGATAGCACAAAAATGATTGAAGCTACAGATGAAGCATGGGAGTTGTATGTTAAGGTAATTTATGTAAAGAGGTTTTATTATTTTGTTAATGAATCATGATTTAATTCGAACAAATTTTTTCTAAAATATTCACTCAATTTTCTGCAGAATGATAACAATGCTCGACTTATGCGCTTCAAATCGTGGCCTATGTATAATGATTGGTGTGAGATTTTCGGGAAAGATAGGGCAACTGGTGAGGACGTGGAGGACTTCGTGCAAGTTGTAAATGAGCTTTCAAATGGTGAAAAACAGAAACAAACCCAGACTCAATCAATGTTTGACCTTAATGGAGATTTTGAAAATTTAGGCATTGAAATGGAGACCAACTCGGCTTGTGAGACAATGTCAAATGATACCAAAAAAACAAAAACAAGCAGAAAAAGGAAGTTGATTGAGGCTCAAGATGTTGTTGTGCAATTGCTTGGGAAATTCTGTGAAAAAACTGATGCACGCTTAGGAGAGATAGCATCAAGGATTGGGCATGAGTTTGAAGTCTCGCGCAAACGAGAAGAAGTGTTCTCGCAAATTGGAATGATCAGTGGCTTGACAATGCATGACAAGATTCGTGCAAGTAAAATGATAATGAAGAATGTTGAAGATCTGGAATTATTTTTTAGCTTACCTGATGATGCAAAAACGACATATGTGCAAATGATATTGCATGGTAATATCTGATAGTTTGGGTTGTCTGCATCCTTCAAATCGTCGTTGCTATAAATAAGCTATTTTGCTTTTCATGAAGACGAGTTACAACTCTTTTCGGAATAAGCACAGTTGTAGTACCTACTATGTCTGAATCATGAAAATTTCTAGTGCTATTTTACATCTTTTTTTTCTTTTCCATATTGTTTTGACCGTTGAATATCAACAATGTCAACCTGAATTTCATTTCATGTGCCTAATAAAAGGTTTATTTCTTTGTTATTTCAATAGGGGCCTATGCAGATATGGGGAGTTCTTGTCTCCATTATAACTTTTCCTTTACCAATTGATTGTGAAAGTTTGGAGTCTTCCATGAGTTGAAGCTATCTAGTAGTTGTCCTTTTAAATTGACCCACGAAATGATGCGTTCATAGCAAACTTGATGAAATATACACGCATCATATAATTTAGAGAAACATGGCTTCGTGTGAAAACAATATAAAGGAAAATATATCCATTGAACAGAGACTTACTGGGAAAACATTATTGTAGACTAATATATGAATATATTAATATACACATCTTATTATTTCAATAAATGGTGCTTCATTTTTCATTTACCCAAAGCCAATGTTTTCAGTAATTCAAAATAGATCCCATGACATTTTATGACTCAGTTCTTACATAGTCTGATAGAGGTCGATTGGAAAGAATAACGTTGATTACATGTGTTGTTATTTTTCACTGTCTTTTGGAATAGGTAATAACTTCTAATTTATCATACCTTTGTCTTATATCCATGCGCACATGAGTCTATATATTGAGATTCCCCAAAAAGAGATCAAGCAAACGTACTGACCATGGAGAAATTTTATAGGTTGCTTATTGTAATTAAAATGAACAACAACTTAAAAGAAATGAAATATGCATCAGTTACATTTAATTCTTCATTAGGAGGATGGTTGGGAAGTACTTGCTTGACAATCAAAACATTAGCAGCGAATAATTTATAAGCAAGAGAGTCAATACAAAAGCCCTGATACTGATATATATAACAATCGTTTTATTAATATCGTAGTACTCTGAAATTTATTGTACTACATACAACGACAATTTATATAACAATAACATAATAAAGGTGCAACATAAGAAGGAATCAATGGCCTAAGGGCAAAGATCCTAGTGCTTCCTAATTTATTTGAAACAATAAGACATAAACTTAAATGAGCATGAATCGAGTTAATCAATATAACTTCAGAACAAAGTCCTTTTTGCCTTTGCACACACAGAGGACGCAGTCTCAGACAGAGGAAGTTGAGTTGGCCTAGAGAAATGAGGAGTCTTTTTCGCTTTAACCATCAAAGGAGATGAAAATACATAAATTGGTGCTTGGACATTGGTGGAACACATGTCCTCTGCATCATGGGCCATTTCAAAGCTGTTTTTTGTGGCAGTTTTAATTGAAACTGAAGTTTCAACGTAATCGTCGTCGTCGTCGTCGCTAACTTCGATAACATTTTTAGCATTATTGGTAGGTGAGGTAATTGAATTTGTTTCGTCGTCATCACTTGAGATGATGACAACCTCTGGATGCACACAAACTTGTACATTTTCTTCAAATATAATCTTCAATCTATCCCAATCGGGTTCTCCTTGGTACACATAAGCTTTTGTTAACCTATTACTCTGAGGCACCAAGAAAAAGATGTAAATTTAATTAGCATGCAAAAAATCATCCTTTCAATTGCAAAAATGTAACTTATTGGCAAAATAATAGTACCTTAAACCACTCTTCCCACATATTTGGAGGAACATGAACAAAGTTCGTTTCTCTATTCCAAAACACACCCGAATACTCGAGAATATGCTTGAAGACCGTATACCTAGTATGAAGGAAACGAAACCTCTTTTGACAACTAGCATATGATAAGTTCATGTGAAAAGTTTGATTAACGATGCCCCGAGCTTTTAGAACGGCATGCGCGTTAGGATGACTATTACGAATGTTTCCCTCCATTGCTTCTAATGACAGAGCATAGATAAATTCCTTGTCAACAGCCATAGTCCACCATTCATTGTACAAGTATCTTTCTTGTGGCAACACATTCATGTTTATTAATAATTGAAGTATATACTTAAGCAAAGATATTATTTTGGATCCTTGGTGATGAATAAATGTCAAAGAGTTCATCATTTTATAGTTGACAAAATAACTTATTGTGTTTACTTGCATGGAAATTGTCAAATATGATGACCACATTTTTTGCCTTCAATTTGTTAATTGATACAGACAATCAATTTTTGCGATTTCTTTCATATGGGTTGCTAAAGCCTTCTTCTTTGAATGGAAAAAAGTAATAAGGATATACATAGTTGATCTTTTAGCATTAAACATAATCTCATGGTATCTCAACAAAATTTCAATCAAATCATGATATAATAATAAGCGTGTACCCATATTTTGTGTCATGAATTCCATTACCTGCGATTTTAAATCTTCTGTGTATCGTATGGCCATGGAAAATTGTATATGTACCTTAAAATATAATTTCTCATATTTTGATTCCATATTATCAAATGACATTTACATAAATACTTGAATTTTGAATGATTGAAGGTTATTCAAATTTTGAATTATTGTGGAATATATAACAAAGGAACAAAATAATAATATTTTTAATAAAAATTCTTAAAAAAATGCATATTCACTATATGAATTGATATTTAATATTTAAATATTTGTCTTAATAAATACAAACTTTAGATAACACAAAGTTGAAACATATTTTTTAATTATCAAAAATTGAATGGTCACAATGTTATGACTTATAAAAATAAATTTACTAACTTAAATGAAATTAATTAAATAAATTATATGTAAATGTGGATGATAATTTTACAAGTGAAACAATGGTTAAGTAAGTTCATAAATGAAATAGTGATATAAATTATGAGGGTGAATTTGGGAAACTCTTAAAAAATGAGAGGACAATAAAGTATTTTTCAATTTAATCCAGCATAGTAAATGCACACAACCAAACAATAAACTAGTAAAAGCGTGGGATATCTAGAATGAACGAATATGTTAGCAAACAAAAAATTACTAAGGATTTGATATAGTTTCTTCATTAATAATCCATAGTTAATGAATCACATCCAATCATATCCAAAATAGCAAACGTGTCCTATATATATATATATGTATGTATAGTATCTGTACATATGAATAATTGAAAAATACTTTCGTTTTTCGTACACATTCTGAACATAACGAATAATATTCATACATTTGATATAACAAGTTCAATACACATATTATAAGTAATTTAAATAATACTTGACGAAAAATACTTTATTTTATGAAATGTTTAATATATTTATTTTAAATTTATAATATATATAAAATTATTTTCGTACACATTCTGAACTTAATGAATAATATTCATACCTTTGATATAACAAGTTTAATACACATATTATACGTAATTTGTATAATACTTGACAAATATTACTTTATTTGATGAAATATTTAATATATTTATTTTAAATTTATAATATATATAATTATTTATAGACACAATATACCAAAGTTAATTATAATTATTAATAAAATATCATATAAATAATAAATTTGTAATACTTTATAAAAACAAGTCATTTTGGTACACTTGATGTGTGTGCTTAATAAAATATATAATTTAATTTTACGTTTAAAATTTGATAGTATCTACATTATTAAAATATTTTGAAATTATTTCTAATACAAATTATTAATAATAAGTGAAAGGCAAGGTAAGATAAAATTAAATTAACAAAAAAAAAAATAAAGAAACAATGTAAAAGGAAAAATATTAAAAATGAGAAAAAAGAGGAGAGGGAGAGGGAGAGTGAGATGAACATGAAAATGAGAGAGGAGAGAGAAAATAGAAAACAAATAAAAACTAAAAAAAAGTTGACAGGCCAAAATATATTTTGCACCCTTATACTGTAGTATATATAACACTTATGCCTTCGTACTTTTAAAAAAAAATCGCTCACCCTCCTCAATTAACTATTCAAAATAATATTATTTGAATTTAACAAAAATACCCCTTAATACAGTATAAATATATGTAGTTTATCGTATTACCTTACTATAAAATTTTTATGTTAAAGGCTATTTTAAAATTATTTTCTTTATACATCAGATTTCATGAATGTCAAATAATTTTCTAATATAAAAATATTTATTTTTCAAGTAAAATATATTTATGAAAATATATTATAAGGAAGAATATTTATTAAACTAACATGGCAATTATCTTGCATAATTTACTAGTATTTAGATAGAATAATTTATTGAAGCTTTTTACTTTCAAAATATTGAGATTCTTATAATTTGTGGCACCCCTCCCGCTAGGATCTTCCTATACGGTTGGAGGCCACCGACGATCGCATTGAGCACAAATTTTGGAATTCATACCCAATACGAACGCCTAACTTAACAATACGCAGTGGAGGTAGAGTAAAATATGCAATATGGATAATATATATAACTATATTTAGTACAACCAAGTAGCGCAACATCAAAATAGCCAACTAGTGGCATCAAGTAGCAAATTACAGATTATAAAGCAAGACAAAGCAAAATGAAGTTTTAATATACAACTGGAGGAGCGGCTACCATCCTATGTACTCCCATTATTCTGATTCTGAGGCAATGAACAGAAAGAAACGAGGGGTTAAGTCCAAATGACTTAGTGAGGCCACATTTAGATAGATATATAATTGACTGAAAATGAGACTCAAAACAGTTAAATCATAATAAAGTGCACGTAGTGTGAAATGTAACTTGATAATAATAACTGAACTGAGTAATACGGACAGTGAGCCCAAGACGGAGTCTCCAACCTTATGACTACCCAAAACAGATAAATCATAATAGAAACCCTTATGCCTCCCTTGTCGAGAAGCCACCTCGACGCTAAACAAGACGGAGATGTATCACGCGTCCGTGCAATACATCGCTCCAATCCCTACTACAGTCATCCTCCGGCTGTACGTAGAAATTGGTTTCACGGAATGGTATCATATAAAAGGTTCCATCGACGGTCCGTTCCGCCCGATAAAATTCCTCTTATAAGTACCTGGGCCCAAACTTCCCAAGGGCGTCCCCAAGGGTAAACGGAAATATAACGAAACAGATATGGCTCACAACTTGTCAACAAAGCAATAACTTATTTTTACACCTGGGATACATAGAAATATAATTAAAATATGATATCCCAAAGGTGTCAAAAATCATTTCGGGACATATACAACTGGCAATATCAGAGAATGCAATATTTTTGAAAATAACTTGTCTTATATGTATGGAAAACATTTTTCGAAAGATTTGATCGCATAAATTCAATAAGGTAGGCTATACGAATAATATTTATATCATATAGTTCAAAGCCCCAAAAAGGAATTGACAAAGCACTCACCTTAGGAGTTTATCAAGTTTATAGATTTGTTTCGGCTAGATCAACTTGACTTCCTCCTTCAAGAGTACGTGAGGGAAATAAGGGAGTATATGGAAGGTTATTAGGTATATATGGATGAAAATAGAAGGGCTTGTGTGTACATATATGTGGGTGGAAGATAGGCTATAAATAGGAAGTGTTTTGGGTGTTGAGAGTAGAGTAAGTGAGGGGGTGTGTTTTTAGGCGGGATTTGTGTGTTTGTGGAAGAAAATAGAGAGAGTATAGTGTGTGTATGTGTGAGGACGTTTTTGGGGATGGGGAAGTGTGTGGGAGGTCCTATTTATAGTGGAGAATGAGGGTAGAAGGCAAGACTTGGGGACCAAGGTTTAATAAATGCAAATCTTTCCATTTAATGCAAATCTCCCAACTAGGCATAGAATTAAATGCCAAATTAAATGAAATCTTCCACCTCCCTCCTCTATTCTAGCCTTGGTGTAACCCTAATCCATGAGTCATGAATCTAGATGAATGGAAGACCACACAAATGCACAATTTCTAGAAGAAATTCATCTTATATTAGTGTAGGATATTTTAATAAAATATTAACACAAAATCAAATAAAATCAAATAAAATCTAATAAAATCTGATTTTGATTGTCCTCATCTTATAAAATCTGAAATCATATCTTTATTTTATTAAAAATTCGAATTTGTATTTATTTATTTTGTAAAAACTGAAAATTAGGGTTTTAGGGCATAAATTAGGGTTTTTTGGGCATAAAATCCGAAAATTCATAATTAATTTAGAAATATTCCAAAATTATGAAATTTAATGTTTATAAATCTGAAATTATATGTATATTTTCCAGAAATTAAAAATGTTTTAGTTATATTTTCAAAAATTGCAATTTAGGACATAAGATTTCGAAAATTGTGTTAGAATATCAAATTCGTTTAAAATTTGGAAAATCATGTAATTATCACCTCACATAATTCATATATAAAAGAAGGATCATACAAAACATGAAATATTAGTAAGCATGCGTGTATATTATAAGAACCGGTTTATATAGTTTTTAGACCAAAAATCGGGATGTCACAACTCTCCCCCCCTTAAAAGAATCTGGTCCCCAGATTCTTACCTGATTGAATAGCTCCGGATAACATTTACGTATTTTCTCTTCAGGTTCCCAAGTTGCCTCTTCGACTTGATGGTTTTGCCATAGTACCTTGACGAGTGGAATTTTCCGATTTCTTAACTCTTGGAACTTTCGATCTAAAATGCGAATAGGTTTTTCTGTATAGGTAAGGTTAGGTTCAAGGGGTATGTTTTCAGGTGGAAGGATATGGGTTTCATCAGGGTAGTATTTTCGGAGCTGAGATACGTGAAATACGTTATGGATTCCTGTTAGGCTAGGTGGTAAGTCTAGTCGATATGCGACTTCTCCTATTCGCTCTATGATCTCAAATGGTCCAACATACCTGGGATTCAATTTTCCTCCTTTACCAATCCTTGTAAATCCCTTCCTTGGAGAGACTTTAAGGAATACTCGATCCCCGACTTCAAACTCCAGTTTTCTTCGTCGCTTGTCTGCATAACTCTTTTGTCGATCTTGGGCAGCCTTCATCTTTTGTTTGATAATTTGCACTTTGTCAATTGCATCTTGGATGAGTTCAGGTCGTACTGCTCTATGTATTCCATCCTTTGTCCATCTCCATTCATCTAAGTCCCAATATAGCGGTGATCGACACTTTCTTCCATACAAAGCTTCATATGGTGCCATCTGTATTGAAGCTTGATAGCTATTGTTATAAGCAAATCCAATCAAGGGCAAATGCTTATTCCAGCTATCACCAAATTCCAATACGCACATTCTCAACATGTCCTCCAAATAGGCTATCAATCTTTCTGTCTGCCCATCCGTTTGTGGATGTGAAGCTGTACTGAATTGCAATTTAGTGCCCATATGCCTTTGTATGCTTTGCCATAATCTAGATGTGAACTTAGGATCCCTGTATGAGATGATACATGTAGGAATGCCGTGGAGTCTCGTGATCTCACGGTGGTAAAGTTCTGCTAAAGTTTCCACTCGATCAGTTGTTTTAACAGGCAGAAAATGTGCTGACTTGGTTAACCTATCCACGATTACCCATATGCTATCATATCCACCTCTTACCTTAGGTAATCCTACTAGAAAATCCATAGTAACTTGATCCCATTTCCATGTTGGAATCGGTAATGGTTGTAACATTCCTCCCGGCTTTTGGTGTTCTCCTTTGATCTTTTGACACGTCAAACATCTTCTTACAAAGTCTGAGATGTCTCTCTTCATACCATTCCACCAATAATACTGTTTAAGATCTCGATACATTTTTGTTCCTCCTGGATGAACGGTATATGGTGTCTTATGAGCTTCTTCTAAAATCTGTTTCTTCATTTCTTCAGTTATACATATTCTGCCCTTGTAACGTAAAATCCCCATATCATCAATCCCATATTTCTCATTTGTACTTTCCCCTACCTGGGCAATTTGCTTCTGACTCCACTTATCCTTTGCTTGCTTTTCCCGAATCTTAGTGACTAGTTCTGATTGAACAGTTAGATCTGCTATTTGAGCATGAGTCTTTATGATAAAGTTACTTTTAGAGACCCCAATTCCACTGCTTAATCGTGCTAATCCGGCTTTTCTACTAAGAGCATCGGCAACTAAGTTGGCTTTCCCGGGGTGATATTGGATCTTACAATCATAGTCCTCCAAGAATTCCAGCCATCTTCTTTGTCTCATGTTGAGGTCCTTCTGAGTGGGTAAGTACTTTAAGCTTTTGTGATCTGTATACACCTCAAAGGTTGTCCCATACAGATAATGTCTCCACTTGGCCAAAGCAAATATAATTGCTGCTAACTCCAAATCATGGGTCGGATAATTACACTCATGAGAACGAAGCTTTCTTGATGCGTAAGCAACCACTTTCCCATTTTGCATTAACACACATCCCAAACCTTCTCTAGATGCATCAGTGTAGACAGCAAAATTTTCATTTCCTTCAGGTAGTGTCAGCACTGGGGCAGTGGTTAAACGTCTTTTTAATTCTTGAAAACTAACTTCACACTTTTCATTCCATTGGCAAGGAGAATTCTTGCGAGTAAGTTGAGTTAAGGGCTCTGCAATTTTTGAAAAATTTTGTATGAACCGCCGATAGTAACCTGCTAAACCCAGAAAACTTCTTACTTCAGTTGGAGTCTTCGGGCGCTTCCAATTATTAACAGCTTCCACCTTGGAGGGATCGACTTCAATTCCGGTCTTGGAAATTATATGCCCTAAAAATGTAACTTTTTCTAACCAAAAGTCACACTTACTAAATTTCGCATATAATTTGTTTTCTCGTAACGTCTGTAGAACAATTCGCAAATGTTCCGCATGCAGTTCTGGAGTCCTTGAGTATACCAGGATGTCATCAATGAAAATAACCACAAATTGATCCAAATATGGTCGGAAGACCCGGTGCATCATATCCATAAAAGCTGCTGGTGCATTGGTCAATCCAAAAGGCATAACAACAAATTCAAAGTGCCCATATCGAGTATTAAATGATGTTTTAGGAATATCTTCCTCTTTAACTCTAAGCTGATAATATCCTTGTCTCAAATCCAATTTAGAATATACTTGTGATCCTTGTAAAAGATCAAATAGTTCTTCTATGTGTGGGAGTGGATATTTATTCTTGATAGTCATCCGATTTAACTCCCGATAATCAATACACATCCGAAGTGACCCATCCTTCTTTTTAACAAATAGCACTGGCGCTCCCCATGGTGATGTACTTGGCCGAATATATCCGCTTTCTATTAATTCTTCAAGTTGCTTCTTCAACTCCTTCAATTCAGCTGGGGCCATTCGGTATGGTGTTTTTGAATAAGGTTCAGCTGCTGGTATGGTGTCGATCACAAATTCTATTTCTCTCTGAGGGGGTAATGAATTCAATTTTTCTGGAAACGCATCTTGGAATTCATTTACAACGGGAACTTCCTCTATCTTTATTTGGTCCTTCGGTTTGTTGAGCAAATAGGCAATGAATCCTAATGCTCCCTCCTTGATACACTCCTTTGCTTCAACGAAGGAGATAAGAGAAATGGTTTTGGATGAACTAATGGGGATTATTGGCCCAGGTGAGTTATCCTTTCCTAAAATAATCCTCTTAGCAAAACAATCTAGTTGGGCCTGATGTTGATACAACCAATCCATCCCAAGGATTATATCGTAGTTGTGAATAGGAAGCTCTATTAAGTCAGCGGGATATGTTTTTCCTTCAATTCTTATTGGACATCCTTTCAGAACCCGATCAGTAAGATAACTAGATCCTAAGGGGGTGCTGACTTCAAAGTTATAAGATAAAGATTCTAGCAATAACCCCAATCGATTCACAGATTCCACAGATATGAAAGAATGAGTAGCTCCAGGATCATATAGTATTTTCATAGAAGTGTTTAAAATTTGAGTTGTACCTTCCACTACTGCAGTTGGATCGGGTCCTTCATCCACCTCTAGAGCGTAAGCTCTAGCTTTTACTTTTGGCCTTCCGGCAGGTGGAACTTGGGTCATTCCTTCTTGAGTTGGACCAAGGATATTAGGGTTTCGGGCTTTCGGGCACTCTTTAATCATGTGTTGATCACTACCGCATGCTACACATTTTCCATTCTTTTTCCAACAGTTTGCCTCTACGTGGCTAGGATGTCCACAGTAGTTGCATCCAATTCTTTCCCTGCCTCCAAGTTGGTTAACATTTTGATTTCCTTCAATGCGAGGGCGCTTATTGTTCCTTGCATTGGTTTGTCTGAGTTGTCCTCCACCCTCTGGACTAGATACCTTATTCTTGCTCACTTTGTTAGTTATTTGTTTGATTTCCCGAATTTCTGCCTCAACAACCATGGACTTACTGACAGCCTGTGTATATTCCTCAATGTCTGTCGCCGTTAACGCCCATCGGACTTCAGGCCGCAAACCTTGGATGAATCGTTTGGTTTTTCTCCTTTCATCATTCATTATATGTGGCGCATACTGTACCAAACGAGCGAATTTGGCCTCATATTCTGCAACAGTAAGGATCCCTTGAATCAAATCCATAAATTCTTTTTCTCTTGCATCTCGAACTACTTGGGGTATAAATTTATCTAAAAACTCCTTTAGAAAATTTTCCCAAGTTACAGGTGTTTGATTGGCATTCCATCTTTGTTCCACGAGCTTCCACCAGTTGTGGGCTGCTCCTTCCATCAAGAATACGGTGAACTCCACTTGTTCCTTTTCATTACATCGCAAAACCTTAAAGATCTTGGTAATTGCCGCTACCCAGGATTCAGCCTTTTGATCGTTAGGCTCCCCATAGAATTTTGGTGGGTTGAAGCGCAGGAAGCGATCTAGCATCCTATCATCCGACTGGTGATTTTGATTTTGTTGGCTAATTTCTCTCCAAACGCCAACCATTTGGCTCAGAATATCATTATTATTTCCTTGGTTTGGAACATGATTTTCTTCTGGGTTCAACCTCGTCGTGGGTCCTTGATGACGGTTTCCTTGGGGTTGTGTTACAGTAGGGTGAGTTGGTTCTGGGGTCGATTGGGAGTGTAAGCGCGTACGTGTAGCTCCTTTTCGTGGTGCCATCAAAATTCTAAGTGTTACGGATTCAAATCTAGGGAATAATTATCAAAACATGATTATCACATAAAGTAATGCAGAAGACTTCACGACATCATGTATATAATATGGGATAGCATATTCGATAATCACAAACAGAGCACATATACACATAGTGATTTGGTCAAAACAAAGACTATATGTATGCATGCTTACCTATATATAACACATGGTTATAACCTAAACCTAGGCTCTGATACCACCGCTGTGGCACCCCTCCCGCTAGGATCTTCCTATACGGTTGGAGGCCACCGACGATCGCATTGAGCACAAATTTTGGAATTCATACCCAATACGAACGCCTAACTTAACAATACGCAGTGGAGGTAGAGTAAAATATGCAATATGGATAATATATATAACTATATTTAGTACAACCAAGTAGCGCAACATCAAAATAGCCAACTAGTGGCATCAAGTAGCAAATTACAGATTATAAAGCAAGACAAAGCAAAATGAAGTTTTAATATACAACTGGAGGAGCGGCTACCATCCTATGTACTCCCATTATTCTGATTCTGAGGCAATGAACAGAAAGAAACGAGGGGTTAAGTCCAAATGACTTAGTGAGGCCACATTTAGATAGATATATAATTGACTGAAAATGAGACTCAAAACAGTTAAATCATAATAAAGTGCACGTAGTGTGAAATGTAACTTGATAATAATAACTGAACTGAGTAATACGGACAGTGAGCCCAAGACGGAGTCTCCAACCTTATGACTACCCAAAACAGATAAATCATAATAGAAACCCTTATGCCTCCCTTGTCGAGAAGCCACCTCGACGCTAAACAAGACGGAGATGTATCACGCGTCCGTGCAATACATCGCTCCAATCCCTACTACAGTCATCCTCCGGCTGTACGTAGAAATTGGTTTCACGGAATGGTATCATATAAAAGGTTCCATCGACGGTCCGTTCCGCCCGATAAAATTCCTCTTATAAGTACCTGGGCCCAAACTTCCCAAGGGCGTCCCCAAGGGTAAACGGAAATATAACGAAACAGATATGGCTCACAACTTGTCAACAAAGCAATAACTTATTTTTACACCTGGGATACATAGAAATATAATTAAAATATGATATCCCAAAGGTGTCAAAAATCATTTCGGGACAGATACAACTGGCAATATCAGAGAATGCAATATTTTTGAAAATAACTTGTCTTATATGTATGGAAAACATTTTTCGAAAGATTTGATCGCATAAATTCAATAAGGTAGGCTATACGAATAATATTTATATCATATAGTTCAAAGCCCCAAAAAGGAATTGACAAAGCACTCACCTTAGGAGTTTATCAAGTTTATAGATTTGTTTCGGCTAGATCAACTTGACTTCCTCCGTCAAGAGTACGTGAGGGAAATAAGGGAGTATATGGAAGGTTATTAGGTATATATGGATGAAAATAGAAGGGCTTGTGTGTACATATATGTGGGTGGAAGATAGGCTATAAATAGGAAGTGTTTTGGGTGTTGAGAGTAGAGTAAGTGAGGGGGTGTGTTTTTAGGCGGGATTTGTGTGTTTGTGGAAGAAAATAGAGAGAGTATAGTGTGTGTATGTGTGAGGACGTTTTTGGGGATGGGGAAGTGTGTGGGAGGTCCTATTTATAGTGGAGAATGAGGGTAGAAGGCAAGACTTGGGGACCAAGGTTTAATAAATGCAAATCTTTCCATTTAATGCAAATCTCCCAACTAGGCATAGAATTAAATGCCAAATTAAATGAAATCTTCCACCTCCCTCCTCTATTCTAGCCTTGGTGTAACCCTAATCCATGAGTCATGAATCTAGATGAATGGAAGACCACACAAATGCACAATTTCTAGAAGAAATTCATCTTATATTAGTGTAGGATATTTTAATAAAATATTAACACAAAATCAAATAAAATCAAATAAAATCTAATAAAATCTGATTTTGATTGTCCTCATCTTATAAAATCTGAAATCATATCTTTATTTTATTAAAAATTCGAATTTGTATTTATTTATTTTGTAAAAACTGAAAATTAGGGTTTTAGGGCATAAATTAGGGTTTTTTGGGCATAAAATCCGAAAATTCATAATTAATTTAGAAATATTCCAAAATTATGAAATTTAATGTTTATAAATCTGAAATTATATGTATATTTTCCAGAAATTAAAAATGTTTTAGTTATATTTTCAAAAATTGCAATTTAGGACATAAGATTTCGAAAATTGTGTTAGAATATCAAATTCGTTTAAAATTTGGAAAATCATGTAATTATCACCTCACATAATTCATATATAAAAGAAGGATCATACAAAACATGAAATATTAGTAAGCATGCGTGTATATTATAAGAACCGGTTTATATAGTTTTTAGACCAAAAATCGGGATGTCACATAATTTATGCGTGACAATTTGTACATGAAACTGTTTGAAAAATTATAATATCATTATTCTAAAAACAAAATATTTCAATTTAGTAGACTTAATTAATTAATTACAAGTTCCGAAACTATTTGTTTATATTTTTGAAAAATAGATATTAATATATTAATAATTTTCGACCTTATTGATATATAATATACAAGGTAAAAGTAATGTTTTATATTAAATTTTATAATAAGTTAAACATACATATTAAATTAAGGGTACTGTAGTCAAATTCAAAAGAATTTTATATTGACGAGTCAATCTGAAAGGTTTAAGTGATGTTTTTTAGAATACAGGACGGTAAATATTACATATGTTGCAGTATAAGGGTGCCAAGTGTTTTTTTACACATAATTTAATGACAAGATTTATATAAACCTTGCATGATTTATATGTGAAAATAAACCGGTGGCGAGAATGATGAACAGTTATTAATGTGAGGGAACAACTCACATGGGTTACTTTAAAAAAGACCTAGTGAATGTTGATTCTATTTTTGATATATTTATTCTATTTTCGTGTTAAAGGAGTGTTGCTTTAAAAAGAGGAGTCACGGGTGGCCGTAACTTTGTTTTGAACCTGAAGAATGACCACATGAAATGTTTCTACATTTCTTGAAAATTGAATATTTAATCTTTCAGAGTTAAACAAGTCTGGATATAGTCTTTTGGAGCCTGACAATTATTTATCTTTTATGCCATTTAGTGTTTTAGAGTTTAAATATTATACATGTTTTATATTTTTGAATATTCCAATAAATTAGAATATTATTTTTAGTTTATGTTTTAAAGTCTTGGAGTTTTGATCATAATTTATGCACATATGAATTATTCTCACAAGTTAAAGTGGTCTCTGATATGAAATATATATACACACACGACACTGGGTGAATTAGTCAATAAATTGATCTCGCCACACCATTTAATTGCAATACGTACACAGAAGAATAGTAATTAACTGATGAGCAAAATTTTTGCAGACGTGAGTAACAATACATGCGTCTCAAAATTGGCTAATCCTTAATCAATGTTTTTAAACCACGATTGGTTTAAATTAGTTTTTTCTTTAATTGTGAAATATATCGTTTGAAAAAAATAAATGCTTTGAAACTCGAGTATTTTTAAAATAACAATTAAAGATACAATAGAATGCAGAGTCAATAACAATAAAAGTGCCAATAGCATTTTCCACAACTAGATACGCGCGCGCGTGTGTGTGTGTGTGGTGAGTAGCTTAATAGCTGTTAAGCCTAGTCTATTAAATGAGCAGGAAGAAAGAAAACATTACTGGCAAATTTTTATCCTCCCATATTATTTTGTCTAGATTTTCGTGTTCGAAACGTAATATACATCTAAAGAATCAGTACGCGTAAAATTTATTTTGCATAATAAAATTTACTAAAAATAACCTAGAATTTTCTACATGCTAATTCTGAAAATTAGAACATACTTCATTATGTTATTTAATAATGAGTCTTTAACAATTCCTCGATCGATCAACCTTCAGTCGAAGCTTTCTTGATATTTAAGCATAACCTTAATCTTGGAATATCAATTGTTTTCGTCCCCTTTACCCATCTTTATTTGAGATGAAATTTTATACGAATGTATAATATTTTATAAATGTCGCCTTTGATGGGTGTGAAGAGTGTTCTAATTATATTAAATTGACTTAATATGCACATTCATTTAAATAACCAATTCACAAATGAAATTTAATAATTAATGCCATCAAGATATACATAAAAAAGTACATCATAAAGTAGGTAACTTGTATAACCATAGAATTCTATGGAATCCCCTTACAATATAGTCACAATAATTCTTATTTCACTGAGAAATAATCTTACAATAAAAGCACTGATTTCGTCATCATCACGAACTACCCACAATTGAGTACTACAATCAATTGAAATTAATGTTGGCTACTGCTCAAATTGTAAAATACACATACTGTTTGTAATAATAGCGTACAGAGAATTCGAAATCAAGGCGTAAAGTTTATTTGGCCAAATAAATATAGAACTATTCAACGAACAACAACCTAATATTTGTTACAATTAATGTACGTGAGATATTGTAGTAAGAATGCGTAGACCCTAAACTCCATTATATGATCTGTGCAATGAATGCAAGAAATACTTGAATTTTATGGTTGTCACTTTCGCCTCTTTTACCTGTTACTCTTCATGATGAATTTCCTTTACTTGGATATTACCCTTAAGTGATCTATACATGGAAATATTTAAGGCCAATTGCAGACTTGGCAGCTTTCCATCATTTCAATCATGGCTTGATTGATTGAAATTGGACGAAAATTTAATGAATGTGTTTTTTTTTTTTTTTGGTTCATCTTCGCTGTTCGGATTTAACTAGTTAATTTCTAAGTTATTTGGGTTTCAACTTACCATTTTCAGAATTAATTTGTTAGGGCAATTTGTTTCCATTCAAATTTTGTAACTTCAACCTAGGACTGTAAATGGATATTAAACAAAGCGGATATACAATATTTGAATCCATATTTGATTAAATTTTTTAATATCCATATCGTATTCGAATCTGATGGATATTCAAAACATCATATCCGAGTTCAAATTTGAGGACATTTTATGAATTCGAATATATCCGAATCCGTTTAGTATTTCTAAAAATTTGTCATAATTAAGGATATCCAAATAGCCATTTTCTCTTATAATTATCCAAATATCTAATTGAATATCCGAATCAGGTTATTCGAATATTCGAATCTATTTATATAAATAAAAAATAAATAAAATTTATATAACTTATCTAATTGAATTTTTTGTATATATATAAGTATAGTATATGCTCATTAATATAAGTAAAGTTAATATAGTTACTTATATTTTTATTTCGTTGCAAATTATAGAAATATGAGTCAATTAGACTTTTTCTATTTTACTTATAAGAAAACATTATAATATATAAATACACACACACACACACACATTCTACTTCTACTACTACTACTATTAATAATAACTTTTTAATATTATTTATCGGACACAAATAAAGGACATATATTAAACAAATATATCCGTCGGATACATATTGGAGCAGATATTAAATAGAGCGGATATGCAATTACCACATCCGTATCGGTTTATTCTTCGAATACTTATAATAATCGGATACATATAATATCCGTTTTATATGGATACGTATAATATACCTTATAAACAGACACAGATGCGATCGGTAAACGGGTTTTCGATTACCCATTTACAGTCCTACTTTAGGCTTTATTTTTTAAAAAAAATATTTTTATCGATACATCAAGGATCTTTCAACTTTGAAAATGGGTGACGTTAATTTTTGTAGGGAAATAAAATGTTTTTGGAAGATTTATAGAAATGATATTGGTTTTAAAAGTATGAACATATTTGGTTGTGTATTTTCAACATAAAAAGACATGCTCTTTTTTCACTTTTATGTATATTTTGAACGTATTATAGAGGACAATAGTAAAGGAATAATTTTTTTTGAGACATGTTTTATAGAAGGAAACGGGGGGGGGGGGGGGGGGGGGGGGGGGGGCGGAAGAGAATAAAAATGGAAGGTAAAAATAAGTTTAAATATTATTTTTATTTTATATGAAGTAATAATTTTTTAAAAAATAAGTGTTTTGTTGTATATGTAATTTGAATATCTAACATAATACTTTATTTCAGTAATTTAAAATAAAGAAATTGATAAATGTATATCATACTATACAAATCCATGAAAATGAATTTTAAAATTAATCATTAAACTCATAAAATAAATAGTATATAACAAGTAAAGATAGTTAAAATTTAAAAAAATAAATATTTTGTTGTATAAATAATTATTTAAAGATATTTAAAAAATGGATCTAGGGAAAAATTCGTAAGCCTTCACCTGTTTCTTTTATATTCAAAGATTGTTTTTAATTTGCCAAACTAATGGCTGAAAATTTTAAATTCTATTGTGCTTATATGCTAATACTCCACCACGTTCGCTTCGACCATCGTTTTTTCAGACTTCTAACCTATTATGGCAATATATATATATATATATACTATTGTTATTATGAATAGCTTTTATTTTGTTGTGAATTTTCTGTGAGTGTACGAGTCGTAGTAAGCAGGTAAAGTAATTGACAAATTGAATTTAATGTTTTTTCAAGAAATGAGTTTTTTTTTTTGAAATGTCAAGAAACGAGTTATCAAGTATTGAATTTATAAGTTTTATACTATTTAAACTACAAAATTCGAGGAATAATTAAAGAGAATAAGATAACACTAACTAAAAATGCAAGTAAAACACGTTAGTGTAAAAATCAATAGAAACAAATTAGAACTTTATGTATCGTTGATTGAATCCCCTGAGTAATTAATCGAATGCCCCATGATATCAACTAAACATCTTAGTATGATCCAACTCACGAAAATATTCACTACAAGAAAAGGCGGGATTTTAGAGGAAAAAATTTCACTGATATTTTGCGAAAATTAATTTTTTGATTTTTCCGTGAAAGTTTAAGTGGAAATTCAACAGAAAATTTTTAAAAACTATATTAATTATTTAATTTTTGACAGAATTTTTCATTCAAAATTTTAAAAATTAAAAAATATTAATTTTTTCATTTTGGTGAAATTTTCTGCAAAAATATTATAAAAATAAAAAATTAATGTTTTCATTTTCAAAGGAATTTTTCACGAAAATTCCACAAAAATTTCAAAAAATAAAAAATATATATATTTATGTGTGTATATAATTTTATGTATAAACATGTGTATACCCACCCACACCCACACACACACACACAGATATATATAACTGGGGAAACATTTGTATAAACCTTATTGTTGTTGTAGTTGTTGTTTGATTGTAATGATACTTCTAATTAGAAAAAGAATGTACCGATACTATAGAAATTATACTAAATTTTAGATTTGATAATTTAACCTTAAAGCTAATGCAACTAAGGGTAAATAAATGATATGATATAATTATCACTTATAAACATATATAAAGATTAGTCAACATAGATAGTAATTAATTATTAATTTTATAATAATTAAACCTTAATTAAAATTGTTGTAAGTTGTTTTAATGCAAAATCCGATTGTGTGCAAATTATACAAATTTCCAACTTTAGAAATTTTTTTGGCGAGAGTATTTATTTCAATGGTGGATCTGTCTAGGGCAGGTGATGTAATTTGGAAATTGAAATTGAGGGGTATTCCATATAGAAACTCTGAAATTAAAATGCAAAATTTAATTAACCAAATAACTTTGGAATCATTCGACCAATGGCAACCTAATATTAAGTACAATTAATGTACGTGAAACATTTGTAGTAAAAACGCATAGACCCTAATTGCGTCATTAATGCAGAGACCCCAAACTCTATCAAGTAATACATTGAATGCAAGAAATAATTGAATTTTGTCATTGTCACCTTGTCACCTTGTCATCTTTTACCCATTACTCTTCATTATAAATTTCCCTTCCTTGAGGAATCCTATTAGTGCAAGAATTTACCATTCGATGATGTATACGTTGAAATTTTTAATGCCAATTGCAGCCTTGGCAGCCTTCCATCATTTTGATTATGTCTTGATCGATTGAAATTGGACAAAAGTTTAATAAATGTGTTTTGATTTTCTAATTTTTCTGGATTTTACCACACCATTTTCAGAATTAATTTGTTAGGGGCGGTTTGTTTCCATTCAAATTTCATAACTTCAGGATTTTGGTTTTTTTTTTAATCGATAGAAATGATATTGGTTTTAAAAGTATGGATATATAGACATGTTTGGTTGTGTATTTTCTACATGTTTACAAGGCGCAAGTGCCCCCAAAGGTTAGATTGCTAGCATGGCATCTCCTTCGGGGTATTCTGCCCAATGCTTCGAACCTTAGACGGCGTCATTGTAGTGTTGAGCTGCTTTGTCCATGGTGTGGATCTTTAAACGAGGATAATTATCATGCTTTTAGAGGCTGTGATTTCTACAGGTAGGTATGGACACTTTCTGGAAACTCTGAAATAAACATGCAAAATTTAATTAGGTACAATTAATGTACGTGAAATATTTGTAGTAAAAATGCATAGACCCTGATTGCGTCATTAATGAAGATACCCCAAACTCTATCAAATAACACATTGAATGCAATAAATAAATTGAATTTTGTCATTGTCACTTTGTCATCTTTTTCCCATTACTCTTCATTATGAATTTCCCTTCCTTGGAGAATCCTACTAGTGCAAGAATTTACCCTTTGGTGGTCTATACATGGAAATTTTTAATGCCAATTGCAGACTTAGCAACTTTCCATCATTTCGATCATGGCTTGATCGATTGAAATTGGACGAAATTTTAATGAATGTGTTTTGATTTTCTAAATTTTTTGGATTTTACCACACCATTTTCAGAATTAATTTGTTAGGGGTGGTTTGTTTCCATACAAATTTTATAACTTCAGGCCTTTGGTTTGTTTTTTTTCTTAATTGATAGAAATGATATTGGTTTTAAAAGTATGGATATATAGACATGTTTGGTTGTGTATTTTCTACATATTTACAAGGCGCAATTGCCCCCAAAGGTCAGATTGCTAGCATGGCGTCTCCTTTGGGGTATTTTGCCCAATGCTTCGAACCTTAGGTAGCATCACTGTAGTGATGAGCTGTTTTGCCGATGGTGTAGATCTTTAAGCAAGGATAATTAGCAGCGGCGATTTCCACAGGTAGGTATGGGCACTTTCTGTAATTCCTTTGCAGCAACTTGGTGGCTCCTTAACCAGCCCGGATAAGTGACTTGAAATTAATATTGCTTGCCTCTCAAGATGTAAAACACGCATATTGTTTACAATAGTTGCGTACAAAGAATCTAGAATCAAGACGCAAATTTTTTTTAAAATAAATTTAGAATCATTCCACAAACAACAACCTAGCATTTGATGCGATTAATGTACGTGAGACATTTATAGTAAAACTGTGTAGACATAGAGTGAATGCAAGAAATAATTGAATTTTGTCATTATCACTTTTGGTTCTTTTACCGATTACTCTTCATAATGAATTTTTGTATGTTGTTTTAAAGAGAGGACTCACATATCCACCTCGCAAAATCCGATTGTGTACGAATAATACAAATTTTCGACGGTAGAAATTTTATTGGCGAGAGTATTTATTTTAATGGTGGATCTGTCTAGGGCAGGTGATGTAATTTGGAAATAGAAATTGAACGTATTGCATATAGAAACTCGGAAATCGACATGCAAAATTTAATTAACCAAGTAACTTTGGAATCATTCGATCAATGGCAACCTAATATTAGATACAATTAATGTACATGAAATATTTGTAGTAAAAACGCATATACCCTGATTGCGTCATTAATGAAGAGACCCCAAACTCTATCAAATAATACATTGAATGCAAGAAATAATTGAATTTTGTCATTGTCACTTTGTCATCTTTTACCAATTACTCTTCATTATAAATTTCCATTCTTGGGGAATCCTATTAGTGCAAGTTTTTACTCGTTGGTGATCTATACATGGAACTTTTTAATGCCAATTGCAGACTTGGCAGCTTTCCATCATTTCGATCATGGCTTGATCGATTGAAATTGGACGAAAATTTAATGAATGTGTTTTGATTTTCTAAATTTTTGGATTTTACCACACCATTTTCAGAATTAATTGGTTAGGGGAGGTTTGTTTCCATACAAATTTTATAACTTCAGGCTTTTGGTTTGTTTTTTTTCTTAAACGATAGAAATGTTATTGGTTTTAAAAGTACGGATATATAGACATGTTTTGTTGTGTATTTTCTATATGTTTAGAAGGCACAAGTGCCCCAAAGGTCAGATTTCTAGCATGGCATCTCCTTCGGGGTATTCTACCCAATGCTTCAAACCTCAGGCGGCGTCATTGTATTGATGAGCTGTTTTACCCATGGTGTGGATCTTTAAGCAAGGATAATTATCATGCTTTTAGAGGCGGCGATTTCCACAGGTTGGTATGACACTTTCTGGAATTCCTTTGCAGCGACTTGGTGGCTCCTCAGCCAGCCCGGATAAGCAGCCAAAACACCCTTCCCTAGTTTACTCTCTCCTTCTCTTGGATTTAATTATTTCATTTTTTTTAATTCTTTTTTAGTGCGAGGAACTATATCATCAGGGAACTCAAATATGGGGAAGATTTTATTTTTGTTAACCCTATCTCAATCTATACAATTTCAAAATAAGTGTAGCATGACTAAGTTCCTAAGGGAACTTAAGGCACCCCTTGAGTTGATATATATAAAGCTTAGTAGGGAATTTGTATTGTAATTACAATATAGTCAGGTGGTGCACATACCATAATGCTACGTTGGATACTTGAGTTCAAACCCCAATTGATGCAACATTCCTATATTTTTTTTTTTTTTTTGGTTTGTACTCCTATATGAATATTTGTATTAACAAAAACAACAACCACATGCTTGGAAATAGTAAAGCAGTTTGGTGGTAGAGATACAGGAATGCCATCATACAAACCAAAGTTTGACTCAAGCTAGGCGCAATATAACTCTTTTCTTTTCTTTTCTTTTGTTACGATGTGGGTTCGGTCCCGATTAAAAATAATCTTTGACACAGTTAACACACGCAACAATGTCAGAGAACTAAACAATAGCCCAGTGGTCAGGAATGTGTCGGCCTAACCCATAATGTTCGTTTGACACTTTGTCTCACATATATTAGGGTTTTAGTGTCTTTTCTGCTTATAGCCGCTAGCCCCTCCCCACCTCCCCCCCTTTTTTGTGTTGTAGGATGCAATATGAAAAATAAAGGTATCATAATCCTTGATATTTTTCAGATTGCGTATCAAAAATACCCAAAATCACATAATGATATAAAATTAATCCAGATTCATGGACATGAACATGCATTGACAATATATATCAAATACATATATATATATATATATATAAGTATTGTAAATTAACCAAAACATGCTCAAAAAACATCAAATCACAATCGAATAGATCAAAAATAAAAACGTATTTGATTATCTATCTGGTCCTGCTCTGATACCACTTTTTGAAAAACTTTAATAAATACGGATTCAAACATAATAGTCTATAATACAAAATATAAAACACGATTACCATGAATCGATTATACACATGACTACTAGTAAATAATCAAATAATGTTTTAATAAGAATCACTAACCTTGATCTGTTGGAAATGAGGAAGAAAAATGTAATATAGGGTTAGTGATCTTTTAAGCCAAGAAAAACACCGTCACTTTTTTGTTTTCTTTTAGATGGGTTAGAAAGAAGAAAACATCATAATGATTTTAGTTTAGGGACTACACCCTAATATACCTTATGTCAGACACATATAAAGTGTGACTAGACTTTTACACATATAAAAGGCCCCATACTCAGTCAAATATTTTTACGAGCCCATTAAACTTAATTGCTTAATGGATCACATAATTGGAATCTTTTAATTGAATAGCACACTATATACAATATAATTAATATTTAAGCGCACTAAAATAGAGAAAATTCCAACAAATTCTTCATATCCAAAAATTTCATATAATAGTTTTTATTTTTAAAAACCCAACCATCTTTTCATTTCAAATATCTCAACAATTAATTTTTTGATTGAGTTGTTTTTCATTCTTCAATTAAAAACTTAATGTTTTCGTTCTAATTTTTCTGCTCTTGTTATTTAAATTCACCAATTTTAGATTAAAAGAAAAATTATTGATCTTTTGAAATATAAATTTTTGAAAGAATTACTAGTATCTTTTTTTCTAATTCTTTTTAATGAATACTTTACAATTTCTATTAGCTAATTGGCAATTTTCGATCATATGACAAAACTCATGTCTTTAAACTCAAGTATCAATGTGATATTAAAAGTGAAATTTGAATATCAAAATCATTATTATTCTTTTACCTAAAATATTTTAGGATTTTCAAGGATTAAATGCTGGTTTTTTTCCAATGATAGATTAACATATAATTGGTGTGGAAACTAAAGAATTAATTATTTAGGATTATTGATTGCACATATATAAATTTTTATGGGGGTATTTTGGATTGTTCCCTTCTTTGTTTTGTTTTTGTTCCTTCACCTTTTCTTTTTATGAGTCTTTTTCTTCAGTTTCCCTTTCTTGTCCACTGCTCTCATAAGCTCTTTCCTGTAAAGAATCCATTAATAAACCAAAAAATGAAATTCATACCAATAGAGTAGTCAGGACTGTAGCCGGGGTAGATGCTTCTTCTTGGCCACATTTAGAATCCCAATAGTAATACGATTTTTTCCTTTAAAATGACGATTAAACAAATAATAATAATAATAATAATAATAATAATCGGGACCACACCTTCTATTACATGAATAACTACAAAGTATATTAAAGCAAACTCAAATGGATTTTTCTATTTCTTGTACATATTTGCGAATATGGGGAGTTCGTGTGATGCTGCATAAAAAAGGACAAGAATTTAGTGCCGTTGTACATGAAAACAACAAAAAATAATAATAATAAAAATAAACAAGGAAAGGAAGTATTCAAATGCAGTACAAGAAAAATAGCATGTTGTTATGAAATTTTTTACCATGCCTTTTAAAATGTAATAAAAGATAGTAATTTATTGTGAAACTTAGACTGTAGCAAATAATCAAATAATAAAACAATTATTCACTACAAAACTTAGATCGCAGCAAATGACCAAATAATAAGATGATTATTTACTATGAAATTCAGACCATAACAAATAAATAAGTAAAAAACAGTTATTTACTACAAAATTCAGATAGTAACAGGTAACAAAATTATAAGATAGCTACTTAACATGACATTTCAATTATATCAATTAAAAAAAAAGAATTAAGAAACTTACATCATTTGTAATTTTTTTCCCCAATGTTAACACAATTTTGAAATAGAGTCTTAACAACTTTGGCATAAAAATAATTTCAATTGCCTTTACTTAATACACTACGAGAATATGCTACCCAAATTCAAAATATTTGAATTTCACATTAGATCACATATGGAAAAAGATATATATATATATATATATATATTTAAATTTATCATTGAATTGAGGTAATTATTTATCAACTATATATTCTCAAATATATTTCAATGATTTATATTTTTGACAAATATAATATATTTAACTAATAAAGATATATTATTTAAAATCATTATAGCCATTTGTACAGTACCCCCCCCCCCCCCCCCAAATTTATGAATTAAAGCTTCTTCACTTTGATACTTTATTGTTAGTTACAACTGCTTATTTGAATAATTAATTTAACAGTAATGATGAAATTAAAAAAGGATTTAAATTTTGGGATTCCAAATGAACCCCAAGGACAAAAGTGAATAAACGGTAGAAATTCTAACAAAACATTATGCGGAAAAATAAAAAAATATTAATTTTTATATTTTCAACAGAATTTCTCGATGAAAATACAAACAAAAAAAATATTTTCAAAAAATCTGCAATTCTATCAAAAAATTATTATTATTTTTTGATAAAATCCGCAACAAATTCGGCCAAAAACATAAAATATAGAAAAGGCTTTTTTTTGAAAAATTATTTTGTTAAATGAGTTGACAGAATTTGGTGGATATTCACTAAAAAAATTGTAAAAAAAAAAATTAAAATTAATTTAAATTATTAAGATGTCGTTACTATGTAAAAAGTGTATAGTAAAATTGGACAATACCTAAAATTACTTTTGGTATTATCACTTATAAACATATATAGAGACTAATCAATATATATAAACATATATAGAGACTAATCAATATATATAGTAATTGATTGTTAATTTTATAATAATAAAAATTTTCAATTAAATTTACGAAAACATCCAATTGGCACAATTGAATTAGGGGAACCATGCAATTGACTCAATTGAATTGGGGGAAAATATTTCTAATAGAATGTATTCAATTCGTCATGTTTGATAAACTAAAATAAACAA
Organism: Petrea volubilis; assembly: GCA_026212405.1. NCBI lineage: Eukaryota > Viridiplantae > Streptophyta > Magnoliopsida > Lamiales > Verbenaceae > Petrea > Petrea volubilis. The sequence goes on along the minus strand of CM047876.1, from coordinate 17,133,950 downwards.
TTTGATAAGTTAACCTTATATGTAATGAAACTAAGAATAGGTAATAAATTATTTAAATTAAATTAATAAATTGATAATTTTGAAAAATAAAAGATAAGTGAAACAAAATTTTAAATAAAGAATTACAATGGTACAGTGACAACAATTTCTCCTTCCGTATGTTACAGCTGTGGGTTCAAGCCCCAACTTATGCAAAAAAATAAGTTCCCTCGTGCGCGCATGTGTGGCTTGCCATGGTGTTGGTCTGGGTTTGATTCTCGGTCGGTGCAATGAGTTATAATTAAAAAGAAAATAAAAATAGTAGTTTTGATGGAATTTAATTTAATTTAAAAGATAAAAAACAGTAATTTTGTAGAAAAAAAGCTGGCGTGTTTCGATTTTATTGATTGCGAAAATCATATTGTAACAAAAGTTGTTAAGCTTGTAGTACAAGCTATTTACTACAATCTTTATTCGTGGTAAAAATATTTGTTACAACTGTATTAATTATGATAGAAAATCCGTAGCAAATTTGTAGCAAAAATATTTTGCTACTTTCATTACGAATTTAATTTGGTCTTTTATTACAGTGTTCTTATGGAAGCAAAAAGTTGTTTTTCTTTTAGTGATGCCGGCACATATTAAATAGCAAAAATTAACCATTTCATCACTTCAAACTAATAAACGGCTTCTGAGATACTAAAACAATCCCAAGATTCAAATTTCTTCACAAAAATTAATTACAAAAAAGAAATAAATAAATGTATAAATTCCAAAATTAGCACACAATACCTTCTTATACGTTACTTTGAAGAAAAAATTGAATACTGAAGGGTTTGTGAGAGAAGAAAAATTCTAATAAGATTTTTAGTGTTTTAATTGAAATAGAAGAGAGAAGTAAAATCTAATAAAATTTTTAATATTTTAATTTGAAGAGAAGAAGGAGAAAGAGAGAGAATTTAATTATTATGGAAAATTAGATTAGGTAAAAATAAATTCCCAAAAATAAAATAAAGTAGAGAAAGTTATAATTTTTATTGTATAACTTATATAAAAGTCAAAATTTTATTTTAAAGGAGGTGGAATTTTGAAATTATAATAAAAATATACACCAAAAATAGATTTTTAAAAAATTTGAGGCGGGGGCGGAAGTGAGCCACCACCAGCCTCTCTGGCTCCGTCACTGCATATATGTAATCTCTATAGATAAGTCATATACAAACAAGACATCAATATACAAATTTATGTATATTAGATAACGTCCCTATCACTCCCCCGCAAGTTGATTGGGGGTTGAACATACTGTCAACTTGTCTCTAAGTTGATGAGACCGATTCTTGAGCGAAGACTTTGTTAAAATATTTGCAGTTTGATCATAAGAGCTAATATATCGAATAACCAAGGACTTTCTCTCGAACAAAGTGAAAATCAATTTCCATATGTTTGGTGCAAGAGTGAAAGATTGGGTTACTGGTGAAATAAATGACACTCAAATCATGACACCATAAGACTGGCACTATTGGAGGAGGATGCCCTATTTTACATAAAAGGGACTCAATCAAGTCATTTTAGAAGTTGCACTTGCTAATGTCTTGTATTCAGCTCTCATACCATGCGAGATGGCAATCAACCATGAATATTTTATTGATTATGGGAGTGTATATACACATAAGGGAGTCCTATAGATCAGTTCTAAACAATTGAATACATATCAAGGATTCCTATAAATAAATCCTATGCAAATCAACTCATGTCTGTAATCTCTACAGTACATATTTGTAATCTGTATAGATAAGTAATATACAAATAATGCATATCAACATACAAAGTTGGGTCTCTCCTTATTGACAATCATTTTCTTGCAAAGTAAGATTCCAACAATTGTCCTACGTTCAACCATTCCTTTTTACAATAGTCTTATTACTTGATCTTTTGCTAGGATCAAAATTTTGTAGTGAATAACTCTGTTATTTCTTGATTATTTGCTATGATATAAGTTTCGTAGCAAATTACTATCTTTTACTATGTTTTAAAAAGCGTAGTAAAAAATTTTGTAGCAACAAACTTTTTTTTTTTTTTTGTAGTAAACTTGAATTCTTCCTTTTCTTGTTTATTTGTATTATTACTACTTTTTGTTGTTTTCTTTTATAGTGCACTCAAATTCTTCTCGTTTTCATACAACATCACGCGTACGAATTCTCTGTATTGGCAAATATGTACAAGAAATAGAAAATTCCATTTGAGTTTGCTTTAAGATACTTTGCAGTTGTTCATGTAATACAAAAGTGGGGTTCAAAATTGATTATTATTATTATCATTATTATTATTATTATTAAATCATAATACATTGGGATCCTAAATGTGGCCAAGGAATAGCATTTATCTCGGGCTGCAGTCCTGACTCTACTCATAGGCAACACGATTCAATTTTTTGTTCTTATGTTTTTGTGCTTATGAGGTATGAATTTCATTTTTTCTGTCTATGAATGGATTCTTTACAGGAAAGAGCTCATGAGAGTAGTGGACAAGAAAAGTAAAGTGATAGAAAAGACAAAAGAAAGATGAAAGTGACAGAAAATAAAGATTTAGACAGTATATGTTTAATTTTGATGACTCTTCCGATGAAGATTCCGGCCAAAGGGATTACACTTGTCCCTCTTAGACCACCAAGGCGACTTTTCACTATTTTAACACTTTTGTGTGTTTTGTTTAATATTTTAATATCAAAACTAAATTATAAATTTATTTACTAAATAACTTAAGTTTACATTAGGAATGTCGAATCGTTATTTTTTCAAACAATTTCTAGTAATTCCAAGTCCATGAAAACACATGGTTTTGTACAATATTTTTTTGAAAAAACTAATGTTAATTACAATTAACCTACATAAATACACATAATATTATAAAAAAAGGGTTAATTACAAGTTGCACCCCTCAACTTATACCTATGTAACACTTACACCCCTCAACTTCATAACGTAACAATTCAGCCCCTCCGTTTTCGAAATCGTCAGATTTTGCTGACGTGGACGTTGACTAAAGTGAAAGTTACTATTGTGAATGACTGTTGAAATATTTGGACATTTTTGCCCCTAGTTCTTGCTTCTTTTTTGTCCCTTTGTATATGAATATGTTGAAATGTATTTATGCAATCTTTTATTTATACAATATAAATATATTTACATTAAATAATATGAGTATGTTAAATTATACATATATGTATAAATATGTACGTATTATATTTTAAATATATAGTGTTATTTGTATTTTAAAATATAAATTTATTAAATTATACATGCATGTATAAAATAATAAAAAAACTCTCAAATACGCATATATGCATATTAATTATATGTATAAAAGGTCTACAATAATATGTAATCAATAAACAAATGTATTTACACAATTTATTATTTATAAAATTTAAATACATTTATTTTAAAAAATATATAATTATATTAAATCATAAAAGCTCTCATATATTTACAAATATGTACATATATATACAGATACCTACAATATATTTAAATTTTAAATATATAAATTTATTTACATTTCAAAATATGAATTTATTAAATTATACATGCACGTACACACAATTTATTATTTATAAAATTTAAATATATTTATATTAAAAAAATATAATTATATTAAATTATAAAAAACTCTCATATTTTTATAAATATATACATATATATATATATAGATACCTACAATATATTTATATTTTAGAGACTTAAAAAGTTGAGGGGCTAAATTGATTAAAATGAATGAAGGGTAAATTTGGTATTTAATAAATAACCTTGGCTTTAAGTGTGACACGTCACACTTAACGGTCAAATTCTAACGCCGTCAATAAAGTAAGTTTGACTGTTAAGTGGGGGGCTGAATTGTTACATTATGAAGTTGAGGGGTGTAAGTGTTACATGAGTATAAGTTGAGGGGTGCAACTTGTAATTAACCCTAAAAAAAACTACCTCTAATAAATTTTCTAATACACATAAACTATATACGTTCTACAAATAAAATGAAAAAAATAACTAACTATAATATTTTTAGCACCCAAAAAAAATTACAAACAGCAAAAAACACATATTAACCTACATAATTACATATAAAATGATATTACCAACAACCTCTAATAAGTTTCTCTAACATGCATAAAACTATGTACAACAATTCACTCGCAACAAATTTCTTAATATACACCACAATTTTTTCAAACAAAAAAAAAAGAAGATATCATGCCAATAAAATTATATAGAACAAATATCATCATAAATTCACATAATCAAACTAAATTATGAAATACAGATTGAGTAAACACATACCTTGTGAATTCTTTTAAAAAACACACTTCAAAACAAGTAAACAAATTTTAAATGACTTAGAACACGAATGAGAAAAAAATTGAGAGAGAGTAGGGGTGAAGGTTTTGTGAAGGAGCTACTCCTTTCTCTCTTCTTATTCAGCAGAGTCCACTCTCGATTATTTCATCCAAAAAAAAAAAAAATTCCAAGAGTAGACGACGCCGTTGTCGACTCCCACACAATTTATTTGTTTATTTTTTTGAAAAATAGAAGTTGACGTTAATTTTTTTTTTAAATTTATCTGATAAATTTATATATACGTACAGAAATTAATATTTTAATATGAGTCGTCGACGAGAATGTCGAATCTTCTTAGAGTCAACATTCCCGTTATAAATTTAGGTTATATTTTAAAATATATTTATTTTAGTGTCAGAATATTAAGATGCACACTTTTTTAGGTCATTTTGGTAAAATGTCCGTTCAAGAACTTTGGCTTTGGTATGCAACTCTGGCCCACCGATCTAATAAATATTATATATATATATATATATATATACTTAAAGTGGGCAGAAATGTTCAATACTTAAAATATCAGATCCAGTATAGTCGACTTTATGTTTTACTCTGTCCTGATCCATATAGATAATTCTTAGCAAAATTGACCCATAACGAACCAACAAAAATCCATTAAGCAGTTCCATTAAAATATCAAAGTATAATAGAAACTCATGAAGAATATGAGAGGAAAGACGAATTTCTACACTCAAAAATCCATTCAGTCACCTCAAAAAATGTCAAAACATAAAGAACTTACAAAAGTTCTTCTCACATAGTCCTTCAAATCAGCCCCGTAGGAATCGCAAGCAAAGCCTCATAGGAATCGCAAGCAATGCACTGGACATGCTTGCCTGCAGGTGGTAAGATGATGATCTTGGTTTTCTACATCATTTTCTGAGCCTTTTTCGGGAGACATGCTTGAGCAAGGAGTATTTATGCTGTGGTGTAGAGAGAGAGATGAGAGATGATCATTACTAAAACTCAAGCACTACTACTAGACCTAGTGTTGTACATGCTAACCTGAACATTCTTTTTTTTTTTTTGTTGCACTACTGAAAAAACTGTTTTTAGTGACCGATTTTGGCTAAAATCGATCACAAAAACAGATCTGTGACTGAAAAAATCGGTCACGAAAACCTTCATCATAGTTTTTTGTGACCGAATCTGTGACTGACTATTTTGTGACCGACTTTGTGATTGAACTATTAGTCACAAAAAAAATAAATAGTGACCGAATTTTCGGTCACAGACTCGTCGAATAGTGACCGAATTTGTGACCGACATTTTAGTCACAACAAAAAATAATAGTGACTGAAATTTCGATCACAGATTAAATTAATAGTGACTGAATTTTCGGTCACAGAACCAAGTATTAGTGACCAACTTTGTGACCGAAATTGTAATGACAGTAGAAAATAATAGTGACCGAATTTTCGGTCACAATTTCAAGAAAATAGTGACCGTCTTTGTGACTGAACTTGAGTCATTTTAAAAAATAATAGTGATCGAAAATTCGATCACTAATATGGAAAAAAAATAGTGACAGATTTTTCGGTCACAAATTGTAAAGGAACAGTGAGAAATTTCAGTCACTATTTATATAGTATTTTGTGATCGAAAAATCGGTTTGAACCACAGATTTTTATAAATGTATTTTTGATCACATACCTGACCTGTAATATGAATTTCAATTATTTCAATTTGCAAATTTTTCAATTCAAATTACACCAATATTCGCAAAATATACACCAATATCCGCCAAACATACACCAATATCCGCCAAATATATACTAATATTCTCGAAACATACACCAATATCCGCAAAATATACACAAATATCCTCAAAACATATCCGCAAAAGATACACCAATAAACATTCTAATATTCTACATAATTCAATACTTATCATTATAAAATCGCAAACATGCATCCACCAAACATGATCAACTCCAAATTATCTATCCATCAACATACACCAATATCCACGAAACATTCAACAATATCCCCAACATATACACCAATATCCTCAAAACATGCATACACCAATATCCGCAAATTACATCACCAAATACGTTCAAGTCATATCTTTATCCACAAGAAACATCACTTCTCTCAAATCTTCTAAATATATACATACATATTCACCAAACATAAATAGCAAGATAGTTGTCGACATTAATTATCATTCTCATCATTGTCACCGCCATAATTGTTTTGACCTATTAACTTGCTCGTTTTCGATGATGATGATGTAACGAAAGGGACTTCAGTAGCATGTGGTGGGGTCAAAAATCCATATGTGGGTGGCATAAAAGTGGGTATTTGAGCTTGCGAACCTGATGGAAAGGATGCGCGAACCTTTGCATTTGACTCATGGACTGTTGGAAGGAGTCAAACTTTGCAGACAAGTTGAGAAGTGAACCTTGCAACTTCACGTTCTGCTCCTGAACTAAGTCAATTTTTTTCTTTTTCTCCTCAATCTCCTTTGATTGCTCTTCGATCTTCGTCTTTTGCTCATCTACTTCAAGTTTAAGGGCCCTAGTCTCCTTAACCTCCAATGTGCCTCTTGCCCAGGGAGCAGAAGTTGATCGAGATTGGAAAGACTTTAAACGTTTTGCCACACCTGCAAGACCATACGCCTGGCCTTTTTTCAAACCTCCAACTGTATCCATCCACACCTAAAAGACGAAAACAAATGGACAATCACAATTTCGCCCAAAAGAGGCTCCCATTTTGTGATCGATTTTTCGGTCATAATTTCCCCTCAAAGAGCTAGTATTTTTGTGACCGAAAAATCGGTTACAATTTCGCCCAAAGAGGCTCCCATTTTGTGACTGATTTTTCGGTCACAATTTCCCCTCAAAGAGCTAGTATTTTTGTGACCAGAAAATCGGTCACAATTTCGCCCAAAAAGAGGCTCCCATTTTGTGACCGAAAAATCGTTGACAATTTCGCCTCAAAGAGCTCGTATTTTTGTGACCGAAAAATCGGTCAAAAATTCGCCCAAAGAGGCTCCCATTTTGTGACCGATTTTTCGGTCACAATTTCCCCTCAAATGGCTAGTATTTTGTGACCGAAAATTCGGTCACAATTTCGCCCAAAGAGCTACCGTTTTGAAGAAGATGGCTATTTGTGACCAATTAAAATATATTATATCATTAAAATATATTAGTGACCGATAATTCGGTCACAAATTTGTTATAACATTAATTTATTTTCTTTTTGATATTTTTTTTAAAAAAAAATCTACAGTAATTTAAATATAAGTAAATTAAAAATTTATTATTTTTGTTTTTTGTGACCGATATTTGCATTTTAGTGACCGATTTGTTAGTCACAAAGATATTTACATTCTTTTGTGAAATCGATCACAAAAGCGGTCACAACTCTCCGTTTTTTGTGATCGAATGTGTTCGGTCACAAAATTCAGTCACTAAAAACAGTTCTTTTGGTAGTGTTGGTATGTTATTTTATTTGTTATAGTTGTATTGTTATTTACTTATTTATTATTATTATTATTATTATTATTATTATTGTTTGTTTGTATGTTATTTTATTTTACTTGTTATAGTTGTATTGTTATTTATTATTATTATTATTATTATTATTATTATTAAGGGTATAGTGTGAGAGATAAATGTTTACCCTAAAATGATTATTATAGAGTATACACTAATGTTGTACTGTGCGTTTAAGAGAGAGAGTGAGTAACATGCAGTTCGCACAGCTAGTTGTCACGCACTTGTTCCTCAAACAAGTTTACGTGCGGCCTTAGGTCCTTGTCTGCTGCCCCTTACGGTACTAGGTAAGTCAGTCTCTCTCGAAGTTTTGAGTATATAGAAGATGAAAAAGTTAAGTTTAGAGGGCGAAGGAACAAAGAAGTTTACAAGAAAGATTAGAAATGAGATCTTCTTAAATAAAGTTACTTTTTTATTCACTCACCAATTTCTTCTCCAAAATTTGGACAGGTTACAAATGAGGCCCCTCCCCTCTATTTATAGATTTCCATCTCCTCAATGAACGGTGGAGATTGGTTTATTAATCCAACAGTTAGGAAAAGTTCTTTAGAGCTCTCCACTATATTCTTACATTTTTTATAATCATCCAAAACCTTTTATACTCATCTACAACGTTCTAGACTAGTCTATAGTATTCTACTATGACCTAGAATGTTCTAGACTCTTCCAGGATCTTCCAGGTTCTTCTAGAATCTTTTGGAATCGTCCAGGTTGTTTTGAAAATTTCTGGAACCTTCTAGATCTTTTTAGATTTGTGTAAAATTTTCTAGAATATCATGGAATATTCTAGAATTCTCATGATTTGAACCTCTAAGTTTCAATGGAGTAAGAAGAAACCCTATCTTTTGAGTTGTCATCGAGGTTTAGAATTGCGGTCCGTGACATAGTGCTAGGGTCTAGAGGTAGGTGCTAATAGATTTGGTAGATTTCTTTTTTGTTATTTTGTTTTGTGTATTAGAGTTGCATTATTATTATTATTATTATTATTATTATTATTATTATTATTATTATAAGGGTTTCTACGTGCTTATGCCTCGTGGAGGTTTTCTTTGCAATAACATAAACATTTTATTTTATCACATTGTTTTATTTCAATTAAACAAAGTCATATAATCACTATCTGGCTTTGCACAAAAAAGCAAAAAGAAAAAGAAAATGGGGAAATCGATGTAGCTTATTGATCATTAATTAGTTTGTGACTATGTGGGTTCAGTGGTCTGATTTCTCATTAGATACAAACATGCTCAAACAAATTACCTTGGTTCTAAATGCCAAAAATACACGAGCAAATTAATGCCAACGTACATAATTCAGCAATTAACATGTCTTTCTTAACCCCAAATTAATAGCATGTCATGTCTTAACATATTTTTTTGTATAATATTCAAGTAGTACATTTAGATAATTTGAATACATTTTAAATTTCAAGTAATATTTAAATATTTAATAAAACTAGTGTCAATATTCTTCTTATACTCTATATGTAACACCCCTAAAAACTCATATTGTGAAGTGGAATAAGAATAATATTACAACATATGAATTATTAAGAAATTTAATCATTTTATTCACTCACTCCATTTGAAGGAAAAACGTCATATATACAAATGACTAATGAAAAATTACAAAATTAACAACATATGAATGAGGAAAAATTCTTATATGAACCAGGTGTATGGGCTCCACTCGTGCACTCTGTAGTCCAAATTCAACCTATATTATATATTAACGAATATTGAAGGCATGATGGTTGTCAAATACTAGACTATGTGGTTATTTGAAAATTTTTGCATGGAAGATGCAAAATTTAATTTAAAAGAAAGGACAAAAAAAATAGTAATAAAGGCCCTTTATCATCATCATACTCACTTTCTTAGACTTTTTACAAAAAATAACAAAATATTCTAACACAAATTTTATATTTATTTGAAAAATAACACAAGTTTATATTGACAATGTCGACCATGAATAAAATATTAATTTAATCAATTTTTATTAAATTCAAAAAAAGAAAATTAATGGAAGTCAACGTTGGCAATGACGACTTCCACAGAAAAATTACTTTCTGAAACACGAAAAAAAAAGGAATTTTTTTTTTTAAATTAATGGGTGTCGACTTCCCAAAAAAATCTTTGGTGAGGCAACACTTACCATGAATGAATGGACAAGTGTTTGAGATGGAATAAAAAAAAAGGGCGAATTACACTGACTACCCTTGAGGTTAAGCTAATTTATGAAAAATATCCTTACAATTTTAAAATTTACCAAAAACCCCCTAAGGTTATACCCATATTATGACTAGCACCTAGCCTTAGGTTGACTTATTTCAATTTCTGAAAATATCCCTTCCCTTTTTTTGGGCGATTTGCACTGACTACCCCTAAGGTTAGGCTAAATTACGAGAAACCCCATGTGGTTTCAAAAATTATCAAAAACTCCTAAAATTATACCCATATTATAACTAGCACGTACTAATAAATAATGTTAATTCAAGCATTGATATGTTATATTTCATAACTACGACAATAAATACGACATAAGATATTTTTTAGGGTGTAGAGTGTAACTAACCATTTATTTTATTTTTGATGTTATAAATTTATACTAAATATATGTAATATGTGCTAAATTTATATTTGAAAAAATATAATTACATATGTCGCATATATTCATAATGTGAAATGAGAAATATAATCATTGACTCATCAAGCTTGTTTTTTCCTAGCTCGCTGGGCTCGAGCTCGATCTATTTGGTTCGAGCTGGAGCTCGAGCTTGAAAAAAAGGCTTAGCTCGGCTCATTTGCATCCCTAAAATCAATTTAAAAAAAATCTTCCATTTAATTGTTTTTAATCCACTAATTTAATAAAAAACAAAGAAATTAATATTTGATTCGTAGTGGACATTGTCAATGTCGATTCATCATGATGTCGACATTGGCAATGTAAACTTGTATTACTTTTTAAATAAATATTAAATTTGTGTCAAAATATTAAACACTATACCTTTTTGTGCTATTTTTGTAAAAAGTCCACCACTAACTTTCCAAAAGTAGAGAGTTCAGCCCAAAACATTAACAAGAAAGGGTTTGACACACAGATGCAAGAACTGTCTTGAGCTAAATCACAACAAAGCAACATACGCTAATCCAACTTATCCCCTTTTCAAGTTTTATAAGGTAATTTAAAATTTTACTTGATTTTGTTTACATTTTGCTTAATTTAACCTATCATTCTAATTTTGTCATTATTCTTAGGGCACTCGGGCCCCTCAAGACCTCGAAGTAGGAATGGCAACGAGGCGGGTCTGGTGCGGGTTTGGCCCCGGAGCCGTCCCGGACCTGTCGGGTCCAAGTCCAACCCGGTAGACCCAGTTAAATTTTTTAAAATAATTAAAAAATATATTTTTTGAAAAAATTATACTATCATAGCTTTTTAATCATTAAAAAAATAATATTATTACCAAAATACTAATTATTTGTAAATTTCAATGAATATATTCTAAATTTTGAAAAATTAAATATCTTTATCGCAGAGTTATTTGTCCATATTTTGAAATTATTACTTAACTACTAATGATAGATAATTATTTTTATATTTAGAAATAGCATATTTATTTTTTTATGTGACTATGTATATAATATATATTTTTGTATATAAAATATAGATACATATCATGTAAATTTATATAAAATAATAAATAAAAAAAATATAAAAAAACCTAGTGGGGCGGGTCTGACTTTTGAAATGAAGACCCGAGACCCGCCCCGGACCCGGTTGGGGGTCTAAACACCCGCCCCATTAGGGGCCGTTCTAGGTTCGGGTTCAACCCGAACCTATTCCCATCCCTACCTTGAAGTTGTTTCTCAACATTTTGATGATCCACGTGCTACGCAAGAAGAAACCCATGGGTTTGGCTATTTGTAATGGTTGACAATAAATTATATTTTTGTATTATTAATAAAATACTTATTAAATCTATCTTATATTTATGAAAAGTATACTCATAGTAAGTAAATATAAATAAATATATTAAATATGTATTAAATTGTATATATTATACATGAAATTTATATTTATATTAAAAATATATATCTAATATTTTATTTTATTTATAATATTAACATTATATTCGCATGCTAACTTATATTCATCTGTACACCTATATGATAATATACAATTAATATGATTCTAATATATTTGATACTCATAATAAGATTATATATGAATATTACTTTAGGTTATATATATTATATCATATGTGGTAAATGTCCATATAATTCCATATAAAATTATAAAATAATATACATATATATTCTAATCCTATTAGTGCAAGGACTTACCCTTAGGTGATCTATACATGGAAAATTTTAATGCCAATTGCAGACTTGGCAGCTTTCCATCATTTCGTCATGGATTGACTGATTGAACTTGGACGAAAATTTAATCAATGTGTTGCCTTTTTGGTCATGTTAGGATAACCCTTTCCATCATTGGTTAATCTCTAAAATACTTGGGAAGCATTTGGTTGGTGAGATTAACGACAATTTAGAACTTTTATTGGGTGTAATTTAATGTTTGCTTTCCAAAATTAAAAACCCGGGTTTTCGAGCTAATCGAGCTGACCCGCGATAAATTGATTGTAGAATTAAACAATCTGCATTAGTTATGTCTGGTTTTTTGGGATTTGTATTGTGCAAAATATTTTCTGTGGAAATTGGAATGTGGTTCTGCTCGGGCAAGCTGAAGAAATCATTGTTATGCTTGCAACCATATCCACGATTTTCCATTTCCTTATCTGCGAAAATATTTCCAAATAGTTGGGGCTACTATAAATTCACACCTTACTTGCATGTACAGGGGCACAATCTATTGAACCAAACATGAACAAGATTACACATAATCTTATCTTGCCATATGATCATACATACCAAACAAAAGAGTATATTTGGGGCCGTTGGGTTTAATATTGAATCTCATGATTAAGTGCAATTAATTAGTCATAGTATCAAACACTTCAGTGGAATTCATGTTACCATTTTAAAATTGAGTAAATTATGTTAACACCCCAACCTTTGGGGTATTTTGCACTTTGGTACTTAATTTTTATAAATGTGCACTTTGATACTTAATCTTTATTATTTGTGCGCTTATAGTATTTTTTACACTATTTCGGTGGAATATTTCTCAATATTCCCTAAGATTCTATCGAAATAGTGAAAAAATACCATCACCACACAAATGATAAAATGTTAGATATTAAAGTGCACATTTATAAAGGTTGGGTATTAAAGTGCAAAATACACCAAAAGTTGGGATGTTTAACGTAATTTACTTTTTAAAATTTGCAAAAGGTTCTTGTTTCCACTCATATTATAAAATTTCAAGCATCTTTCTTTTCTATAAATTATTTGAAGTCGTTTCGATTTTACAAATCAGTGTACGTAATTTTGTAGGGTAAATGAAATGTGTTTGGATGATTCATAGAAATATTGATTTTAAAAGTGAGGGAATATAAATACATTTGGTTGTGTGTTGTCAACATAAAACATATATATATATATAAATACATATATATATATAGATATAGGGTTAATTGCAATTTTGGTCTCATATGTATGCCTTTGTCCAATTTTGATTTCATTCATTTCAATGTTCTCAATTTTGTGTGTGTATATATATATATATATATATATATATAGGGTTAATTGCAATTTTGGTCTCATATATATGCCTTTGTCCAATTTTGATTCCATTCGTTTCAATGTTTTCAATTTTGGTCTCATGTGTTTCAATTTTTTGCTATTTTGGGACTTTTCTGAAATTCTGTCTAATTTTTAACGGCGAAGGCACGTGTGCCTCACATGGAATGAAAATTCGGTCCAATTTTGGTCCCATTTGTTTTAATTTTCTTAATTTTGGTTGCATAAGTTTTAAATTTTTACAATTTTGGGACTTTGCAGAAATTTGAAACATATAGGATTTAATGACCACGTGAAGCGCGCGTGTCTTCGCTGTTAAATACTAAACGAAAATTTAGAAATGTCCCAAAATTGCAAAAAAATTAAAGCATTTGAGACCAAAATTGAGAAAATTGAAACATATGAAACCAAAATCGAGAATATTGAAATGAATGGAACTAAAATTGGACAAAGGCATTTTTACAGGACCAAAATGGCAATTAACCCATATATGTGTGTGTGTGTGTGTCTGTGTGTGTAGGCTTTTTTTTTTCGAATGGTAGGTATATAATTTTGAATTTGATTGTGGAGACCTTTTTTTTTTTTGGTTTTTGATAATACACACATCATCAAAAGTCTCCTATCTTTTCAAAAATTACCATGAGCCCTGGATACCTTTATTTATTTTTTTTTAATAAAAACTGCAAAATATATGAAAACTAATATGTACCCTATACTACTCACGATTTAATAAATTTCTCAAAATATAATTTGATCCCAAAACGAATAAATAATATTACTAAATTAAACAACAAAGGCAACAATTATAATTTAACAATAATTCTTGGGGAGAAATTTAAATAATTTGAAATTGAATAATAAGTCTAGACTTTACATTGCATATAACCTTTTGTCCATTTTTGGATAGCAAGTAAATCAACTTCCCAAAGCGAAGTCGCAAAAAAAAAAAAAAAACCAAAAAATTAAGTAGAGTCAAATGTTAGTACAATTAAATAATTTACGACAGTGAAGTTTGAATATAAATGACAAAATTTAAGTTATTTTGTTAAAAATAGTTATTAAAGTCTAAAAAAGAAAATTAATTTTGTTAAAAATCTTATGTTACAATATCTATGCGGTGGAGAAAAGGAACGACATTTTACACACAAAGTGTCGGTTGTTGCTATAAGTTAAGCAATTCTAAAATACTATCAACTAATGACCACAAAGTGGGTTGCAATTTAAAGGCAAATTTGATTTGTCTCCATCAACTAGTTAATTGTCATGTTAATCCAAGTAGAATCAAACTTAATACCTTCGATTTGATTTGTCTCGACTAGTTCTCTTGTTAATTTAAGTAGAATCAAATTTTATAGATTCAATTGGCGAGAAGGCAGAACAGAATAATTGCACAAATTTGACACTTCCCACAACAACTAAATTACAAATCACAAAAGGCACTCAAATTATTACAAATATATATATATATATACATTAAGCAATATTTGAACAAATCATCTTCAAACATTACATCCCGCCATTTACTATAACACACTTTGCGTGGCATTTTTCTTCACAATATTAATGATATCTAAACTTTGATCGAGATGCTATAATTTTTACAATAATTAGTTATTTCAACAAACTGTAAATAACCACAGCAAAGCTACATAGATCTTGAAAAAGCTTTGTGGCATGCTTAACATAATCAGGTTGCTCTCTTCTTGGCGGCTGCTCAAAGGTTTTATCACAACTTTGAGCTTGTGCCCAAGCAGCATACACTGGGTCAGTCAAATTCGCGTAGTCGCCACTTTTGAGAAACAAATATGCTTCATTGAAATAAATATATGCTGTAAAATAATTGGACCAACAAGTACGTAATTTATCTTTCAAAACCGGATCATCAATAGGGGGTCGACCTATAGGATAATCCATTTCGCTTTCAGCATTGAATGCAGAAAGTTGCGCTCCATCGATAATATCTTCGCTTAACTCGAGAAGGGTGACATTAATTGACCCACGAAAAACATGAAAGCAATAATCAGGATTGCGGGTTTTGAAACAAATATCTTCTAGTAATTCATGTGTAAGTCTTTTATTTAAATTTATGTGTGATGATGATATTGTGATGCAACTATAGAGAAGAATTGGTAGCAATAGAGATGTGAAGTGAAAAAATTTCTTGTGAAAAGCAGATGTCATTTTTTTTTTTTTTTGGCTTTTTAATTTTAGATGATTGTTGGGAATGTATAGGTGAGGGGCTAAATGCTGCACACTTCATTATATATTGCCAGATTTATCAGCGTAGTTAAAAAAAGTATCCGCAACTTATGCATTAAATGCAATGAATGTCCCTTATATTAACTTCTAGTTGTAAATATCTCAAAGATTTAGTTGAAACTGCAGAAGATTCAAAATTTGAGTTGAAACGTAATACTGATTACCATAGATGTGGTTTGATTTGGCTCTTGAATTTGGATCTTTAAAAATTATAAAATATATTTTATAAATTATAAGGGCACGTTGGTAAAAATAATTAAACTCTAGATCTAATGTAGTCATGGTACAAAAAATAAATTGATGTAATAGTCTAATCTTCATTAAAGAGTGTATATTGACATATTCGACTGATATGTACAAAAAACAAACACGTAGAGATTATTAAAAGAATATATTTATCAAAACACAAACTGTAGAAATTAAATTACTCACAAATTAAGTATTAATGCTTTATTTTATGTCTGAATCTTATAAATTATAATGTCCAACCTTTACTTGATCAACATTACATATATTGATTATCTATAAATTCGTGTTTTTCACCGGTTTTTACGTGGTGAACAATTGTATGATATCTTTTAGCGCTGTTAATTGCCAAAAGAGTTGAGAATATTAGAACTAATGAAAGGATTATTTGACCTGAATTAATGTATCGTAAAACATATGGAATACATTGGATATGAGGCACCAAAATTGTGACTATCTACAAGAGCTATGTTATGTGTCCGCCTTGCTGCAGTCTTGAGGATAGTCGTTTTGAGTGTCAACCGCCTTGACACAACTCCGATCAAAATACCAATCGCCAATCGACTTTGCGATGGTCTGCAAATTAATAAATATAATAATAATAATAATAATAATAATAATAATAATAATAATTCAAGAAATTAATTATAAAGTAAAAAGCAATTCTACCTTATTTCCCAAACGGGGTTCCGTATTCCAATTTATCATTCTGTAGAGGAAATCATGGATGTAGCAGGAACTGATAAACAACCCCCTTGATGAAGAATCAGGAATGCTTTTCAATGTTTGTAAGAATGCATTCCGAAACTCTGATATCAAATCGAACAAACTTAGATTTTAACTAATAAATCGTAATAAAAAAAATTCGAAATGCTGGTAATAAATAAGTACCTCTCATGATTTCAATGTGAGAAGGTGTGCAATCTTTTGTTATATTTTTGCTGTGGGTGCAGAAGGACCAACCTTGTGTGTCATTCTGAACTACCACATTGTTTTGTAGCTGAAAGAATGTTTAAACACACATCAAAAGAAGAAAAGCTCGAATTTTTAATCCAATTATACGTAGTCTTAATACATAAGTCAATCTGCCACAAGATTAAATAATTTGCTGGGGGGATGTAAAGTTATTCAAGTTAGATAAAAAAAATTGTTTTTATCTGCTTAATTCAAGTTATTAGAGAAATCATTCTACCCAGACGACCTTAAACCACTTCAAACTTTATATAATAGTTCACATGTGCTATCACAGAATTTACTTAGAAATGAAAAAAAAAAAAAAAATGTTATGTATATGTGTCAAGTTCACATGTGTTCTTTATTTTATTATTTTTCTTTCGACCTCGTATTCGTTTGTACATATTTGTAGAATAGAATTACCTGATATGAATCAAAAGCAGAATTTAGTAGAAAAAGTGGCGTCTGCAACCAGCCCAAGCATCACTCATCTTTTGTTTGCCGACGGCACCCTCATTTGTTGTCGGGCCTCAAAGGAGTCCGTGAGGAGTATTCAGCGGGTCCTTCAAAAATACGCTCGAGTGTCGGGACAAAGGGTGAATTTCCGGAAGTCTGCAATAGTGTTTAGTCGCAATGTACCGAGTCCAGTTCAACAAGAGCTAGCGTCCGTTCTTGGAGTGCCAATTATACAACGGCATGAAATGTATCTAGGCATGCCCGCAGTTACCGGGAGGTCCAAAAAGTAGTGTTTTCCAATATCCGAAATCGGGTACGAAACCGAATTGAAGGGTGGTAGGAGAAGAAGTTATCAGTGGCGGGCCGAGAGAATTTGATTAAAGCAGTCCTTCAAGAGATCCCCACATATGCAATGGGGTGTTTTTTTACTGCCGATTACCTTTGTAAAAGAAGTGGAGATGATGGTGGCTAGGTTTTGGTGGGACAGTGTCTCCAATCGCCGTACCCATTGGTTGTCTTGGGACAAGGTCTGTTCATCGAAAAAGGAGGGGGGGTTGGGCTTTCGGAACCTAAGAGCTTTCAATTTGGCTCTCCTGGCCAAACAAGTGTGGCGAATCATTTATCACCCGGATTGTTTACTGTCTCGGTTACTTAAAGGCCGCTATTTCCCCGATTCGGACGTTCTCATGGCAAGAAAATGCAGGGGGTGCATCGTTCACTTGGCAGAGCATACTTGAGGCAGTCCCTGTTGTTCTTAGGGGGTTGCGGTGGAGAGTGGGAACAGGGGCTGGAATCCGAATTTGGCACGATCGATGACTACTGAGACCTTTGTCATTTTGCCCCTCGCGTAGACCCACGTCTAGGGGCGAGCTTACTTGGGTTCGGCAGCTGCATAACGGGCAAGGGGCTTGGGATGAACGCTTACTACATGAGATTTTCTGGTCGGAGGAGGCTGAGTTGATCCTTTGTATGCCGCTGGGTCAATAGGGAACTCCGGATCGACTGATTTGGCACTATAAAAGGAGTGGAAAGTTCACGACTCGGAGCGCATACTACATTCCGCTGCAGTTCCTGGTAAGCAAGAGTGGTCATTTGGTATCTGTTTGGGGTCATTTTGCACTTCGAGCAGGGGCGAGGGCGATCTGTTTGGGATCATTTGGTGTGCAAGAGTGGTCCCTAAGATTAAGGTGTTCATGTGGCATTTCTTACGTGACCTGCTGCCAAACGCCTCGAACCTGGCTAGGCATCATCAGGGTGGTGCATTTGGTTGCCCTTTTTGCGGGGAGACGTAAACTTTGAAACACGTTTTTCTGCAGTGCACTTTTGTTAGGTAGGTTTGGGCTTGTTCCAACTTTAGGTGGCACTTGGTCGACAATTGGGGGCATGACCACACAACTTGGCTTGGTGCGATGCTGCGCAACTTGGAGGGAGATCAGATTCCCACTTTCCTCACCCTCTTGTGGTCCATTTGGACTAACAGGAATAAGAAATGGTCCAATGATTCCTGTTGGCTACCAGACGAGGTGGTGATGTTCGCTCAGGGATACGCACCGGCTGCTGCTGCTCCGCTACTTGCTACGCGCCACTCTCCGGCTAATATCATTTGGCAACGCGCGGAGCAAGGCATGATCAAACTCAACTGTGATGGTGCAGTCTTCAGGGACGCAAGAGAGGTTGGCGTTGGGATTTTGGCTCGAGATTCCACTGGGGGCTGTGTTGGGTGGCGTTCACGTCGTATGAGCAGTGTTTTTGAACCAGATCATGTTGACTTAATGGCTATTTTGGAGGCTCTCCAGCTTGTAGAAGAGAATCGGTGGCAGTGCATTATAGCCGAGAGTGATTGCCTCTCAGCAATAACCAAGTTATCCTCGCCTGAAGATCTCTCCAACCTTGGTGTCCTTGTGGCTGCAATACAGCAAAAGTCTGCTTCTTTTGAGTCATGTTTGTTTAGGTTTGCTCCTAGGCAAGCTAATAAAGCCACGCATGCTTTAGCCAAATATGCGACGGGTTCTGATGCAGGATTAGTCTCTTTACCACAATTTGTTTCTGCTCTTGTGCTTGATGACCTTTTGAACAATTAATGCATCGGTTGTCCTCTTTCAAAAAAAAAAAAAAACCCATACACCCCAATTGCTTCATTGATGAAAGAGACCGTAAACTCTATCATGTGATACATTGAATGCAAGAAATAATTGAGTTTTGTCATTGTCACTTTGGCCTCTTTTACCCATTACTCTTCATGATGAATTTCCTTATAACTTGGATAATCCTATTAGTGGAAGGACTTATCCTTAAGTGATCTACACATGGAAATTTTTAATGCCAATTGTAGATTTTGCAGATTTCCATGATTTCGATCATCGATTGATTGATTGAAATTGGACGAAAATTTAATCAATGTGTTTTTGTCTTTTCGATCATATTTGGATAACCCTTTCATCATCATTAATCTCTAAAATACTTGGGGTTCTTGTTACCATTTTAAAATTTGTAAAAGGATCGTTTGTTTCCATTCAGATTTTAAACTTTCAAGCATCTTTCTTTTCTATAAATTATTTCAAGCAGTTTCGATTTTGAAAATCAGTGTACTTAATTTTGTAGGGGAAACGAAATGTGATTGGAAGATTCATCGAAATATCGATTTCAAAAGTGAGGGAATATAAATACATTTGGTTGTGTATTGCCAACATAATACACACACACACACACTAACAGCACCGCACACTCTACATGTGTGCAAAATATAAAACATATATATTTCAATTTAGTAGTTAATTATTTTTTGGGATGAAAATTTAAATATCTTGTTAAATTTCTTTAAGAAGAATACAGTTTTTAGAATTATTCAAAATAATTTATTAAATTATAATAATAATAATAATAATAATAATAATAATAATAATAATAATAATAATAATAATAATAATAATAATAATAATAATAATATGAAATAAAATTACATGATAAAGAATAACACATAAAAAAAAATCAAATAATTGTAATTAGAGAAAGTGGTTTGTTGGTTGAGAATATGAGTTTTTAAAATTGAATGTAATATTACAATATTGACCTTTTTATTTGCTTATTTGCTGCATGTGTTTACTAATTAAGAGGTTAAAATTGACACATCAAAATTTGGTATCCAAATTGAATCGATTTCATATGAATTTTCAATTTTGCCACAATTTTACATATATCTATTTATTTTACATAAAATTGAAAGGCAAATTTTGTAATTTCACATAAATAACCGCCAATTGTGAGACAAAAATATCTTTTTTTTTAATAATAACTAGCAGCACCGCACACTCTATGTGTGTGCAAAATATAAAAAAATATATATATTTCAATTTAGTACTTAAAATTTTTTTTAGGATGAAAATATAAATATATTATTAGATTTCTTTTATAAGAAAACTTTTTTAAGAATTATTTGAAATAATTTATTAAATTCTAATAATTTAAAAATAAAATAATTATATGAAATAAAATTATATGATAAAGAATAAATACACAAAATTAAATAAAACCAAGTAATTGTAATTAGAGAAAGTGGTTTGTGAGTTGGGAACATAGATTTTTTAAATTGGATGTAATATTACAATATTGACCTTTTTATTTGCGTATTTATTGCATGTGTTAGATAATTAAAAGGGTAAAATTGGCACATCAAAATTTGATATCCGAATTGAATCGATTTCATGTGAATTTTTAATTTTAGCTACAATTTTACATAGCACTATTTATTTCACATAGAGTTGAAGGGCAAGTTTTGTAAAATTACAAAAAAAAAAAAAAAATGCCATTTTAGACACAAAGTGGCTTTCTTTTTATAATAGTATAGATATACATGTGTTTACTAATTAAAAGGGTAAAATTGACACATCAAAATTTGATATCCGAATTGAATCAATTTCATATGAATTTTCAATTTTAGCCACAATTTTACACATCTCTATTTATTTTATATAAAATTGAAGGGCAAATTTTGAAAAATCACATAAATAACCACTATTTGTGAGACAAAAATATCTTTCTTTTTATAATAGTATAGATAATAATTTAAAAATAAAATAATAATATGAAATAAAATTACATGATAAAAAATAAACAGAAAAAAATACTATATAATTGTAATTAGAGAAAATGGTTTGTTGGTTGAGAACATAGGTTTTCTCAAAATAAAATTTGAGCCCGAAATTAATAAATAATATTACTAAATTAAACAACAAAAGCAGCAATCATAATTTAACAATAACTCTTAGGGAGAAATTTAAATAATTTGAAATTGAATAATAAATCTAGACTTTACATTGCAAATAACTTTTTGTCTATTTTTGGATAGCAAGTAAATCAACTTCCCAAAGTGAAGTTGCAAAAAAACAAAAAACCAAAAAATTAAGCAAAGTCAAATGTTAGTACAATTAAATAATTTACGAGAGTGAAGTTTGAATATAAATGACAAATTTTAAGTCATTTTGTTAAAAATAGTTATTAAAGTCTAAAAAAGAAAATTAATTTTGATAGAAATCTTATGTGACAATATCATGCCGTGGAGAAAAGAAACGTCATTTTACACACAATGTGTCGGTTGTCACTATATGTTACGCAATTCTAAATATACTATCAACCAATGACCACAAATTGGGTTGCAATTTAAAGGCAAATTTGATTTGTCTCGATCTACGAGTTAATTTTCGTGTTAATTCAAGTAGAATCAAACTTAATACCCTCAATTCGATTTGTCTCGACTAGTTCTCCTGTTAATTTAAGCAAAATCAAACATTATGCATTCAATCGGCCAAAAGGCAGAATGGAATAATTGCACAAATTTGACACTTTCCACAACACAATTACAAACCACAAAAGGCACTTAAATTATTACAAATATATATATATACTGTAATGACCCAGTATTTCTAGGTATTTTAAAAGTTAATCATATGATTAAATTATTTAGTTTTTATGTGATTATTAGTTTATATGTGAACTATGTGATTAAATTAATGTTTTATTATCTTATATGGGAAATGTGCAATAACTATTATGTTTGCATACCACCCATTTGATTCGACGTATATTCATATAAATCAATATATACATATATAATTTTATACATACATTTTTCAAAATTATAATGATAGGAATTATTTATAATAAAGTCATAGTATTTTTATATGTTGAAGTATATATAAATAAATTTGTATATTTTCAAAAATATGTATATATCCTAGGTCATTTTTGTATTTTAGATGATGTAGATATATATATGTACTAATTGATGCTTAAATATGTATTATTTAAATGTTATATGATTAATTTCTATTGCAATATATACTTTGCAATATATACCTATTTTTATTTACAAAATGCATAATTATTGGAATTATTTTCTACTTCATTTAGTAATTATAAAATGCATAAAATTCAAACACACACACATATATACATGTATATAGACATATACACGAATTTATATAGTTATATAAATAAGGGTTATATTATTTTTCTTGATATTGCCATTTTCACTAAAATGTGTCATTTCACACTATAGTAATTATTTTGAAAATTATTTTTAAATACTAGGTCATAAGACTATGATTTATATATATATAAATATCTTACACTTTATATGTATATGTTTTAAAGAAAATTCATATACATAAAGGTATAAGATTATATTTTCATTTCTTTAGGCATTTTTCATCATAAACATTGGAAAAATTATATTTTGTGTAAAAATATCTTAAAAATATAAAAAGAGGAGGGGGTGAACGAAATTTTATGTATATATATGTATAATATAAATATATGGTGTATATTATTACTTACTCCCCAATTCTCCTTGCATTAAATGAATATTCACATATGTAAGAATTCTTCTAGATATGTTTATACATGTAAGACTTAGATTAAACTAGATTATGAAGTGTGCATTTAGACTCACACTTAAGCTATGATGATGGTCCTGCGGCACCTGCCACCCGGGGCCATAGCACAGATACTGTCCCGCCTGCGTGGTCTTATGCACCAAGGGTGCGTCCACGGGGGGTTTTATAAAACGCGTCTGTAAGGTGTGAGGATGGTCACCCAGGGGGCTCCTGACCCTTCACCCGTTCAGATATTGTCCCAGCGACAGACTCACTGGCTGACTGCCCGTCTTAGCTCGGCGGTAGTGCGTGGGTTTTGCTCCCGTAAGGGTTGTCCCCCCGGGTACGCGTCAGTACTATGAGAGAATCACCTGGCACCTTTAAGGCACTCAGGCCCCTCGTCTGCACCCGATGTGGGATAACCATTTTCCAGCCACATCATACCCCCCCCCAGACGAGGGGGATGAGACCCTTCGGGCCCCACGGTGGGCGCCATATGATGATGGTCCTGCGGCACCTGCCACCCGGGGCCATAGCACATATACTGTCCCGCCTGCGTGGTCTTATGCACCAAGGGTGCGTCCACGGGGGGTTTTATAAAACGCGTCTGTAAGGTGTGAGGATGGTCACCCAGGGGGCTCCTGACCCTTCACCCGTTCAGATATTGTCCCAGCGATAGACTCACTGGCTGACTGCCCGTCTTAGCTCAGCGGTAGTGCGTGGGTTTTGCTCCCGTAAGGGTTGCCCCCCCGGGTACGCGTCTGTACTATGAGAGAATCACCTGGCACCTTTAAGGCACTCAGGCCCCTCGTCTGCACCCGATGTGGGATAACCATTTTCCAGCCACATCATACCCCCCCCAGACGAGGGGGATGAGACCCTTCGGGCCCCACGGTGGGCGCCATATGATGATGGTCCTGCGGCACCTGCCACCCGGGGCCATAGCACATATACTGTCCCGCCTGCGTGGTCTTATGCACCAAGGGTGCGTCCACGGGGGGTTTTATAAAACGCGTCTGTAAGGTGTGAGGATGGTCACCCAGGGGGCTCCTGACCCTTCACCCGTTCAGATATTGTCCCAGCGATAGACTCACTGGCTGACTGCCCGTCTTAGCTCAGCGGTAGTGCGTGGGTTTTGCTCCCGTAAGGGTTGCCCCCCCGGGTACGCGTCTGTACTATGAGAGAATCACCTGGCACCTTTAAGGCACTCAGGCCCCTCGTCTGCACCCGATGTGGGATAACCATTTTCCAGCCACATCATACCCCCCCCAGACGAGGGGGATGAGACCCTTCGGGCCCCACGGTGGGCGCCATATGATGATGGTCCTGCGGCACCTGCCACCCGGGGCCATAGCACATATACTGTCCCGCCTGCGTGGTCTTATGCACCAAGGGTGCGTCCATGGGGGGTTTTATAAAACGCGTCTGTAAGGTGTGAGGATGGTCACCCAGGGGGCTCCTGACCCTTCACCCGTTCAGATATTGTCCCAGCGATAGACTCACTGGCTGACTGCCCGTCTTAGCTCAGCGGTAGTGCGTGGGTTTTGCTCCCGTAAGGGTTGCCCCCCCGGGTACGCATCTGTACTATGAGAGAATCACCTGGCCCCTTTAAGGCACTCAGGCCCCTCGTCTGCACCCGATGTGGGATAACCATTTTCCAGCCACATCAAGCTATAATTAGGTATTGAGTTGGGCCTTGAGTTGGAAGATTTCATTTATTATAACCCTTAGTTGTAGCCTTAGGTGGAAAGATAACAATAATTAGAAAATGACTTAATTATTTAATAATCTTATTTCTTAAGCACAACTACTATAAATAGGGGATAAATTGGGGATTTATCACTTCATTTTTCATCACATAACACACACAAACACATCCACACACACAAAATCTCGCCTAAAACACCCCTCTCACACTCACCTTACCCTAAACACACAAAACACTTCATATTTATAGTAAATTTTCTACCCACATATATATATACATAAACCCTTCATTTTACATACTTATAACCCCATAAAAGCCTCTTGAAAAAGGTAGAAGAATATTTAATTAAAGTAGTTACTTAATATCATAAGTAAAGGTTCTACTTTAATTCATAGATATTATACCTTAAAGAAGTGAATACTTCATATTTGATACAAGGTAGTGATTTCTCTTAATACATGAGCTAGTTTTCTTATAGTGTTAACATATTATTCTCCTATTAGGACATGGGATGTAACCACAAGTTGGTTACTATCTTAGTCCAAAAGGATTTCACGACAATTTAGCTAAATGCATGTTGTATGTTCATGAATCATTGTGCTGGAAATTTGGGTGTTTCTACTCGATTTATATACTGGAAAATTAGGATTTATGCTTGTATAGGGTTTATATATGTGTTTAGGGTTTTATTCATGTGTTAGAAGTTACAAATTCAGTGTTTAAAACTGAAAATTAGAGTTGTTTTCAAAGCTGGAAATTCTGCACTCAAAACTGGAATTACTGTTCCAGCAGCTGAAAATCTTATTTTTCAAGGCTGGAATTTCGAATTTTACAAACTGAAAATTTATTTTTGAAAGGCTGGAAATTCCAGTGTGTAATTTTAGTATGTTTTAAGCTGAAATTCGAGTATTTCGCAAATTGAAAATTCTGTTCGCAACCTGAAACGTGTAAGCTGGAAATTATGTTCTATGCTGAAATTTCGTGCAACGTGCTGAAAATCAGTGTGTATTGTGCTGGGAATTGTACTGATTATACTGGAAATTGTGTGTATATGGGCCCAAAAACGTGATAGGGGTGGATGGGGCTGAGTTCGGCCGCGCGGCAACGGGCTTGCCGGTTTTAAACGTTCTCGCCATCCATCGTTGCCTAATCCCACCTTGCATAGACGGAGTGTTCCATGTACTGAAGTGGGTCGTAGGAAATTCGGTATATGCCCGGGATATGACCACTGGAGTGTTTGGTTGGGTGGGAGTATTGGTTGGAATTGAATTACGTCACGGCGAGATAAGGTAGCCGCCCGTCGAGGTGGAAAACGGTAGAAAAGTGTGCAATTTATGATTTTTATGAATCTGAAATTTTATATGGTTTATATTGATGCAAGTATGTGAACATATGCATGCCCAAGTCACACACGCGCACCTTATGTGT
Organism: Petrea volubilis; assembly: GCA_026212405.1. NCBI lineage: Eukaryota > Viridiplantae > Streptophyta > Magnoliopsida > Lamiales > Verbenaceae > Petrea > Petrea volubilis. The sequence continues at coordinate 17,107,460 of CM047876.1, read as the reverse complement.
TAAGTGAAATTGCTACTCAACGTGATTGTTGACGTTGTTAATATTTAATGTTTTAGCCCGACATGAGAACGAAGGTATCAAGGAGGAGGATAGCGAGGGATGATTTGAAGCTTTTGGCTAGGAGAAGTCATAGACGAGTCTTTGTAATTGTATCATGTATTTAGGACTCTTATTATGTACTTGGTGTTTTGCTATGTAATAAAAGACTTTTAGAAAAAAAAAAATTTACTTTCTATAATAAAATTATTCATAGCATATTCCCATAACTAGCCAATGGTTTCGGGCCGTCACATATACATATATATATATATATAACTTGACTTACTAAGCAATATTTGAACACGTCATCCGTCAAACATTATATCCCACCAGGTTTACTTTAACACACTTTGTGTGATAGCTTTTCCTCACAATATTAATAATATCTAAATATTGATCTAGATTTTATAATTTTTACAATAATTAGTTATTTCAATAGATCGTAAATAACCACAGCAAAGCTACATAGATCTTGAAAAAGCTTTGTGGCACGCTTAACATAATCAGGTTGTTCTCTTCTTGGCGGCTGGTCAAAGGTTTTATCACAACTTTTAGCTTGTGCCCAAGCAGCATACACTGGGTCAGTCAAATTCGCGTAGCTGCCACTTTCGAGAAAAAGATATACTTCATTGAAATAAATATATGCCGTAAAATAATGGGACCAACAAGAACGTAATTTATCTTTCAAAACTGGATCATTAATTGGGGGTCGACCTTCAGGGTAATCCATTTCGCTTTCTGCATGGAAAGCAGAAAGTTGTGCTGCATCAATAATATCTTCGCTTAACTCGAGAAGGGTGTCATTAATTGACCCACTAAAAGACCAAAAGCAATCATCAAGATTGTGGGTTTTGGAACAGATATCTTCTAGTAATTCATGTGTAAGTCTTTTATTTAAATTTATATGTGATGATGATATTGTTATGCAACTATCGAGAAGAATTGGTAGCAATAGAGATGTGACGTGAAAAAATTTCTTGTGAAAAGCAGATGCCATTTTTTTTTTTTTTTACTTTTTAATTTTAGGTGATTGTTGGGAATGGGTGAGGGGCTAAATGTTTTACACTTCATTATATATAGCCAGATTTATCGGCATAATTAAAAAAAGTATAAGCTACTTGTTATGCAATAAATGCAATGAATGCCTCTAAGATTAACTTCTAGTTGCAAATATCTCAAAGATTTAGTTCAAACTGTAAAAGATTCAAAATTTGAGTTGAAACGTATTAATGATTACCATAGATGTGGTTTAATTTGGCTCTTTAATTTGGATCTTTAAAAATTATAAAATATATTTTATAAATTATAAGGGCACATTTGTAAAAATAATTAAAATCTAGATCTAATAGTTTAATCTTCATTCAAGAGGGTGTACTGATATATTCTACTGATACGTAATAAATAGTTTTCTACCAAAAGAAAATTAACTAAATACATAAATACTCACATATATACAAAAATTACAAACAATTAGAATCTAAGAATCCAATGTAGCCCCTCAATTCAATTCAATAAATAAATCTAGAAAGAGAATACTTTTGTATTATTAAATTTCTTTTACAAGAACACTTTTTTAAGAATTATTTGAAATAATTTATTAATTCTAATAATTTAAAAATAAAATAATTATATGAAATAAAATTACATGATAAAGAATAAATACACAAAATAAAAAAAAATCATGTAATTGTAATGAGAGAAAGTGGTTTGTAAGTTGAGAACATAGATTTTTTAAATTGGATGTAATACTACAATATTGACCTTTTTATTTGCGTATTTATTGAATGTGTTAGCTAATTAAAAGGGTAAAATTGGCACATCAAAATTTGATATCCGAATTGAATTGATTTCATGTGAATTTTCAATTTTAGTTACAATTTTACATAGCTGTATTTATTTCACATAGAGTTGAAGGGCAAGTTTTATTAAACTACAAAAAAAAGCTACCATTTTAGACAAAAAAGTGGCTTTCTTTTTATAATAGTATAGATATAGATGTGTTTACTAATTAAACGGGTAAAATTGACACATCAAAATATGGTATCCGAATTGAATAAATTTCATGTGAATTTTCAATTTTAGCTTAAATTTTACACATCTGCATTTATTTTACATAAAAATGAAGGGAAAGTTTTGAAAAATCACATAAATAACCACCATTTGTGAAACAAAAATATCTTTCTTTTTATAATAGTATAGATAATAATTTAAAAATAAAATAATAATATGAAATAAAATTACATGATAAAGAATAAACAAAAAAAATACCTAATAATTTTAATTAGAAAAAAATGGTTTGTTGGTTGAGAACATAGGTTTACTTAAAATAAAATTCGAGCCCGAAATTAATAAATAATATTACTTAATTAAACAACAAAAGCAAAAATCATAATTTAACAATAAATCTTGGGGAGAAATTTAAATAATTTGAAATTGAATACTAAATCTAGACTTTACATTGCAAATAAATTTTTGTCTATTTTTGGATAGCACGTAAATCAACTTCCCAAAGTGAAGTTGCAAAAAAAAAAAAAACACAAAACAAAACAAAACAAAAAATTAAGTAAAGTCAAATGTTGGTACAATTAAATAATTTACGAAAGTGAAGTTTGAATATAAATGACAAATTTTAAGTCATTTTGTTAAAAATAGTTATTAAAGTCTAAAAAAGAAAATTAATTTTGTTAAAAATCTTATGTGACAATATCTATGCGGTGGAGAAATGAAACGACAATTTACACACAAAGTGTCGGTTGTCACTATATGTAACGCAATTCTAAAATATAATATCAACCAATGACCACAAATTGGGTTGCAATTTAAAGGCAAATTTGATTAGTCTCGATCAACTAGTTAATTTTCGTGTTAATTCAAGTAGAATCAAACTTAATACCTTCAATTTGTTTTGTCTCGACTAGTTCTCCTGTTAATTTAAGCCAAATCAAACTTTATGCATTCAATCGGCCGAAAGGCAGAACGGTATAATTGCGCAAATTTGACACTTTCCACAACACAATTACAAACCACAAAAGGCACTCAAATTATTACAAATATATATATACATATATATATATATGACTTGACTTACTAAGCAATATTTGAACACGTCATCCGTCAAACATTACATCCCACCATGTTTACTTTAACACACTTTGTGTGATAGCTTTTCCTCACAATATTAATAATATCTAAACTTTGATCTAGATTTTATAATTTTTACAATAATTAGTTATTTCAATAGATCGTAAATAACCACAGCAAAGCTACATAGATCTTGAAAAAGCTCTGTGGCACGCTTAACATAATCAGGTTGTTCTCTTCTTGGCGGCTGGTCAAAGGTTTTATCACAACTTTTAGCTTGTGCCCAAGCAGCATACACTGGGTCAGTCAAATTCGCGTAGCTGCCACTTTCGAGAAAAAGATATACTTCATTGAAATAAATATATGCCGTAAAATAATGGGACCAACAAGAACGTAATTTATCTTTCAAAACTGGATCATCAATTGGGGGTCGACCTTCAGGGTAATCCATTTCGCTTTCTGCATGGAAAGCAGAAAGTTGTGCTGCATCGATAATATCTTCGCTTAACTCGAGAAGGGTGTCATTAATTGACCCACTAAAAAACCAAAAGCAATCATCAGGATTGTGGGTTTTGGAACAGATATCTTCTAGTAATTCATGTGTAAGTCTTTTATTTAAATTTATATGTGATGATGATATTGTTATGCAACTATAGAGAAGAATTGGTAGCAATAGAGATGTGACGTGAAAAAATTTCTTGTGAAAAGCAGATGTCATTTTTTTTTTTTTACTTTTTAATTTTAGGTGATTGTTGGGAATGGGTGAGGGGCTAAATGTTGCACACTTCATTATATATAGCCAGATTTGTCGGCATAGTTAAAAAAAAAAGTATCAGCTACTTGTTATGCATTAAATGCAATCAATGCCTCTAAGATTAACTTCTAATTGCAAATATCTCAAAGATTTAGTTGAAACTGTAAAAGATTCAAAATTTGAGTTGAAACATATTAGTGATTACCATAGACGTGGTTTAATTTGGCTCTTTAATTTGGATCTTAAAAAATTATAAAATATATTTTATAAATTATAAGGGCACATTTGTAAAAATAATTAAAATCTAGATCTAATAGTTTAATCTTCATTCAAGAGGGTGTACTGATATATTCTACTGATACGTAATAGATAGTTTTCTACCAAAAGAAAATTAACTAAATACATAAATACTCACATATATAAAAAAATTACAAACAATTAGAATCTAAGAATCCAACGTAGCCCCTCAATTCAATTCAATAAATAAATCTAGAAAGAGAATACTTTTGTATTATTAAATTTTTTTTACAAGAATACTTTTTTAAGAATTATTTGAAATAATTTATTAACTTCTAATAATTTAAAAATAAAATAATTATATGAAATAAAATTACATGATAAGGAATAAATACACAAAATAAAAAAAAACCATGTAATTGTAATTAGAGAAAGTGGTTTGTAAGCTAAGAACATAGATTTTTAAAATTGGATGTAATACTACAATATTGACCTTTTTATTTTCGTATTTATTGCATGTGTTAGCTAATTAAAAGGGTAAAATTGGCACGTCAAAATTTGATATCCGAATTGAATTGATTTCATGTGAATTTTCAATTTTAGTTACAATTTTACATAGCTGTATTTATTTCACATAGAGTTGAAGGGCAATTTTTATTAAACTACAAAAAAAAGCTACCATTTTAGACAAAAAAGTGGCTTTCTTTTTATAATAGTATAGATATAGATGTGTTTACTAATTAAACGGGTAAAATTGACACAACAAAATTTGGTATCCGAATTGAATAAATTTCATGTGAATTTTCAAGTTTAGCTTAAATTTTACACATCTGCATTTATTTTACATAAAAATGAAGGGAAAGTTTTGAAAAATCACATAAATAACCACCATTTGTGGGACAAAAATATCTTTCTTTTTATAATAGTATAGATAATAATTTAAAAATAAAATAATAATATGAAATAAAATTATATGATAAAGAATAAATAGAAAAAAATACCAAATAATTGTAATTAGAAAAAAATGGTTTGTTGGTTGAGAACATAGGTTTTCTCAAAATAAAATTCGAGCCCGAAATTAATAAATAATATTACTAAATTAAACAACAAAAGCAAAAATCATAATTTAACAATAAATCTTGGGGAGAAATTTAAATAATTTGAAATTGAATACTAAATCTAGACTTTTTTGTCTATTTTTGGATAGCAGGTAAATCAACTTCCCAAAGTGAAGTTGCAAAAAAAAAAAAAAACAACACAAAACAAAACAAAACAAAAAATTAAGTAAAGTCAAATGTTAGTACAATTAAATATTTTACGAGAGTGAAGTTTGAATATAAATGGCAAATTTTAAGTCATTTTGTTAAAAATAGTTATTAAAGTCTAAAAAAGAAAATTAATTTTGATAGAAATCTTGTGTGACAATATCATGCCGTGGAGAAAAGAAACGTCATTTTACACACAATGTGTCGGTTGTCACTATATGTTACGTAATTCTAAAATATACTATCAACCAATGCCCACAAATTGGGTTGCAATTTAAAGGCAAATTTGATTTGTCTCGATCTACGAGTTAATTTTCGTGTTAATTCAAGTAGAATCAAACTTAATACCTTCAATTTGATTTGTCTTGACCAGTTCTCCTGTTAATTTAAGCAAAATCAAACTTTATGCATTCAATCGGCCAAAAGGCAGAACAGAATAATTGCGCAAATTTGACACTTTCCACAACACAATTACAAACCACAAAAGGCACTCAAATTATTACAAATATATATATATATATATACATATATCTATATATATATGACTTGACTTATTATATCCCACCATGTTTACTTTAACACACTTTGCGTGATAGCTTTTCCTCACAATATTAATAATATCTAAACTTTGATCTAGATTTTATAATTTTTACAATAATTAGTTATTTCAATAGATCGTAAATAACCACTGCATAGCTACATATATCTTCAAAAAGCTTTGTGGCACGCTTAACATAATCAGGTTGCTCTCTTCTTGGCGGCTCCTCAAAGGTTTTGTCACAACTTTTAGCTTCTGCCCAAGCAGCATACACTGAATCAGTCAAATTCGCGTAGTTGCCACTTTCGAGAAACAGATATACTTCGTTGAAATAAATATATGCCGTAAAATAATGGGACCAACAAGAACGTAATTTATCTTTCAAAACTGGATCATCAATTGGGGGTCGACCTATAGGGTAATCCATTTCGCTTTCTGCATGGAAAGCACAAAGTTGTGCTACATCGATAATATCTTCGCTTAACTCGAGAAGGGTGTCATTAATTGACCCACTAAAAGACCAAAAGCAATCATCAGGATTGTGGGTTTTGGAACAGATATCTTCTAGTAATTCATGTGTAAGTCTTTTATTTAAATTTATATGTGATGATGATATTGTTATGCAACTATAGAGAAGAATTGGTAGCAATAGAGATGTGACGTGAAAAAATTTCTTGTGAAAAGCATATGCCATTTTTTTTTTTACTTTTTAATTTTAGGTGATTGTTGGGAATGGGTGAGGGGCTAAATGTTGCACACTTCATTATATATAGCCAGATTTATCGGCATAGTTAAAAAAAGTATCAGCTACTTGTTATGCATTAAATGCAATGAATGCCTCTAAGATTAACTTCCAGTTGCAAATATCTCAAAGATTTAGTTGAAACTGTAAAAGATTTAAAATTTGAGTTGAAACGTATTAGTGATTACCATAGATGTGGTTTAATTAGGCTCTTTAATTTGGATCTTTAAAAATTATAAAATATATTTTATAAATTATAAGGGCACATTTGTAAAAATAATTAAAATCTAGATCTAATAGTTTAATCTTCATTCAAGAGGGTGTACTGATATATTCTACTGATACGTAATAGATAGTTTTCTACCAAAAGAAAATTAACTAAATACATAAATACTCACATATATAAAAAAAATTACAAACAATTAGAATCTAAGAATCCAACGTAGCCCCTCAATTCAATTCAATAAATAAATCTAGAAAGAGAATACTTTTGTATTATTAAATTTCTTTTACTAGAATACTTTTTTAAGAATTATTTGAAATAATTTATTAACTTCTAATAATTTAAAAATAAAATAATTATATGAAATAAAATTACATGATAAGGAATAAATACACAAAATAAAAAAAAACCATGTAATTGTAATTAGAGAAAGTGGTTTGTAAGCTAAGAACATAGATTTTTAAAATTGGATGTAATACTACAATATTGACCTTTTTATTTTCGTATTTATTGCATGTGTTAGCTAATTAAAAGGGTAAAATTGGCACATCAAAATTTGATATCCGAATTGAATTGATTTCATGTGAAATTTCAATTTTAGTTACAATTTTACATAGCTGTATTTATTTCACATAGAGTTGAAGGGCAATTTTTATTAAACTACAAAAAAAAGCTACCATTTTAGACAAAAAAGTGGCTTTCTTTTTATAATAGTATAGATATAGATGTGTTTACTAATTAAACGGGTAAAATTGACACAACAAAATTTGGTATCCGAATTGAATAAATTTCATGTGAATTTTCAAGTTTAGCTTAAATTTTATACATCTGCATTTATTTTACATAAAAATGAAGGGAAAGTTTTGAAAAATCACATAAATAACCACCATTTGTGGGACAAAAATATCTTTCTTTTTATAATAGTATAGATAATAATTTAAAAATAAAATAATAATATGAAATAAAATTATATGATAAAGAATAAATAGAAAAAAATACCAAATAATTGTAATTAGAAAAAAATGGTTTGTTGGTTGAGAACATAGGTTTTCTCAAAATAAAATTCGAGCCCGAAATTAATAAATAATATTACTAAATTAAACAACAAAAGCAAAAATCATAATTTAACAATAAATCTTGGGGAGAAATTTAAATAATTTGAAATTGAATACTAAATCTAGACTTTTTTGTCTATTTTTGGATAGCAGGTAAATCAACTTCCCAAAGTGAAGTTGCAAAAAAAAAAAAAAAAACAACACAAAACAAAACAAAACAAAAAATTAAGTAAAGTCAAATGTTAGTACAATTAAATATTTTACGAGAGTGAAGTTTGAATATAAATGGCAAATTTTAAGTCATTTTGTTAAAAATAGTTATTAAAGTCTAAAAAAGAAAATTAATTTTGATAGAAATCTTGTGTGACAATATCATGCCGTGGAGAAAAGAAACGTCATTTTACACACAATGTGTCGGTTGTCACTATATGTTACGTAATTCTAAAATATACTATCAACCAATGCCCACAAATTGGGTTGCAATTTAAAGGCAAATTTGATTTGTCTCGATCTACGAGTTAATTTTCGTGTTAATTCAAGTAGAATCAAACTTAATACCTTCAATTTGATTTGTCTTGACCAGTTCTCCTGTTAATTTAAGCAAAATCAAACTTTATGCATTCAATCGGCCAAAAGGCAGAACAGAATAATTGCGCAAATTTGACACTTTCCACAACACAATTACAAACCACAAAAGGCACTCAAATTATTACAAATATATATATATATATATATACATATATCTATATATATATGACTTGACTTATTATATCCCACCATGTTTACTTTAACACACTTTGCGTGATAGCTTTTCCTCACAATATTAATAATATCTAAACTTTGATCTAGATTTTATAATTTTTACAATAATTAGTTATTTCAATAGATCGTAAATAACCACTGCATAGCTACATATATCTTCAAAAAGCTTTGTGGCACGCTTAACATAATCAGGTTGCTCTCTTCTTGGCGGCTCCTCAAAGGTTTTGTCACAACTTTTAGCTTCTGCCCAAGCAGCATACACTGAATCAGTCAAATTCGCGTAGTTGCCACTTTCGAGAAACAGATATACTTCGTTGAAATAAATATATGCCGTAAAATAATGGGACCAACAAGAACGTAATTTATCTTTCAAAACTGGATCATCAATTGGGGGTCGACCTATAGGGTAATCCATTTCGCTTTCTGCATGGAAAGCACAAAGTTGTGCTACATCGATAATATCTTCGCTTAACTCGAGAAGGGTGTCATTAATTGACCCACTAAAAGACCAAAAGCAATCATCAGGATTGTGGGTTTTGGAACAGATATCTTCTAGTAATTCATGTGTAAGTCTTTTATTTAAATTTATATGTGATGATGATATTGTTATGCAACTATAGAGAAGAATTGGTAGCAATAGAGATGTGACGTGAAAAAATTTCTTGTGAAAAGCATATGCCATTTTTTTTTTTACTTTTTAATTTTAGGTGATTGTTGGGAATGGGTGAGGGGCTAAATGTTGCACACTTCATTATATATAGCCAGATTTATCGGCATAGTTAAAAAAAGTATCAGCTACTTGTTATGCATTAAATGCAATGAATGCCTCTAAGATTAACTTCCAGTTGCAAATATCTCAAAGATTTAGTTGAAACTGTAAAAGATTTAAAATTTGAGTTGAAACGTATTAGTGATTACCATAGATGTGGTTTAATTAGGCTCTTTAATTTGGATCTTTAAAAATTATAAAATATATTTTATAAATTATAAGGGCACATTTGTAAAAATAATTAAAATCTAGATCTAATAGTTTAATCTTCATTCAAGAGGGTGTACTGATATATTCTACTGATACGTAATAGATAGTTTTCTACCAAAAGAAAATTAACTAAATACATAAATACTCACATATATAAAAAAATTACAAACAATTAGAATCTAAGAATCCAACGTAGCCCCTCAATTCAATTCAATAAATAAATCTAGAAAGAGAATACTTTTGTATTATTAAATTTCTTTTACAAGAATACTTTTTTAAGAATTATTTGAAATAATTTATTAACTTCTAATAATTTAAAAATAAAATAATTATATGAAATAAAATTACATGATAAGGAATAAATACACAAAATAAAAAAAAACCATGTAATTGTAATTAGAGAAAGTGGTTTGTAAGCTAAGAACATAGATTTTTAAAATTGGATGTAATACTACAATATTGACCTTTTTATTTTCGTATTTATTGCATGTGTTAGCTAATTAAAAGGGTAAAATTGGCACATCAAAATTTGATATCCGAATTGAATTGATTTCATGTGAAATTTCAATTTTAGTTACAATTTTACATAGCTGTATTTATTTCACATAGAGTTGAAGGGCAATTTTTATTAAACTACAAAAAAAAGCTACCATTTTAGACAAAAAAGTGGCTTTCTTTTTATAATAGTATAGATATAGATGTGTTTACTAATTAAACGGGTAAAATTGACACAACAAAATTTGGTATCCGAATTGAATAAATTTCATGTGAATTTTCAAGTTTAGCTTAAATTTTACACATCTGCATTTATTTTACATAAAAATGAAGGGAAAGTTTTGAAAAATCACATAAATAACCACCATTTGTGGGACAAAAATATCTTTCTTTTTATAATAGTATAGATAATAATTTAAAAATAAAATAATAATATGAAATAAAATTATATGATAAAGAATAAATAGAAAAAAATACCAAATAATTGTAATTAGAAAAAAATGGTTTGTTGGTTGAGAACATAGGTTTTCTCAAAATAAATTCGAGCCCGAAATTAATAAATAATATTACTAAATTAAACAACAAAAGCAAAAATCATAATTTAACAATAAATCTTGGGGAGAAATTTAAATAATTTGAAATTGAATACTAAATCTAGACTTTTTTGTCTATTTTTGGATAGCAGGTAAATCAACTTCCCAAAGTGAAGTTGCAAAAAAAAAAAAAAAACAACACAAAACAAAACAAAACAAAAAATTAAGTAAAGTCAAATGTTAGTACAATTAAATATTTTACGAGAGTGAAGTTTGAATATAAATGGCAAATTTTAAGTCATTTTGTTAAAAATAGTTATTAAAGTCTAAAAAAGAAAATTAATTTTGATAGAAATCTTGTGTGACAATATCATGCCGTGGAGAAAAGAAACGTCATTTTACACACAATGTGTCGGTTGTCACTATATGTTACGTAATTCTAAAATATACTATCAACCAATGCCCACAAATTGGGTTGCAATTTAAAGGCAAATTTGATTTGTCTCGATCTACGAGTTAATTTTCGTGTTAATTCAAGTAGAATCAAACTTAATACCTTCAATTTGATTTGTCTTGACCAGTTCTCCTGTTAATTTAAGCAAAATCAAACTTTATGCATTCAATCGGCCAAAAGGCAGAACAGAATAATTGCGCAAATTTGACACTTTCCACAACACAATTACAAACCACAAAAGGCACTCAAATTATTACAAATATATATATATATATACATATATCTATATATATATGACTTGACTTATTATATCCCACCATGTTTACTTTAACACACTTTGCGTGATAGCTTTTCCTCACAATATTAATAATATCTAAACTTTGATCTAGATTTTATAATTTTTACAATAATTAGTTATTTCAATAGATCGTAAATAACCACTGCATAGCTACATATATCTTCAAAAAGCTTTGTGGCACGCTTAACATAATCAGGTTGCTCTCTTCTTGGCGGCTCCTCAAAGGTTTTGTCACAACTTTTAGCTTCTGCCCAAGCAGCATACACTGAATCAGTCAAATTCGCGTAGTTGCCACTTTCGAGAAACAGATATACTTCGTTGAAATAAATATATGCCGTAAAATAATGGGACCAACAAGAACGTAATTTATCTTTCAAAACTGGATCATCAATTGGGGGTCGACCTATAGGGTAATCCATTTCGCTTTCTGCATGGAAAGCACAAAGTTGTGCTACATCGATAATATCTTCGCTTAACTCGAGAAGGGTGTCATTAATTGACCCACTAAAAGACCAAAAGCAATCATCAGGATTGTGGGTTTTGGAACAGATATCTTCTAGTAATTCATGTGTAAGTCTTTTATTTAAATTTATATGTGATGATGATATTGTTATGCAACTATAGAGAAGAATTGGTAGCAATAGAGATGTGACGTGAAAAAATTTCTTGTGAAAAGCATATGCCATTTTTTTTTTTACTTTTTAATTTTAGGTGATTGTTGGGAATGGGTGAGGGGCTAAATGTTGCACACTTCATTATATATAGCCAGATTTATCGGCATAGTTAAAAAAAGTATCAGCTACTTGTTATGCATTAAATGCAATGAATGCCTCTAAGATTAACTTCCAGTTGCAAATATCTCAAAGATTTAGTTGAAACTGTAAAAGATTTAAAATTTGAGTTGAAACGTATTAGTGATTACCATAGATGTGGTTTAATTAGGCTCTTTAATTTGGATCTTTAAAAATTATAAAATATATTTTATAAATTATAAGGGCACATTTGTAAAAATAATTAAAATCTAGATCTAATAGTTTAATCTTCGTTCAAGAGGGTATATTGATATATTCTACTGATAGTTTAATAGTTGAAACATGAAAAAAAAAGGAATTTTTTTTTAGTTAATGGGTGTCGACTTTCCAAAAAAATCTTTGGTGAGGGAACACTTCCATGAATGAATGGACAATTTTTTAAGATGGAAAAAAAAAGGGCAAGTTACATTGATTTAACCTGAGGTTAGGCTAATTTATGAAAAAAACCTCTAAGGTTATACCCATATTATGACTAGCACATAGCCTAAGGTTGACTTATTTCAATTTCTGAAAATATCCCTTCCCTTTTTTTGGGCGATTTGCATTGACCACCCCTGAGGTTAGGCTAATTTACGAGAAAACCCTTGTGGTTTCAAAAATTACCAAAAACTCCTAAGATTATACCCATATTACAACTAGCACGCACTAATAAATAATGTTAATTCAAGCATTGATATGTTATATTTCATAACTACGACAATAAATACGACATAAGATATTCTTTAGGGTGTAGAGTGTAACTAAGCATTTATTTTATTTTCTATGTTATAAATTTACACTAAATATACGTAACATGTGCTAAATTTATATTTGAGAAAAATATAATTGCATATGTCACATATATTCATAATGTGAAATGAGAAATATAATCATTGACTCATCGAGCTTGTTTTTTCCTAGCTCGCCGGGCCCGAGCTCGATCTATTTGATTCGAGCTGGAGCTCGAGCCTGAAAAAAAAGGCTCGGCTCGGCTCGTTTGCATCCCTAAAATCAATTTTAAAAAAAAAAATCTTCCATTTAATTCATTACAAGAAAACGCTCAATTTTCGGCGTATTATTCCGCCAAAATTTTTCGGCGGATTTTCGGCGAAAAAATAAAAAAAATAAAAAATAATATTTTTTAAATTTTTCTGTGGATTTTCGGCGCAAATTTCGAAGAAAAATTTAAAAAATTAAAAATAAATAAAAATTAATATTTTTTAAATTAAAAATAAATAAAAACTAATAATTTTTTTAAAATTTTAGGCGGAAAATCCCGCCGAAAAATTTAAAATTAAAATAAATAAAAAATAATAATTTTTAAATTAAAAATAAATAAAAAATAATAATTTTTAAATTAAAAATAAATAAAAAATAATAATTTTTAAATTTTTTGACGGATTTTCGGGGGAATTTCCGCCGAAAAATTTTAAAAATTAAAAATAAATAAAAAATCAATAAAAAGTAATATTTTTTAAATTTTTCGGCGGATTTTCGGTGGAATTTCCGCCGAAAAATTTAAAAAATTAAAAATAAATATTTTTTAAATAAAAAATAATAATATTATTATATATTTTTAGAATATATTAAAATTTAGAAGTTTGATTTTTATTTGAATTATTATTATAAAATTATTATTATTATTATTATTATTATTATTAGTAGAATGAAATAAATTTTTGTATGTTATATATATGTATATAATATTATGTATTAAATATATAAATTTTTTAAAAATTAAAAATTATTAAAATTTTCAATAAATAAAAAACGTATTATTATTATTATTATTATTATTATTATTATCATTATTTATTTTTATTTGAATTGTTGTATGATATAAATATATAATGTATTGAATTATGACAACAAAGTGAACATAGCTCAACGGTAAGGGAGTTGTTTGCCAATTGAGATGTCGAAGGTTCGACTCCCAGCGGCCCAAAAAGCTGGGATAATATCTGGGCCGTGTACGCACGCGCGCGCGAGCTGGGGGAGGTCCCGTGTTCGACTCTTAGGTTGGACAATTGAAATTTTATTTTCAAAATATATAAATTAAATTTCGGCGGAATTTCCCGCCGAAATTCCGCCGAAAATCTGCCGAAAAATCACTACCGAGGAAGGTTTTTTCGGGAGATTGAATCCGCCGAAAATTTCGCCCTTAAAAACTGTGTTTTCTTGTAGTGATTGTTTTTAATCCACGAATTTAATAAAAATCAAAGAAATTAATATTTGATTCGTAGTTGACATTGTCAATGTCGATTCATCGTGATGTCGACATTGGCAATGTAAATTTGTGTTACTTTTTAAATAAATAGTAAATTTGTGTCAAAATATTAAACATTATACCTTTTTGTGCTATTTTTGTAAAAAGTCCACCACTAAGTTTCCAAAAGTATAGAGTTCGGCCCAAAACATTAACCAGAAAGGGTTTGACACAGATGCAAGAACTGTCTTGAGCTAAATCACAACAAAGCGACATACGCTAATCCAACTCAGCCCCTTTTCAAGTTTATAAGGTAATTTGAAATTTTACATGATTTTGTTTACATTTTGCTTAATTTAACCTATCATTCTAATTTTGTCATTATTCTTAGGACACTCGGGCCCCCCAAGACCCCGAAGTAGGGATGGCAATGAAGTGGGTTTGGTGCGGATTTGGCCAAACCGGGACCTGCCCCAGCTGAAAATTTTTAGACCTGGAGCCGTACTAGACCTGTTGGGTCCGGGTCCAACTCGATAGACCTGGTTAAATTTTTTAAAATAATTAAAAAATATATTTTTTGAAAAAATTATGCTACCATAACTTTTTAATCATTAAAGAAATTATGTTATTACCAAAATACTAATTATTTGTAAATTTCTATGAATATGTTCTAAATTTTGAAAAATTAAATATCTTTATTACAGAGCTATTTGCCCATATTTTAAAATTACTATTTAACTACTAATGTTAGATAATTTTTTTATATTTAGGAATAGCATATTTATTTTTTTATGTGACTATGTATATAATATACACTTTTGTATATAAAATATGGATACATATCATGTAAATTTATATAAAATAATAAATAAAAAATATATATAAAAACCAAGTGGGGCGGGTTCGATTTTGAAATGAAGACCCAGGACCCGCCCAGGACCCAGTTGGTGGTCTAAACACCCACCCCATTAGGGGCAGCTCCAAGTTCAGGTTCAACCCAGACTTATTCCCATCCCTACCCTGAAGTTGTTTCTTAGCATTTTGATGATCCATGTGCTACTCAAGAAGAAACCCATGGGTTTGGCTATTTGTAATGGTTGACAATAAATTATTTTTTTATATTATTAATACAATATTTATTAAATCTATCTTATATTTATGAAAAGTATACTCATAGTAAGTAAATATAAATAAATATATTAAATATGTATTAAATTATATATATTATACCTGAAATTTATATTTATATTAAAAATATATATCTAATATTTTATTTTGTTTATAATATTAACATTATATTCGCATGCTAACTTATATTCATCTGTACATCTATATGATAATATAGAGTTAATATTATTCTAATATATTTGATACTCATTAATACGACAACCCTAATCAAAAACATGTACTCATGAGAAGATTATGGCAATTCGGCATAAAGCAAAGAACAAGATAGATTCTACCCTTTAAACCCACAACCCCCTTGTACTCAAGAAGAAGATTTAAAAGGATTTAATCAAGAAAAGATCAACACTTACAAGTACTCTTGAAGCATAAATCATATTCTTGTTGCAATGGAGATTGTAGAACTCACAATTCCTATGCTAGCGTTCTTACACATGAAGAACAAGAGACTCACGTTTTTTTTTTGTCTACCTCAATGAACAAAATCTGATTTCCAAAGGTTTAAAGAAGGTATTTATACCCTAGACAAAGCCAAACCCTAAACTAAGCCCATTAGGCCTAATCCCCTAAGGAATGGGCTTTAAGTGAAGCCCAATGTGCCATCCTTACAAGGACTTATTAAAGTCTATCAAGTCATGTGTTTAAAACCCAAATACAAGCTATTACAAATAATTAAAGCCCAAATAAATTTAAGCTCAATTAAACAAGGCTAGGCAGCCCCTTCATCAATAGAACACGCCTCAAGCATATGGAGTAGCTTAGGTGTGCCTTCAAGCCCAATTGTGCACTTAGTGAATTCATGTTCTTGCAACTCAAGTGTGACTTGCTCTTGTACATATGAGTTCATGGCTGTCCCAAAGAGGCCTTAGCCCGTGCCCTTGTGATTGGCCCACTTGGAAGAGCCAATGGATCTTTCTTGTTGCCTCTTGCTTCGACCTTGACACCATTGGAGCTCCCTTGATCCGCATCATTCCCTCCTTCCTCAAAAAGATTTGTCCTCAAATCTGAATCCAAATCAAAAGGAGAAAGATCAGAAACATTAAATGTTGCAGAAATGCCATACTCACCTGGTAGATCAATCTTGTAGGCATTGTCATTAATGCGCTCCAAAACTTGGAATGGGCCATCACCACGTGCATCTAACTTGCTTTTCCTTTGGTTTGGGAATATCTCCTTTCGAAAGTGAACCCAAACCCAATCACCCGGTGCAAAGACAATCCGCCTCCTTCCTTTATTAGCCTTGTCAGCATAAAGACGGTTCTTTTTCTCAATATTGGTGCGTGCTTTCTCATGTAAAGACTTCTCCAAATCTGCCTTCTTTTGTCCATCTAAACTCACATGCTCAGTTACAGGCAAAGGACATAAATCCAGCACAATTAAAGGGTTAAAGCCATATACAATCTCAAAAGGTGAAAACCCAGTAGAAGAATGAATACTCCTATTATATGCAAACTCAATAAATGGCAAACAATCTTCCCAAGTTTTTAAATTCTTACCAACAATTGCACGCAATAAGGTTCCCAAAGTCCTATTCACAACCTCAGTTTGTCGATCTGTTTGTGGATGGCAAGTAGTAGAGTAAAGCAATTTATTTCCCAATTTACCCCACAAAACACGCCAAAAATGTGAAAGGAACTTAGTATCCCGATCGGAAACAATGGTGCATAGCACCCCATGTAAACGTACCACCTCTCTAAAGAACAAATCAGTTATGTTAGTTGCATCATCAGTCTTATGGCATGCAATAAAGTGTGCCATCTTGCTAAACCTATCAACAATAACATATATGCAATCTCTCCAAGGCCTAGTCCTAGGCAATCCAAGCACAAAATCCATGAAAATATCAGTCCAAGGTGAACTAGGCACAGGTAAAGGCATATAAAGACCATGTGGCATAGACTTAGACTTGGCCTGTTTGCATGCAATACAAGAAGAACAAACTTTCTCAACACCTTTTCTCATATGTGGCCAATAAAAATGTTCATTCAACATGTCATAAGTCTTATGCACACCAAAATGCCCCATTAGACCCCCACAATGTGATTCCAACACTAGCAAGTTACGCATAGAACATTTAGGAAGACAAAGTTTATTTCCCCTAAACAAAAAGTCATCATGTCTATAAAACTTGTCAAATGCTCCATGTTCACAAGCAACATAAACATTCCCAAAATCAGAATCATTCACATATAATTCTTTGATATGCTCAAAACCCAACAACTTAGAATTAAGAGTAGAGATCAAGGCATACCTTCGGGATAATGCATCTGCCACGACATTCTCTTTCCCGTGATTATATTGAATCACATACGGAAACTGCTCTATAAATTCAACCCACTTACCATGTCTCTTGTTAAGCTTACCTTGCCCTTTTAAATGCTTCAATGATTCATGATCCGTGTGAATTACAAATTCCTTGGGCATCAAATAGTGTTGCCACACGTCCAATGCTCTAACAAGGGCATAAAGCTCTTTGTCATATTTAGAGTAGTTGAGTTGAGCTCCATTCAACTTTTCACTAAAGTATGCTACTGGTTTCTTCTCTTGCATCTGTATACTCAACACACGCCTGGCAACCAAAGAAGATCCAACCTCAGGTGCTACCACAACTTCTTGCTCCTCTTCTTCACCCTCACTATCACCACAAGATTCTAAGTAGGGCATCTCTTCCTCGCCTTCAGATTCTGAATATACATAACCATTCCGAACCACTATGACTCTCTTATTGGTACATTGAGAGGCGATATGACCCTTGCCCGAGCACTTGAAGCACTTGATATCCCTACTAGGAGTAGTTGAGCTAGAACCCCTTGAATTGGAGACTGAATTGGAGTCTTTAGCCTTGAGGCCCGAATCTGCCCCTTTTAGTTTAGGTTTTTGAAACTCCTTTTTCTCCTCCTTTGTAGGCCATTTAGAACCCCAAAAGTTGCTGGTGTTGCTTGCAAACTTGTTGGAGCTCTTGGTCTTCTTCTGCTTCTCTATCTTCATGGTCATGTTAAGCATGTCTTCCATAAAATCATACTTATAGAGCTCAATCATATCAGCTATTTCCTTGTTCAAACCACTCAAAAATCTAGCCATGGTTACCTCCTCATCTTCTACAATGTTAGCTCTAACCATGCACATCTCCATGTCTTTGTGGTAGTCTTCAACTGACTTAGCCCCTTGCACAAACCTATGCAATTTCTGATGTAGCTCTCTAAAATAGTGGGAAGGCACAAAACGTTTCCTCATTGCCTCTTTCATGTCGTCCCAATTGCTAATGGGGCATCTCCCCACCTTTCTTCTACTCAAGTTGAGTTGGTCCCACCAAAACAGAGCATATTCAGTGAACTTAACTACTGCAATCTTCACCTTCTTCTCTTCTGAATATCTATTGCACTCAAATATCATCTCAACCTTTCTTTCCCACTCCAAATATTCTTCTGCACTGTTTCGGCCTTTGAAAGGTGGAATCTTGAGCTTGATGTTGCCCAAATTCCCGTTTACCTTGTCAACTGCCACTTCGCCCTCCTCCTCGTCATAGGCTGGATATCTAGTACTTCGGCCTCCAAACCTTCCCCCACCTTTTCCACGCTCAAGTCTACCTCCCCTCCAATTATGAGTCGCATCAGGCCTCTCATCTTCATCATCAAACTCATCATGCAAATTTCGATGGGTATGAGCAAATGGTGTATGCCCTCCCTTTGTTGTAGTTGCTTGATGAGATTGAGATCTCCTTTTCTTCAGCTCTTGGTCATGTCTCTCCAACTTGTCATTCATGGCCTCTAGAGTTTTGTTCAAATGAAGAAATTGCCCTTTAAATACTTCTAGAATGAATTGCATTCGAGGGTCATCAGCCTTGAAAGTCCCTCCATCTCCTTCTTTAGATGATGAGCTAGACATTGCTGCAAATCAAAAGAAAGAACACTATAGGCAGATTGTTAGTCACTCACTCCCTCACGTGTTTCTCTCTTTAAAACGTGGGCTTTTCTCTCCCAAAGGTATAGGGTCGCACTCCAGCCTTTACCACTCCTCCACGAGTCTTAATTGCACTTCAGAATCCAACAAATGCCACAAGATAACAAGAAGAGTTTGGAAGACAAGGATAAAACCTAACAAGGAAAATTAAGCAAGAACAAAAGCTAGAAAGAAGATTTAAAACAAACGGAACGGTAGTGCAAGAACAAGGCAATGCACCACTTGATAATATCAATCTAGAGTATAGACACAAGCAATTAACACCCTAGTAATATCAAAGAGGCAAAAAGGTAGCTCAAAACAAGAAATTTAATAACTAGAATCACAAAGAGACAATTCTGGCCAAAAATAGACAAAGCGAGCTAAATAAGAACCTAACAAGAATACCAAAAATCAGAATTTTCAAGAAGGAAGTCAATGATAACCGAATCACCAGTAGTGCCAATTTAATTGATTTGTTAAGTACCAAACACGCACAAGTGTGTGTGAAGGTGTAATTGGGCTACCAAGAAGTGAAAACTAAAAAATTAAATGAAAACAGCCCCTTTACAATGAAACACACGAAAATTATAGTAAGAAAAATGTCAAGAGACTTTTGTGTGGTCCTTGTTCACATGCAATCAGATTTGTGCACATGCTATTTCCCCCAAATAAGGCCTGTAAAGTGGAGCTGGTCAATGAATTAGTTGTAATGCAATTCCACAAATTAAGGCTTGAAAAGTGGAGTCTTTCAAGGAATTGAATCAAGGATGGAATTTTTTTCTCCAAGAACAACACTAACACAAATTTCAGAATTTCACTACTCAATCAAGATCAAATTCGAATTTCCCCTTTTTTTTTCGTTTTTTTTCGCTTTTTTTTTTTGTTCTTTCTTTTTTCTTTTTTTTCTTTTTTTATAATAGGATCAGAATCTCAAATGATAGAAACGAAAAAGATGTTTGATGTTTCAAGAAGACACAAATTCAGATCAAGAATAATGTTTTAGGATCAAGAATCAAGCAAGAACAATCAAGATAACACAATCATGCAAATTCAGCAACAATAACAATCAAAAAAATGGCACAAAGCACAAAAGAATTTCAAGGAATATAAAAAACTCAAACCTAGAATCTAAGATAAATGAGAATTTATCTAGCCAAAGCTCTGATACCAAATAATACGACAACCCTAATCAAAAACATGTACTCATGAGAAGATTATGGCAATTCGGCATAAAGCAAAGAACAAGATAGATTCTACCCTTTAAACCCACAACCCCCTTGTACTCAAGAAGAAGATTTAAAAGGATTTAATCAAGAAAAGATCAACACTTACAAGTACTCTTGAAGCATAAATCATATTCTTGTTGCAATGGAGATTGTAGAACTCACAATTCCTATGCTAGCGTTCTTACACATGAAGAACAAGAGACTCACGTTTTTTTTTGTCTACCTCAATGAACAAAATCTGATTTTCAAAGGTTTAAAGAAGGTATTTATACCCTAGACAAAGCCAAACCCTAAACTAAGCCCATTAGGCCTAATCCCCTAAGGAATGGGCTTTAAGTGAAGCCCAATGTGCCATCCTTACAAGGACTTATTAAAGTCTATCAAGTCATGTGTTTAAAACCCAAATACAAGCTATTACAAATAATTAAAGCCCAAATAAATTTAAGCTCAATTAAACAAGGCTAGGCAGCCCCTTCATCAATAGAACACGCCTCAAGCATATGGAGTAGCTTAGGTGTGCCTTCAAGCCCAATTGTGCACTTAGTGAATTCATGTTCTTGCAACTCAAGTGTGACTTGCTCTTGTACATATGAGTTCATGGCTGTCCCAAAGAGGCCTTAGCCCGTGCCCTTGTGATTGGCCCACTTGGAAGAGCCAATTGATCCTTCTTGTTGCCTCTTGCTTCGACCTTGACACCATTGGAGCTCCCTTGATCCGCATCACTCATAATAAGATTATATACTAATATTACTTTAGGTTATATATATTATATCATATGTGGTAAATGTCCATATAATTCCATATAAAAGTATAAAATAATATACATATATATTCTATAAGAAAAAATTATAAAACATAATAAGCCTTTCTGCAGAAAAATTATATATCAACATATATAAAATCAATTTAGCTATACAATGAATATTTATATATATTAGTAATATATTTTTTTCAATTCACCATATATATTGCATTTAAATCAAAATTTAATGTATTTTATATAAAACTAACTTTTAATCTCACACTTCATTATTTTTGTTTCTATCATTTATTATTACTTAATTTCAAAATATATGAATGGAATGATTAGTTCATTCCCTAATTTATTCCGTGAGCACACAAAGCGTGCGAATACTAATATCAACGTCATTTCTTTCCCATTTCATTCCATTCCCTAATTTATTCCGTTTATGCTCAAATCCTTCTAGCATATTGCTACAGGAATCTCCACTCTCATATGCAGGTTTAATAATTCCTTCCATCCCGTATGGGCTTAGCTATTTCAAACAAATTAAAAATGCACTATGTTTTTTATTATTCTCACAATACTTACTAAATTTATCATATATTATAAAGTTCATATCTAATATTTCATTTTAAGATGGCTTTCAAAGGGGAAAGACATGAACTTTTGGTTGGAAATTACTTACATGAACTTCATGTTTCGACCTACAGATGGATTAAATTCTTCAAATTGTATTCTATTTTACAATTAACATATATATATTTTTTTGCATGAATTAATGATATGGCACAATATAAGACGTTTGGTGCGAGTATGAGGTCCAAACAAAGTGCATAAAAGAGTTTCTCCCCCTTTTGATATGCATTCCCATTTCTTGGTCATTTCATACTTTTGTTAAACTTGTACGGCATTCAACATATCTATTTGCCTAACTTAACGCACTCATTTAATGAGTAACACACTTATTCATTTCATTGTTGTAAAAAATTCAATTTTCATTTATATAGGAATTTAATTATGTGTATATCATTCTCCAACATTTTCATATTAAATTTCATATTTGATTTTATTAAGGAGGCAGACTGCATTTTTATATGGGGAAAAAAAAAACATAAACATGTAGATTGGCCTTTTCTTTTTGTTTGGGTGTTTTCTTGACTAATCTATTAAATACACGTTCAACTTAATTACACTTATGAGTTAACGATGTAGTAATCTTATGCCTTCTGGAGAATCAGGAAAATGATTGTGCATCTGGGGAATTGGACCCCAGTCAATACCATGGGAGCGTATTGTGTTACAAATACACCAAATGTGCCGCTTGTTTGCTACTTTAAGTTTTGTTATTTAAATGATTAACAAAAATGCACCATTAAAATATCCACAGCTCGCTGCAACAGCATTGGTCTGATGTTCTTTCTCTCCCTCTCTCTCTCTGTGTGCATTTTAGGATTCATGAATGGAGATATCGTCAACGACATGTTAAGACTATCTGATTTTTGTTTGAAGGTGAACTTTGATTCATCGTATATTCATTTACGTTTTTAAATTTTTTTAAATAAATTATGTTGATAATGTAAATCTGATGGGTGTATGGATTGTTTGGGAATCAATGAGCTCTCTTGAAAATGAGAATGTCAGTGCACTTTCATGGCTGTAATAATATTGATGCCATTAGTGTTTTTTACCAGTTTTTATGTGGGGAAGAATTGTATGATATCTTGTAGTGCTGTTAATTGCCAAAAGAGTTGAGAATATTTGAACTAATCAAAGGGTTATTTGACCTCAATTAATGTATCCTATTACATATGGAATATATTGGATATCAACCACCAAAATGGTCACTATCTACAAGAGTTATTCTATGGGTCTGCCTTGCTGCAGTCTTGAGGATAGTCGGTTTGAGTGTTAACCTCCTTGACACAACTCCGATCAAAATACCAATCGCCAATGGACTTTGCGATGGTCTGCAATTGAATAATAATAATAATAATAATAATAATATTAATAATTCAAGAAATTAATTATAACCGCCCAACATGAATATGGCGATATTGATTGAGAATATGGTGTGAATCCATCAGAACACAAAGCGAGTCTAACATTTCTAGGTTCAGCAACGAAATCAGGATAAACTGCATCAAAATTTTTCCATGCATTCCCATCAGCTGGGTGACATGTAACCCCTTCCGGTCGGCGATGTTCAATATGCCATCGCATGTGTGGTGCTGAACTCAAAGATGCATACAAACGTTTTAATTGTGGGATTAGTGGTAGATAATGCATTCGCTTAACGGGGATGTGTTTACGTCGGCCTTGACTCATAGTTGGAATTTCTCGATATCTAGGAGCACTACAGAATTTACATTCCGTCGTGGCAGAATCATTTTTATAATACAACATGCATCCATTGATACAACAATCAATTTTGTAGCTAACCAAACCCAATCGTTTTACAAGTTTCTGTGCCTCGTAAAAGTTTGTTGGGAGGTCATGCGGGGTAGGCATTACTTCAAACATTAACTGTATGATTTCATCAATACCGTCCCGCGCAACATTGTAATCAGTTTTGATACTCATTAACCTTGCCGCAACAGATAAAGGGGAGTGATCTTCATAACCAGGCCAAATTGGTTTGTTAAATTCACTCAAGAAATCGAATAATTTTTTAGTTTCCGCATTTGGTGCCTCTTCCACAATAAGTTGTCCATCGATATTCCTCACACCAACCATATCATCTACAACAATATTTTCCCTAATGACATCGAAGCACATATCTGCATATCTTTGTAGGGGATTATTGTCAAGATTAATGGATGTACTTGGTTGACCGAACGATGTATTATCTTGAACGGGTCCTATCTCACCATGATCTACCCAAAACCAATAATTTGTTTCAAAACCGAAACGGAGAAGATGTTCCCTAACTTTAAACGGCTCTAGAACAGCCCACTTTTTAACGCATTTTGCACATGGACATTGAATCATTTGAAACTTTATAAACTCTTCACAAGCTTTAGCATGTTCTATAAATCCATCCACTCCATCAATAAACGAGTTTGAAAGCCCCGAAGAATTAGCCTCAGTCCTTCTATACATCCACATTCTATGCGAGGGTATATCCATCTACATATTACAAATTAACTAATTATTATATGGTTTGTTTATACTTAACTATATCATCTAACTTTTCATTGTAACAAATTTTACATTTTACAGAAATTCAAACACAAGAATCATATTACAGAACGTATACAAAAATTTCACGAAAGACAAAACAACTACATCATATTACAGAATGTATAAAGCATATTATATTTTATTTACTAATTATATATTGTCAAAAAATACGTACTACCCCCTTATATCACCACAACATGCAAGCACGTATAAACTACGGCAAACAATGGGAAGGTTCCACCCCTTCCCCCAATTCCCATCCACCATCTCCACATCTCGTACTACCTTAATAGCTACAAACTATCTAATAACATATACATATACATCTAATTATAACTACGCATAGCCAAGCAATGGCTCAAATTAGCAAAAGTTAGCCATACGTACCTTTTTGATATTTATACCAAATTACAAGGCTACGCAAACGAAGTAGAACAAGCGAAATACCTACAATTTCAAGACAAATAAATAAATTACAATCACCTTTCATACTTTACATCAACAATTTATAAAGTACTTTACATATTACAAAATAACACAATCAATAATTATCAATAATTTCATATATCAAATACTACTAATTATGTTAAAATACATGAACAAATACCATATCTAACACAAAAATCATATATATTTGTATATCAAACACTTCCAACATTTATACATTACGAAAAAATATACTTTAAAAACGCAATAAATCCATACATGAAACACTTCTAACATTTGTACATCATTAACAATCAATAATTATGTTAAAATACATTATTTTATACCATATCTAACAACAAAAATGCCATATATTTGCATATCACAATATCAAAACAATTAATATGTAAAATAACAAAAAATAAACTATCATTCAAAAACAAAACCGGTAAAATGGTTAAGGGCGCGGTGGGCGGCAGAGGAGGGGACGGCGACGGCGGCGGAGGCGGCCGCGGCGACGGGCGGCAGGGGCGTCGACGGTTGGAGAGTCGGAGAGAGAGAGGGAGGGCGAAGTTGAGAGAGAAAGAAATGGAGGAGAAAAGAGGAGGAGGAGGAGGAGGAGGAGGAGGAGGAGATAGTGTTCAACAAGGGCGGGAAAACCAGGGAAAATTTTCCCCGATTTTTTTTTTAAAAACTGGAGGAAATTTCCCCTGATTTTCCCCCGGTTTGAGGGGCAAAAAAATTTTAAAAAAAATACCGGGGGAAATTTCCCCCGGTTTTAGGGGGAAAAAAATTTAAAAAAATACCGGGGGAAATGTCCCTCGGTTTACGGGGGAAAATTATAAAAAAATAAATCGGGGGAATTGTTCCCCCGGTTTATGGGGGAATTTTTAAAAATATAAACCGGGGGAAATGTCCCCCGGTTTACGGGGAAAATTTTAAAAAAATAAACCGGGGGAAAATTCCCCCGGTTTTCGAGGGAAAAAAATAATTTGTTCCCACAAATTATATTAATTATATATATAAGTATTATTTTGCATAAAGTAATTTTGAACATACTAAATTTGATATTTTATTATTGGAGCATATAAATTGTAAGTTTTTTTGGTAAAAATTAGAACTTATATTATTTTTTTAAGAGTAATGATGATCGAAAAAAATCAGAGACACCAAGCCAGAAAATCAGAATATACTAAAACAACAAAAAATTCGTTAAAGACCTTAGTCGAATATCACAGTGGAAACGAGAATAACACTAGCTACTATTATAACTCCAATTCAAAGATGTAAATAAAAGACTAAGCTATAATAGCCTTATTAGATAGAGTCATAAAAGAAAATAGTAGAACTAAATCACACTAACTAATTGTCTAAGCAGGGACTCCTTCAATATAATCACCAACCCCACAATTGATCCTCTTTATCTCTCTCGATACTATCTTCTACAAACACAGTAGGAAAAACGCTGAAAATCGGGACAAATTTTAGATTTATTTTTCGTATCTTAGTTCATATTATGTATTCAACTTATGAGTTAAATCTTTACATATGCTTTCGATATTTCAACAAATTTTAAATCATATATAATTCTTTAAATTATAAAAAGTAATAAATAAAATAGATTGTAGAATATAAAAATATCGGGCACATATAACTTTTTCCATATTATAATCTATCAGTGACCAAAATACGTCTTGTCCCTTTGATATGATCGTCTAACACGATAAAATTGTTTTTGTAAATTTTAAAAATATATATGTTTCAAAAGATAATATTTGATTTAACTATAAAGAATTTAATAAAAATGTATTGGGAAAACATAATAAAATCAAAATTTGTATTATCCTGTCATGATTTTTGGGCGTAAACATCTTCAGTAAATAGAAAGTAATTGATAAAAAGATAATACTATTCATAAGGAATCAATGCCCAACTTAAGGAAAAAAAAGAGGAATAACAATATGCAGATATCATTCAAAAGACTTCTTAGCAAGAAAATATAATGACTTAAGATTGTTACCATCTCGTCTAACAAGAGGAACATACCAATGAGGGATACGAGACAACACATACCTGTTGTCATGTACTATGGAACAAATTACAAAAATTCCTATAAAATAATACTAAAGGCGCCTCTTAAGAAAAATGTAATATATGTTAGTTTATATATAATATATGCACTTATTATAATTTTTGGTACTTTTCTATTAACGTATTCTCGTTTAATTTTAAGTAAACATGCTTTGAATGTATATTATCCTTAAACGACTATCACTTTTCTGTCCATCACTATCCTTATATGTGCTCATTTTTATTTGATTTTTCAGGTTTTTAATATTATATTATTTTTAATCGACCAAAATTTTTGGCGTGTTTTCGGATCCTTGTTAGATTTGAGTTTAATATTTATAGATTGTGATTTTATAGGATCTCTCAAATTGGATTGATCAGTTGTCAAATTATGTTATCGGATTTGGATTTGGACTTTGTATATCAGATCCTATAACAAAACATAAAATTCTCTATCTTATTTATTTGTTAAAGAACACAACATAATTCTTAAAAGTACAATTGTCTTTCATTTTATTTAGTTATTATTGTAAACTAAAAGAAAATATAAAAGTACACTCTAAAACAATTCAAACAATTAATTAACTTCATTTAAAAAATTTTAAAAAAATTTAAAAAATATATAAAATATATATTTTATATAAATATATAAAATATATATTTTATATAAATATATAAAAAAATTTAAAAAAAACCGGGGGAATTATTCCCCCGATTTTTCCGCCGGTTTTAAATTTAAAAATATATAAAAAAAATATAAAAAAAACCGAGGGAATTATTCCCCCGATTTTTCCTCCGGTTTTAAATTTAAAAATATATAAAAAATTAAAAAAAATGGGGGAATTATTCCCTCGATTTTTTCGTTGGTTTTAAATTTAAAAATATATAAAAAAATTTAAAAAAACCCGAGGGAATTATTCCCCCGATTTTTCAGTCGATTTTAAATTTAAAAATATATAAAAAAATATAAAAATAAACCGGGGGAATTATTCCCCCGGTTTTTCCGCCGGTTCACTAATTAAAAATTCCAAAAAAAAAACCGGGGGAAAATTTCCCCCGATTTTGCTTTTAAAAAGTTTTTTAAAACAAACCGAGGGAACGATTCCCCCGGAATTTCCGCCAGTTTAGGATT
Source organism: Petrea volubilis (assembly GCA_026212405.1). NCBI lineage: Eukaryota > Viridiplantae > Streptophyta > Magnoliopsida > Lamiales > Verbenaceae > Petrea > Petrea volubilis. The sequence continues at coordinate 17,079,102 of CM047876.1, read as the reverse complement.
TAAAAATATTTTTTTAGAAACCGGGGGAATATCTCTGTCGGTTTTTTAAAAAAAAAATTAAAAAAATCGGGAAAATTTTCCCCTGGTTTCTCCGTCGGTTTTTTTAAAAAAAAAATTAAAAAAATCGGGGGAAATTTTCCCCAGATTTCCCCTGATTTTTTATTAAAAAATTCAAAAAAAAAACCGGGGGAAATTTCCCCCAGAATTCCCCCGGTTTTTTATTTTCCGCCATGCCCGCCGGTATTCCGCCGGTCCAAATCTGGCGGAATATTCCCCCGGAATATTTCCGCCGGAAAATGGCGTTTTTGCTGTAGTGGACATAGTGCTAGGGTCTAGAGGTAGGTGCTAATAGATTTGGTAGATTTTTTTTTTGTTATTTTGTTTTGTGTATTAGAGTTGCATTATTGTTATTATTATTATTATTATTATTATTATTATTATTATTATTATTATTATTATTATAAGGGTTTCTGCATGGTTATGCCTCGTGGAGGTTTTCTTTGCAATAACATAAACATTTTATTTTATCACATTGTTTTACTTCAATTAAACAAAGTCATATAATCACTGTCTGGTTTTGCACAAAAAAGCAAAAAGAAAAAGAAAATGGGGAAATCGATGTAGCTTATTGATCATTAATTAGTTTGTGACTCTGCGCGTTCAGTGTTCTGATTTCTCATCAGATACAAACATGCTCAAACAAATTACCTTGGTTCTAAATGCCAAAAATGCACGAGCAAATTAATGCCATCGTACATAATTCAGTAATTAACATGTCTTTCTTAACCCCCAGATTAATAGCATGTCATGTCTTAACATATTTTTTTGTATAATATTCAAGTAGTACATTTAGATAATTTGAATACATTTAAAATATCAAGTAATCTTTAAATATTTAATAAAACTAGTGTCAATATTCTTCTTATACTCTATATGTAACACCCCTAAAAACTCATATTGTGAAGTGGAATAAGAATAATATTACAACATATGAATTATTAAGAAATTTAATCATTTTATTCACTCACACCATTTGAAGGAAAAATGTCATATATACAAATGACTAATGAAAAATTACAAAATTAACAACATATGAATGAGGAAAAATTCTTATATGAACCGGGTGTATAGGCTCCACTTGTGCACTCTGTAGTCCAAATTCAACCGTATATTATATATTAACGAATATTGAAGGCATGATAGTTGTCAAATACTAGACTATGTGGTTATTTGAAAATTTTTTCATGGAAGAAGCAAAAGTTAATTTAAAAGAAAGGACAAAAAAAATAGAAATAAAGGTTCTATCATCACCATGCTCACTTTCTCAGACTTTTTACAAAAAATAACACAATATTCTAACACAAATTTTATATTTATTTAAAAAATAACACAAATTTATATTGGCAATGTCGACCATGAATAAAATATTAATTTAATCAATTTTTATTAAATTAAAAAAAGAAAAATTAATGGAAGTCAACGTTGGCAATGCCGACTTCCACAGAAAAATTATTTTTTGAAACATGAAAAAAAAGGAATTTTTTTTTAATTAATGGGTATCGACTTCCCAAAAAAATCTTTGGTGAGGCAACACTTCCATGAATAAATGGACAATTTTTTGAGATGGAATAAAAAAAAGGGCAAGTTACACTGATTACCCCTGAGGTTAGGCTAATTTATGGAAAAAAACCCCTACAATTTTAAAAATTATCAAAAATTTCCTAAGGTTATATCTATATTATGACTAGCACCTAGCCTTAGGTTGACTTATTTCAATTTCTGAAAATATCCCTTCCCTTTTTTTGGGCGATTTGCACTCATCGAGCTTGTTTTTTCCTAGCTCGCCGGGCTCGAGCTTGATCTATTTGGTTCTCGGCTCGGCTCATTTGCATCCCTAAAATCAATTTTTAAAAAAAAATCTTCCATTTAATTGTTTTTAATCCACTAATTTAATAAAAATTAAAGAAATTAATATTTGATTCGTAGTTCAAATTCTCAGTGTCGATTCATCGTGATGTCGACATTGGTAATGTAAACTTTTGTTACTTTTTAAATAAATATTAAATTTGTGTCAAAATATTAAACACTATACCTTTTTATGCTATTTTTGTAAAAAAGTCCACCACTAAGTTTCCAAAAGTAGAGGGTTCGGCCCAAAACATTAACAAGAAAGGGTTTGACACACAAATGCATGAACTATCCTGAGCTAAATCACAACAAAGCGACATACGCTAATCCAACTCATCCCCTTTTCAAGTTTTATAAGGTAATTTGAAATTTTACTTGATTTTGTTTACATTTTGCTTAATTTAACCTATCATTCTAATTTTATCATTATTCTTAGGGCACACGGGCCACTCAAGGCCCCGAAGTAGGGATGGCAATGAGGCGGGTCTGGTGCGGGTTTGGCCAAACCCGGGACCTACCCCAGCTGAAAAGTTTTAGACCTGGAGCCGTCCGGGACCTGTCGGGTCCGAGTCCAACCCGGTAGACCCGGTTAAATTTTCTAAAATAATTAAAAAATATATTTTTTTGAAAAAATTATACTATCATAACTTTTTAATCATTAAAAAAATAATATTATTACCAAAATACTAATTATTTGTAAATTTCTATGAATATATTCTAAATTTTGAAAAATTAAATATCTTTATCACATAGTTATTTGCCCATATTTTGAAATTATTACTTAACTACTAATGTTAGATAATTATTTTTATATTTAGGAATAACATATTTTTTTTTTTATGTGACTATGTATATAATATACATTTTTGTATATAAAATATAGATACATATCATGTAAATTTATATAAAATAATAAATAAAAAATATTTATAAAAATCTAGTGGGGCGGGTCTGACTTTTGAAATGAAGACCCGAGACCCATCTCGGACCCGGTTGGGGGTCCAAACACCCGCCCCATTACGGGCGGTTCCAGGTTCGGGTTCAACCCAGACCTATTCCCATCCCTACCCTGAAGTTGTTTCTCAGCATTTTAATGATCCACATGCTACTCAAGAAGAAACCCATGGGTTTGGCTATTTGTAATGGTTGGCAATAAATTATATTTTTATATTATTAATACAATACTTATTAAATCTATCTTATATTTATGAAAAGTATACTCATAGTAAGTAAATATAAATAAATATATTAAATATTTATTAAATTGTATATATTATACATGAATTTTATATTTATATTAAAAACATGTATCTAATATTTTATTTTATTTATAATATTAACATTATATTCGCATGCTAACTTATATTCATCTGTACATCTATATGATAATATACAATTAATATTATTCTAATATACTTGATACTCATAACAAGATTATATATTAATATTATTTTAGGTTATATATATTATATCATATGTAGTAAATGTCCATATAATTCCATATAAAAGTATAAAATAATATACATATCTATTCTATGAGAAAAAATTATAAAACATAATACACCTTTCTGCAGAAAAATTATATATCAACGTATATAAAATCTATTTAGCTATACAATGAATATTTATACATATTAGTAATATATTTTTTTCAATTCACTATATATATTGCATTTAAATCAATATTTAATGTATTTTATATAAAACTAACTTTTAATCTTAAACTTCATTTATTTTTGTTTCTATCATTTATTATTACTTAATTTCAAAATATATGAATGGAATGATTAGTTCATTCCCTAATTTATTCCGTGAGCACACAAAGCGTGCAAATACTAATATCAACATCATTTCTTTCCCATTTCATTCCATTCCCTAATTTATTCCATTTATGCTCAAATCCTTATAGCTTATTGCTATAGGAATCTTCATTCTCATATGCAGGTTTAATAATTCCTTCCATCCCACATGGGCTTAGCTATTTCTAACAAATTAAAAATGAACTATGTTTTTTATTATTCTCACGATACTTACTAAATTTATCATATATTATAAAGTTCATATCTAATATTTCATTTTAAGATGGCTTTCAAAGGGGAAAGACATGAACTTTTGGTTGGAAATTACTTACATGAACTTCATGTTTCGACCTACAGATGGATTAAATTCTTCAAATTGTATTCTATTTCACAATTAATATATATATATATATATATATATATATATATATATTGCATGAATTAATGATGTGGCACAATATAAAACGTTTGGTGCAAGTATGAGGTCCAAACAAAGTGCATAAAAGAGTTTCTCCCCCTTTGATATGCATTCCCATTTCTTGGTCATTTCATACTTTTGTTAAACTTGTACGGCATTCAACATATCTATTTGCCTAACTTAATGCACTCATTTAATGAGTAACACACTTATTCATTTCATTGTTGTAAAAAATTCAATTTTCATTTATATAGGAATTTAATTATGTGTATATCATTCTCCAACATTTTCATAATAAATTTCATATTTGATTTTAATAAGGAGGCAGACTGCATTTTTATATGGGGAAAAAAAAAACATAAACATGTAGATTGGCCTTTTCTTTTTGTTTGGGTGTTTTCTTGACTAATCTATTAAATACACGTTCAACTTAATTACACTTATGAGTTAACGATGTAGTAATCTTACGCCTTTTGGAGAATCAGGAAAATGATTGTGCGTCTGGGGAATCGGACCCCAGTCAATACCGTGGGAGCATATTGTGTTACGACTACACCAAATGTGCCGCTTGTTTGCTGCTTTAAGTTTTGTTATTTAAATGCTTAACAAAAATGCACCATTAAAACATCCAGAGCTCGCTGCAACAGCATTCGTCTGATGTTCTCTCTCTCCCTCTCTCTCTCTCTCTCTCTCTCTCTCTCTCTCTGTGCATTTTAGGATTCATGAATTGAGATATCGTCAACGACTTGTTAAGACTATCTGATTCTTGTTTGAAGGTGAACTTTGATTCATCGTAAATTCATTTACTTTTTAAAATTTTTTTTGAATAAATTATGTTGATAATGTAAATCTGATGGGTGCACGGATTGTTTTGGGAATCAATGAGCTCTCTTGCAAATGAGAATGTCAGTGCACTTTCATGGCTGTAATAATATTGATGCCATTAGTGTTTTTTACCGGTTTTTATGTGGGGAAGAATTGTAAGATATCTTGTAGTGCTGTTAATTGCCAAAAGAGTTGAGAATTTTTGAACTAATCAAAGGGTTATTTGACCTAAATTAATGTATCGTATTACATATGGAATACATTGGATATCAGCCACCAAAATGGTCACTATCTACAAGAGTTATTCTATGGGTCTGCCTTGCTGCAGTCTTGAGGATAGTCGGTTTGAGTGTCAACCTCCTTGACACAACTCCGATCAAAATACCAATCGCCAATGGACTTTGCGATGGTCTGCAATTGAATAATAATAATAATAATAATAATAATAATAATAATAATAATTCAAGAAATTAATTATAAAGTGAAAAGCAATTCTACCTTATTTCCCAAACGGGGTTCCGTATTCCAATTTATCATTCTGTAGAGGAAATCATGGATGTAGCAGGAATTGATAAACAACCCCCTCGATGAAGAATCAGGAATGCTTTTCAATGTTTGTAAGAATGCATTCCGAAACTCTGATATCAAATCGAATAAACTTAGATTTTAACTAATAAATCGTAATGAAAGAAATTCTAAATGCTGGTAATAAATAAGTACCTCTCATGATTTCAATGTGAGCAGGTGTGCAATCTTTTGTTATATTTTTGCTGTGCGTGCAGAAGAACCAGCCTTGTGTGTCATTACGAACTACCACGTTGTTTTGTAGCTAAAAGAATGTTTAAACACCCATCAAAAGAAGAAAAGATCGAATTTTTAATCCAATTATACGTAGTCTTAATACATAAGTCAATCTGCTACAAGATTAAATAATTTGCTGGGGGGATTTAAACAAACGACTTATATATAGTGACATTCTCTATCTTGTTCTTTTCAAAAAAAAAATTGTTTTTATCTAATTAATTCAAGTTATTAGAAAAATTGTTTTTATTTTATTATTTTTCTTTCGGCCTTGTATTCATTTGCACATATTTGTAAAACAGAGTTACCTGATATGAATCAAAAGCAGAATTTAGTAGAAAAAGTGGCGTCTGCATATCTCCGACCACATTTTCAGGATAAAAACACTGGAAATTTTTTATAGCACCATTAATATAAAAAGTTACAAAAAAGGATTTTTTAATAGAAATATAAAATTAGGGAACTACACTCACCAAACTGGAATTCATTCTTGATGTACATGAAGCAGGCAAAGATTTACAATCTACTCCCTGGAGGAAAGAAAAAAAAAGACAAAAATTAAGAGAATGCATCTCAATAATAATATTGTTAAAGAAAGTATAAATTAACAAAGCCACAAACATTTTTTCACACAAATTAAAAAAATAGGAAAATCTTAATTAAAATTAGTTATTTCCCACATTGCATGTAATTTTTGTTGCATTCATTTTTTGAGGGAAGATAAGATTTGTACATGATAATCAACCACTGCAGCGAAAACTTTCTCTCTTTTCTTCAGTCCAGGTATACCTTTCCTGTTGTAGTAAATTAATTAAAAACCACAAAATGTAGATATGTAAGTTCCCAAAATCATACTCACACACATACATGTCACTAAGCCAAAATATTTAGGTTTTCGGTAAGTGTATGTTATTGAAACTTACGCATGGATGAAGAAACCAGAATCAGAAACGCATTTCACTCTACTGGCATGAGGTACAAGTGATCGAAAATGATCACAGTGCAAGATTGTTGCCAATCCGCCAGCTGAGTTACCCGCAAGTATAACCTATATATGAGTGTCATTAGTACGTGAATAAACACACATATATACATACTATATATGTATATATACACATATATATATATATATGTATATTTTTGAAGGAATTAATCGTACACTATTTGCATTTTTCATTCCTTTTGCTAAAAGCTCATCCATTACTCCATTGAAAATCCTTGAGCCCCTACGGTAGAAGTTGCTTCCCTGGATTTAATATGAATACTTGTTAGAACTTTTTGCTCAATAATGCAGAGGGAAGTTCAAACATATTTAGAGTTAATAATTATAAATAAATACAAGAATTAGAAAAAAAAAATTATTTTAAGACTTACTGGATCAACAGCTTCCACGTCTCCCGTAAATGATGAGCCATCACAATAAATAAGTTGAACCCTATTCCAATTATAGAAATCTGGTTTTGAATGCAACAAAAATTTGTCACTGAGTTATGCATGGAAATATGAAGACTTATTATATCATTTTCGACTTTTGAAAAAACCAAAAGCTGACCTAAAAAAGAAAAGTATTAAGGTATATACTCTCTCTTCCAATGAAATTACAATATGATCTATTGTATTAAGTACTCGCTACTCACAGAAAAACAAAAAAACGACAGAGTCCGAAAACAAGAAAACACAAAAATATGAAGAACCCAAAAAGAATATATCACTTGTGCTGTCATATTTTCCTCTATCATGACTGATCTAGAAAGAATGGTTGTTGGGTCGTATATATCTTGGAGTTAATTTTGTCTATAGTCGTCGTCAATCATTTTGTGATAATTTTTTTGATCGAAAATTAATTTGGGAGGCGAAGTGCGAATACATACCATTTGTGTTGAAAAATATGATAAAATTAATAATAATCAAAATGTTCAATGACCATAGTTTGCAAAAAAAATAAAAATATTATTGTTACCCAATTCTATCATGAAAAGTATTCTTTTTATTAATGAAAAATAATGTAATAAAAAAATTCCGTCACATATTTGAGATGTATATATATATATATGATGGATTAGTGATAATATTTACTAAATATAGAATTTAAAAAAAATAAGTGACGACTAAACATTTATTGACGAAATTTTTATAGACAAAGTGTCACATAAACAAACCTTACAATAAATTGACATTTCATTGAAGGTAATGTGGACCATAAATTACATGTAATATACCCAAAAAAACTGTGCAGGGACCAAATCCCAAGTTGCCATCCAACCATTAAATGATCTCCACAACAATAATTTACCCTGGAATTTTTGAAGCAAAGTTCAAATCCAATTTTTCATCTAGCTTTTTCATTGGTCTCCAAATCAAGAAAATGAGCACATTTCAAATACAACAGATTTCTTACACTTGATTTCAAATGAGTAAATATAACTTTAATTCGACAGTGACTAGTGACCACATTTTTTAATTTCATAGTGTAGTGTTTTGCTTTCCCTATTTTTTATTACTATTCCATCGGGAGTTATTTTGAAGATATCAAATAACATGGAGGATTAGCATGCAATTAATTAACCCGGAAAAATATTAAATATATAAATCCAAGTAAATTGTTTATATGTGTGCAGTCACCTGGATTCAAAGTCTGATCTCCGACCAGCATGCCACCAAAAAAAACTTCAGTGAAGTTCTTGGTGCTTCCTTTGCCCTCTCGAATTTGAAATTTACAGGAATCTGTTGACGCACACCATCCACCACCCTATAGTCAACACATACAAACCTTCAAAATATAGTAACTATAATAAAATACAAAGTACAATAGACAACTTAAAGAGGCAAAAGGAAGTACAATTGATGATACTTTTGTTTTAAAAAAAAACACATTTTTCAGTGCCAAAATGATCTGCAAAACGATCAACAGGTGAACAGGGCAGAGGGGCAATCTTCACAAAACCGATCGAGGTCCGCTGGGATTCGTGGCTATGAAATCATATTATTCGACATTAAAACACGTTGGTTCAGTTTGATTTCCAATTCATCTTATTTTCTCATGTGTACTCTATATGAATTTCGTTGAAGATAATTGGTATGGATTCCCCTTGGCCTTTCTCACAACCGATTTAAGCTTAATTGCCTTGATTAATTTACACTCATATCTTATCTGCAAAATTATTATTTTAATTATTATTATGACTACTACTACTACTACTTAACAAGATCAATTAATTTGGTAAGAGAAAAAAAACGTTACACTTATGTTAGAGACTTACTGGAAGATAAACCAGCCAATTTTTGGCTCCATCTCCCTGTCCAGGGGTGTAGGCATAACCCCCTGGAGATCCATCCAAGCAAACTGTAACCCAAAAACAAAAAAATATATAAATAAGAGAAATTAATCACGATCGTTTTAGAACTATTTTTAAATATAGAATGAACCATAGGTTTATAAAGACAATGATGATTTTCTAATGTAAACGAAGTACCTGCTCCTTTTTGCAACGCGTCTGCAAGAAGGGTAACGTTGACGTTCTCACTAGTGATGCTACGGATTTGAGCACTCAACAATGTCAACACACAAATCAATAGCTTTATGTCGGTCAGAATTTGTTTCTCCATTTCGTGACTACCCTCCACAAAATCAGCAACAAAACAATTAATCGCTCGCAAAAATCTTGAAACTGAGAAAACAACAGCAAAAATGGTTTCAATTTTTGACATATTTCATTGGAAATGGACCAATCAAAGGACACCTCAAAGACCCATTGCGTTGCATCCAACTAAGATTTTACAACAGACTGTATAATGTGATTATCAACTTGACTATATTTTCACAATAGAACAGTCCCCCAGTTATTGAGATTGATAAAGAGAGAGAGACAGAGACAGAGAGAGACGGTTTACCTTAAGATAAACTGAATAACAGATCGAAACTTTATCAGGCAAATTTGCTGAAGCTCCCGATTGCAGTGGTGAGATTTTGAGGCAGGGGGTGGTAATTTATAAGACAAAACAAAAAGGCTGTGAAGATGTAGGAGGTCACAAGCTGGTGAGATTTTGATTCAGATTGTGTGGTGTGGTGGTGAGAGTAGTAGGAGGGGTAATTTATAAGAAAAAGGGGAGAGAGAGTCATGGGGTTGACTTGCTATTATTTGCAGTGTTGAGCCAAGAATATTGAAACTGAGAGGAGTCATGGGTGGCCTGGTTATACCATTTTTGATATCAAAGTGTTTAATTTAATTTCAAGAACTTGGTTTCTTACATTCATGTTTAATCCTTTGTATTAACACTCGACTACGTGACTAATAAAAAATTATCAACTATATGACATACTCCAGTCTCATTGGGACAACTGTACAATTTTCTTTAACTTAAATTGATACACACCATTCCGTCACATCTTTTTAAAGCATCAATGATTTATTTGGTGTAGCATTACCAAATAGCTGATCAAATTAGCATGAAATGCGAAAAGCATAAATTTCTTTGAAGGTTATTCATGGTTAACAATCTTCAACATAAATGGAACCGGAACGACGGCCAACGTTCCATTGTCCCAGTTCTTAACAGGAGAAGATTGGAACGGTGGTGATGCGGCGAGAAATCAGCCGGAACGTCGAACGGAACTGATTTTTAGACACTTAAAATGTCTTTCTGTGTTACAGCTTGAAAGTGAGGAAATGGGTATCGAAACGCGGGGAGAGAGGATGAGATTTCTTCTTTTCCTTTTTCTTTTCTTTTATATTTTATGTTAGTTTCTTTATTAGTTTAGTTTATTTGTTTTTTTTTTAATAATACACAATATAACTCACGCACTCACAACTACTATGATTCGAACCCTCCATTAGGTTCTCCAAACTTTTAAGACGAGGTACATGTCTATTAAACCAAAAGCGATGGTAAATTAGTTAAAATACATTTTAATTTTATGATAAAATTTAAAATTGTCCAAGGAAATATATTATAAAATTATTTTACGAGTTGAAATGATAAATTAGGAAGGGAGAAGAACATGGAGAACGGAGAGTTGAAAGGCGAACGGGATCCCCTACCCCAAAACGATGCCCCATCTCATGTCTCATACTTTAAATTCACAACACATGTAAAATCTAATTAACATAACTAAATAATCTGCCGTTAAATAAATCTTGAAGATTTACACGTGTCGTGAATATAGAGTATGGAGCATGAGATGGAGCATCGTTTTGGAGTAGGGGAAAGAAAAAACAACGTGGTGAGAAAAAAGGAAAAACACGTAAGCTGATTTAGTTCCCTAATTTTTCGACCATTAGACTGCTAAAATTGGGGAGGTTGTCTTTTTCCCAAAGCTATACTTACAAAATTAGATTCAATTTTTCATTTCCTAAATTACTTAATCTCGGTTAGTTAAAACGTGTACTATATATATTTATAGTACCGTACATACGAATAATTGAAAAATACTTTTGTTTTTTGTACACATTTTGAACATAAAGAATAATATTCATACATTTGATATAACAAGTTTAATACACATATTATACGTAATTTGTATAATACTTGACGAAAAATACTTTATTTTATGAAATATTTAATATATTTATTTTAAATTTATAATATATATAAAATTATTTTCGTAAACATTCCGAACTTAACGAATAATATTCATTCTTTTGATATAACAAGTTTAATACACCTATTATACGTAATATGTATAATACTTGACAAATAATACTTTATTTTATAAAATATTTAATATATTTATTTTAAATTTATAATATATACATATAATTATTTATAGACACAATATACCAAAGTTAATTATAATTATTAATAAAATATCATATAAATAATAAATTTGTAATATTGTATAAAAACAAGTCATTTTGTTACACTTGATGTGTGTGCTTAATAAAATATATCATTTAATTTTACGTTTAAAAATTTGATAGTATCTATATTATTAAAATATTTTAAAATTATTTCTAATATAAATTAATAATAAGTGAAAGGTAAGATAAGATAAAATTAACAAAAAAAAAAAAAAAAGAAACAAACAATGTAAAAAGAAAAATATTAAAAATGAGAGAGGAGAGAGAGAATAGAAAACAAATAAAAACTAAAAAAGAAAATTGACAAACCAAAATATATTTTGCACCCTCATACTATAGCATATATAACACTTATTTCACCAAAAAAAAAAAATATATATATATATATATATATAACACTTATCCCTTCGTACTTTTTTAAAAATAAAAATCACTTACCCTCCTCAATTAACTAGTCAAAATAATATTATTTGAATTTAACAAAAATACCCCTTAATACAGTATAACTATATGTAGTTTATTTTATTACCTTACTATAAAATTTTGATGTTAAAGGCTATTTTTAAATTATTTTCTTTATACATTATATTTCATGAATGTCAAATAATTTTGTAATATAAAAATATTTATTTTTAAAGTAAAATATATTTATGAAAAATATATTATAAGGAAGAATAATTATTAAACTAACATGGCAATTGTTTTGCATAATTTACTAGTATTTAGATAGAATAATTTATTGAAGCTTTTTACTTTTAAAATATTGAGATTCTTATAATTTATGCGTGACAATTTGTACATGAAACTGTTTGAACAATTATAATATCATTATTCTAAAAACAAAATATTTCCATTAAGTAGACTTAATTAATTAATTATAAGTTTCAAAAATATTTGTTTATATTTTTGAAAAATAGATATTAGTACATTAACAATTTTCAACCTTATTGATATATAATATACAAGATAAAAGTAATGTTTTATATTAAATTTTATAATAAGTTAAACATATATATATTAAATTAAAGGTACTGTAGTCAAATTCAAAAGAATTTTATATTGACTAGTCAATCTGAGGGGGTAAATGATGTTTTTTAAAATATAGGATGGTAAATATTACATATATTGTATTACAAGGGTGCAAAGTGTTTTTTACCCATAATTTAATGACAAGATTTATATAAAGCTTGCATGATTTATATTACATAAAAAAGCATGTTTTATGCGAAAATAAACCGTTGGTACCGAGAATGATGAACCGTTATTAATGTGAGGGAACAACTCATATGGGTTACTTTATAAAAGACCTAGTGAATGGTGATTCTATTTTTGATATATTTATGCTATTTTTATGTTAAAGGTTTGTTGTTTTAAAAAGAGAAGTCACGGGTGGCCGTAACTTTGTTTTGAACTTGACGAATGCCACATGAAATGTTTCTATATTTCTTGAAAATTGAATATTTAATCTTTCAAAGTTAAACAAGTCTGGATATAGTCTTTTGGAGCTTGACAATTATTAATCTTTTATGCCATTTAGTGTTTTAGAGTTTAAATATTATACATGTTTTATATTTTTGAATATTCCAATAAATTAGAATATTATTTTTAGTTTATGTTTTAAAGTCTTGGAGTTTTGATCATAATTTATGCACATATGAATTATTCTCACAATGTAAAGTGGTTTGTGATATGAATATATACACACATAACACTAGGTGAATTAGTCAATAAATTGATCTCGATCCCCAGACCATTAATTGCAATACGTACACAGAAGAATAGTAATTAACTGATGAGCAAAATTTTTGCAGACGTGAGTAAAATACATGTGTCTTAAAATTGGCTAATCCTTAATTAATGTTTTTAAGCCACGATTGGTTTGAATTAGTTTTTTCTTTAATTTTGAAATATATATATATACACACACATATAGCTAAGCACTCTTAATATCCAATGGATTATTGGGTTGTGTTAATGACAATCGATTGAAAACAATAAATGCTTTGAAACTCAAGTATTTCTAAAATAACAGTTAAAGATACGATAGAATGCAGTGTCAATAACGATAAAAGTGCCAATAGCATTTTCCATAACTAGATACGTGTGTGTGTACGTGCGCGAGTATATATACACACACACACATGTATGTATATGTGTGTGTGTGTAGTGAGTAGCTTAATTACCGTTAAGCCTAGTCTATTAAATGAGCAAGAAGAAAGAAAACATTAGTGACAAATTTTCATCCTCCCATATTATTATGTCTAAATTTTTGTGGTCGAAATGTAATATACATCTAAATAATCAGTACGCGTAAAATTTATTTTGCATAATAAAATTTACTAAAAATAATCTAGAATTTTCAACATGCTAATTCTCAAAATTAGAACATACTTCATCGTGTTATTTAATAATGAGCCTACAACAATTCCTCGATCGATCAACCTTCATTCGAAGCTTTCTTGATATTTAAGCATAACCTTAATGTTGGAGCATCAATAATGACGTACAGAGAATTTGAAATCAAGTCGTAAGACTTATTTGGCCAAATAAATATAGAACTATTCAACGAACAACAACCTAATATTTGTTACAATTAATGTACGTGAGATATTATAGTAAGAATGCGTAGACCCTAAACTCCATTATATGATTGATGCAATGAATGCAAGAAATAATTGAATTTTGTCGTTGTCACTTTGGCCTCTTTTACCTATTACTCTTCATGATGAATTTTCTTTACTTGGATAATCCTATTAGTGTAAGGACTTACCCTTAAGTGATCTATACATGGAAATTTTCAATGCCAGTTGCAGACTTGGCAGCTTTACATCATTTCAATCATGGCTTGATTGAGTGAATTTGGACGAAAATTTAATGAACGTGTTTTTGTCTTTTTGTTCATCTTCACTGTCCAGATTTAACTAGTTAATTTCTAAATTACTTGGATTTCAACTTACCATTTTCAGAATTAATTTGTTAGGGCCGTTTGTTTCCATTCAAATTTTATAAATTCAACCTAGTACTGTAAACAAATATTAAATAAAGCAAATATGCAGTATTTAAATTCATATTCGATTAAATTTTTCAATATCCGTATCGTACACTAATCTGATGGATATTCAAAATATCATATCCGAGGATATTTTTGCGAATTCGGATATATCCGAATCCACTTAGTATTTATGAAATTTTGACAAAATTAAGGATATACGAATATCCGTTTTTGCTTATAATTATCCAAATATCTGATTGAATATCCGAATCTGCTTATTCGAATATTCAAATCTATTTATATAAATAAAAAACTAAATAAAATCTATATAACTTATCTAATTGAAATTTATATATATATGTATATATATATATAAGTATAGTATTTGCTCATTAATATAAGTAAAGTTAATATATTTACCTGTATTTTTATTTCATTGTAAATTATAGAAATATGAGCCAATTAGACCTTTTCTATTTTCCTTATAAGCAAACATTATAATATATAAATACACACACACACACACACACATTCTACTTCTACTGCTACTACTATTACTACTACTACTACTAATAATAATAATAATAATAATAACTTTGTAATATTATTTATCGGACACGGATAATGGATATATATTAAATAAATATATCCGTCAGATACACATTTGGAGCGAATATTAAATGGACCTAATATGCAATTACCATATACGTATCGGTTTATTATTCAAATACTTATAATCGGATACAGATAATATTCGCTTTACACGGATACGGATAATATACCCTATAAATGGATACAGATGCGATCAGTAACGAATTTTCGATTACCCATTTACAGTCCTACTTCAGGCTTCATTTTTAAAAAAAAAAAAACATTTTTATCGATATCACGGATCTTTCAACTTTGAAAATGGGTGACATCAATTTTTGTAGGGAAATAAAATGTTTTTGGAAGATTTATAGAAATGATATTGGTTTTAAAAGTATGTGTATATAAACATTTTTGGTTGTGTATTTTCAACATAAAAAGACGTGCTCTTTTTTCACCTGTATGTGATTTTGAATTTAAAATAATAAAACGATTTTCTCATAAAATAGTAAAATATTTTCAATTTAAAATAATGTTGTTTACCGGGTCGTCATATCCTCCCCTCCTTAGAAAATTTCATCCTCGAAATTGTGTTTTACGTCTACTCAAACAACTGCGGATATTTTTCTTGCATCTCCTCTAGTCGTTCCCATGTACTTTCTTCTATCCCGTGGTGTTTCCATAGAACGCGTATTAACGGAATCGTCTTGTTTCTCAACGTGTGCTCTTGGAAGTCTAAGATCTTGATTGGTTCTTCAATATAAGTTAGGTCTTTGTCAATCTCGAGCGCTTCATAGTTCACGACGTGGGAGGGATCATATTGATATTTCTTAAGCATTGAGACATGAAATACATTATGTACTCCCGCTAGAGTTGGAGGTAAAACTAATTTGTACGCAACTTTCCCCACTCTCGCTAATATTTCAAAGGGTCCAACATAACAGGGGCTTAGCTTTCCTTTTCGTCCGAACCTTACTAATCCCTTCCTTGGTGAAACCTTTAAAAATACAAAGTCACCTTCCTCGAATTCCAGGTCTTTTCTTCTTTTGTCAGCATAACTCTTCTGATGACTCTGTGCGGTCTCCATTCGTTTCTTAATTATCTTAATAACCTTAGTTGTTTCGTGAATCAGTTTCGGGCCTAAAAGTTTACTTTCACCTACTTCGCTCCAGCAAACAGGGGATCTGCACTTACGTCTATAAAGAGCTTCAAACGGTGCCATTCCAATCGTGGCTTGATAACTATTATTATAGGCAAATTCTGCAAGAGCTAGGTGTCAATCCCAACTTCCACCAAAATCTAAGGTATATGCCCTAAGCATATCTTCTAGAATTTGGATAACTCTTTCAGTCTGTCCGTCGGTTTGTTGGTGAAATGTCGTACTGAAGTTTAACTTAGTATCCAGAGCCTTTTATAACCCTTGCCAAAACTTAGAAACAAATCGAGGGTCTCGATTTGATACCATACTTATTGGAACACCATGTAATCGGATAATCTCCGTCTTATAGATCTCTGCCATTTTGTCCAATGAGCAGGTCTTTGAAAATGCAATAAAATGGGCGCTTTTTGTGAGTCTATCTACTACTACCCATACTGCATCATGTCCCTTTTGCGTTCGTGGTAGTCCCATAACAAAATCCATTGTAATGTGTTCCCATTTCCATTCAGGAATCGATAATGGCTGTAGTAACCCAAACGGCTTTTGATGACTCGCTTTAACTTGTTGACAAGTTAAACATTTGGATACGAATTCAGCTATTTGTTGCTTCATCTTGGGCCACCAATATTGTCGTTTAACATCCTGATACATCTTGTTCATCCCGGGATGAATTGTATACTTCGTATTGTGACTCTCTTCCAATATTTCCCTTTTCAACTGCTTGTCACCTGGAACATCATATTCGGTTTCGGAGTCTTACAATTCCATCATTTGGTAATATGAACTTCTTTTCTTCTCCGCGGTTAATCCTATTCTTGATTTGTTGGAGTTCCTCATCTTTTTCCTGAGCTTTTTTGATCCTTTGGATTATGACGGGTTGCGCATGCAAGTGTGAACACAAAATTCCAAATTTCCTTTCCTTAGGTTTCCAACTCGAGATGTCTTCTAGCATTTTCCATTCTTCAGTCATCATACAAGCAAGATTAGCTTTTCTGCTTAATGCGTCAGCTACGATATTTGCTTTTCCCGGATGGTATTGAATATTACAGTTAAAATCAGCTAACATTTCCAACTATCTATGTTGTCTCATGTTCAACTCCTTTTGAGAGAATAAGTACTTGAGGCTCTTGTGGTCGGTAAATATTTCGAACGAGGTTCCACAAAGATAGTGTCTCCACTTTTTGAGAGCAAAGACGATGGCCGCCAATTCTAAATTGTGAGTTGGATAATTCTCTTCATACGGTTTCAACTTTCGCGAGGCGTATGCCACCATTTTCTTGTTCTGCATGAGTACACTTCCTAAATTTTTCTTGGATGCATCCGTATAAATGAAGATTCCTTCATTTCCTTGTGGTAAGGTTAATACAGGGACGGTGACCAATCGATTCTTTAGCTCTTGAAAGCTGCTTTCACAATGCTCATCCCAAACAAATCGCACCGTAGATTGGGTTAGCCTGGTCAAGGGGCGGGCGATTTTCGAAAAATCCTTGATAAGTCGTCGATAATATCCCGCCAATCCCAAGAAGCTTTGTACCTCTGTGACCATCGTGGGTGGTTTCCATTCTACCACTGCCTTGACTTTTCCAGGATCAACTGCAAGTCCATCATTCGATACTATATGTCTAAGAAAAGCTACATGTGTAAGCCAAAATTCATATTTGCTGAATTTGGCATACAACTTTTCTTCCCCCAACGTCCAGAGTACTATTCTTAAATGTTCCTTATGTTCTTCTTCCGACTTCGAATACACTAATATATCATCTATAAATATGACTACAAATTGGTCCAAGTACGGTCGGAATATTCCATTCATCAGATCCATAAATGTTGCAGGGGCATTTGTTGCTCCAAAAGGCATTACCACGAATTCGTAGTGACCATATCTAGTGTTAAAAGCAGTTTTAGGGATATCCTCCTCTCGGATCCTTACTTGATGGTATCCAGATTTTAGATCTAATTTTGAATAGACCACAACTCCGTGTAGTTGATCAAACAATTCATCGATGTTCAGGAGAGGGTATTTATTTTTAATGGTAATTTGGTTAAGAGAGCGATAATCGATACATAATCTCCAGGTCCCATCTTTCTTTTTTACGAACAGTACGGGAGCTCCCCAGGATGATGAACTCGGCCGACTAAATCCTTTGTCTAATAAGTCTTGAAGCTGCGTTTTAAGTTCTTTCAATTCTGCAGGGGCCATTCGGTAAGGGGTTTTAGAAATCGGGGCGGTTCCGGGTATTAATTCAATCACAAAGTCGATTTCCCTATGTGGGGGTAAACCTTTTAAATCATCGAGAAATATGTCGGGTTATTCGTTAATGGTACCTCTTCAAGCTTCTGTTGTTCTTCAGGTTTATTCATGATGTGGGCTAAAAATGCGTAATTGCCCTTTCGCAATAATTTGTGGGCTTGTAGGGAGGAGATAATGGGTATTGTTTGTATGGGTTTATTCCCTACTATTTCAATAATAGGTTGGTTTGGAAAGCATAGTCTGACTATCTTATGATGACAATCCACTTGGGCATAGTGCGAAGCTAACCAATCCATGCCTAAAATAATATCAAATTCGTGGATAGGTAATAATACTAAGTCAGTTGTCATTTTCCGACCACCTATCTCTATTTCACAATCTGGATAAACTAAATCCGTCTTCCAAGTGGTCCCAAGGGGTGTAGTGACTTCTAATTCTTAGGGTAAAGTCTTAGGTGATACTTACAAACTAGTAAAGAAACTAGCAGATATATACGAATGCGTAGAACCAGGATCAACTAATACTTTAGCAAAATATCAATCCACGAGCAGTGTACCTTCTACGACCGATGGCGATTCGATCTCGGCCTGGTTCATAGCAAACACTTTTCCTTGGACTCGTGGTTTTCCCTCTTGGCTTCCGTCGCCTTTTCCATTCCTCCCAGGGTTTGTGGTTTGCGTTGGTCTAGATTGTGGGCAATTTAATAAAAATGTCCGCTGCTCCCATATCTTGGGCACTTCCTAGCTTTATTCCAACAATGATCCTCCGTGTGATTTGGCTTCCCACAATAAGTATAGTTCATAGGCTTCTGAAACGAGGGACTAGCAAATTTCCCTTGGTTTCCGTGTATCCTTCCTTTATTCATCCTATTAAATCCTCCCAGTCCCTTTCTATTTTGTCCTCCTATGTTTTGGACTCGTCCAAACTGTCCTCGTTTAACTTTGAGTTGCTCAAGGGTGTTTTACACTTTAAGTGCAGTTTCGACTGCGATAGTGTAGGTCGATAGTTGAACAGCCGCTAACCGATCTTGGATTTCTAGATGGAGTCCACTAACAAATTTCCATATTTTCCTCTCCTCGTTCTCGATAAAGTACAGAGAAAATCAAGATAGTTTGGTGAATAGGGCCTCGTATTTTGCTACACTTAGGTCCCGTTGTGCTAAGTTCAAGAACTCCCTTTCTCATTGTTCTTGAACAATACGATTTCCCATTTACTGCTCACTCTCTTCCACCAATATCTAGCATCGTCTTCTAAACGAAAGGTGGCTAAAGTAACTTTTCGTCGGGAGTCACAGTTGAGTACCTCAAAAATCTTTTCCATCGCTTCCAACCAATTTGTTGCCTTAACATCGTCTGGCTCGCCTCGAAAATATGGTGGTCCTAATAATAGAAAATTGGTGAGGGCATCGGTGGGGGTTTCTCCGGAGTTGTGGTGATTGTTGTTGTTATTATTATTCTTCTGATTCTCGAGGATAGTCGCTATCCTTTCGAACACGACAGAATAACGATCATCTTGAGGTTCGGTATCACTTCTAGTACGCTTCGGCAGCATCTATATCCAAGAATATCCAAAAGATTAGTCGTACTACTTCATCGACTTCAAACACGCATTTTATTTATATATAAGGCAACCATGCAATATTTACATCCAAAAAGCTTGCCACGCATACTAAAACACACTATTTTTTCACATAATCACAAAGTCTTATACTACTTCTAAAACATCGATGTCATCCCCTACGACTTATCCGAGACATATCGGATAGCCTTGAGTACCGATCTCCCCAGTCGAGCTAGATTCGAAATTCTCCGCCGCTAGAGCCATAAGATCATTGCTTTTCATGTGAACAAGCTCAAGGATCTGCTGATGTTTCTGACGCAATCAAGGATATGCATTTGAGCTTTCTCCAAATTACTCTGTGCCTCATACAACTCCTCCCAAAGCTTCTCGTTAGCCTCCCGAAGCTCAAAATTCTCGGTTAACAACTCGTCTATATCGATAGTTGGCACTCTACAAGGCACCGGTTCCCCAGTCCTCATGCGGGCTATCCGCTTAAAGAATCCTCCAGAATTTGCCATCTACACAAGTATTATAGTTAATCGCATATATACGAGAGCTTAGGTCTCCGCGACCATGCTCTAATACGACTTATAACGCCCCGGTAATCCATTATTTTTTATATAATTTACAATTAAAGCATGCAATGAGAATAAACTTAAAGAAAACATAATATCAAAAGACTTGATAGAATAATGATTTATTCCAAATACAATTCCGAGCAATTATTTAGTTACAAGGTACATAAGATCAAGCGCACAACAAACACGCAACGGAAATAACAAACAGCTCTCTATCTAATAAAAGGCTTCAAAATGTTCTTCTTCCTCGATCTCATTTAAGCTAGTCTCGAGCTCATCTAAAAAAATATCATATGAACACAATCAACATATATAGTTGAGTAGAAACATTACATAATCGCATAAGGTGATCATGTGTGATTTGGACATAAACACATTTTTCACTTTGCACATATAAATATAGTTTTTCAATTTCAAACCTTTCTCATCACCTAACAGTGACCCTTATGACTCTCCCGGTCGAAATAACAACCAGCATATTACTCCCGCCTGCCTTATCCTCCAATGGTCGTACCCCGGGTGTTATGCCAAATTTTTCCTATGACCCACTCTCTTATGTAGATCACTCCGTCTAACATAAAGGGGGATTAGGAGATGGAGGGAGTGAGAACTCTTACAGCCGGCTACCCCATTGGTATGTCCCAGCGGAACTCACCCAAACCACTTCGATATATTTCGGGCCCATTTTATAATCACAATTTGTGCACATAGCATAATCTTGGAAGTCTTGCTTCCATATTTCAACATATGATTACAACATCTTAGAAAAGAATATCATCAATATAAAATGAAATTAATAGAAGATAATATTTCATAAACTATATATGTATATATACATCAAGTATGAAAGTTAAACCAAAATATAATCAAAACATAATAGCATGTATATATATATATATGTACATGGCTTCACATACATATATATATATATACCTATATATATATGTTGACTAAAACTATAAGTAAACATTAATATATGAATATAGGTGTATATACGTACAACATATATATATATATACATATATATTTAGACTAAACATATAATTAAAATAGAAATTTAGACTAAACATATAATTAAACCTTAATTCTAGATTAACCATATAATTATCCATAAAGATATTTATATACATATACGTACATCATGTATATATATTTATATAATATCAACTATCCTAATATGATTATATATATATGTACGTATTATATATATATACAAATATATAACTATATACGTACATCAGTATATATATTTATATAATATCAACTATCCCAATATGATTATATATATATCTACATATTATATATATATATATATATATCTATACAAATATATAACTATATATACGATGATATATATAAACAAATATCAAAAATATAGTTTGGTAACTTTAAGAAATATATTTTTATGAAAATAGTATATCTTTTCAAAGCTCATTCTTTCCCTAGAAACCTATTAAATTTTCCAAATAAGATGAACATAATGTCAAATATACTATATTACCCTAAACTTGTACTATAGTAGATTTTCATGAACATCTAAGCACATAATGATCATATAATATTTCATAAAATGAAATAATAATTGCAAGACCATATTCTAGCACGTAATTCTAACTAAGAATGCATAAAGTAGTGATACTAATTTCATGACTTCATGTAACTTCCTTCAAAAGACAAGAAAAACCTCTACTTATATGATTAAGTAAGGTTTCTACCTTCCTTCTCTTTCTTTTTGAGTGTAGTAATTGGTGGGATAAAAGAATAGGAAATTAGAGTGTTTTTGGGAGAAAATTTAGAAGAGTGTGTGAAGTGTGTGTTGTGGCCGGTTCTTGCTAGAAAAAAGGAGGTGGGATTTTGTCTTGCTTATTTTAATAAGAGGAAGAATGAATTATATTTTTGTTGAGGGTCATTTTCTTCATAATTACAATTTTTCCACCTAGATTAATGCATTAAATGAATTCTTCCATGTGAAAGACTAATTAGGCTTGGGTGTACATGCTATGATATGATTCATAGGCTAAGTAAATGTGAGCCATGCAAAAATATTTATTTATGGTATATTAGAGAAGATTTTTCTTGCATAAATATCCTAAAATAGGTTAAAATCCACAATTTATATTTGCCTTCAATTAAAATCCGAAAATTAAAGTTTAATTCTTTAAAATTCAAACTTTATACTTATAAATATAGGAAATATATTATAGTAATTAAAAATTTGAAATTTATATTTTTATTTGGAAGTTTATGATTTTATTGGACATTTATGCTTTAATTTGAGCAAAATTCAAAAATTAAGGAAATTAAATTCTAATTTTGAAAAATATATTTTTCCAAGTTATAATAGTCTAAGATATTTAATTATTAATTATTAAGGAATAAAATACAATTTTGAAAAAAAATATTATGTGTTGAGA
The DNA here is from genome assembly GCA_026212405.1 of Petrea volubilis. Taxonomy (NCBI): domain Eukaryota; kingdom Viridiplantae; phylum Streptophyta; class Magnoliopsida; order Lamiales; family Verbenaceae; genus Petrea; species Petrea volubilis. The sequence goes on along the minus strand of CM047876.1, from coordinate 17,056,011 downwards.
AAGTAAATTTATAAATTCTTATAAATAAGAAAACAATTTAAAAAGCTTAATGATTTTAGGAAATTATTTTTCCAAAATATATATATATATATATATAATAGTAGGAGAGATATCCAATATATAATTATATATGAATGGTAAAGATTAATACACATTTTGGTAGTTGAAATACTAAGAGATAAAATTTACATGTAGTCTTCCTTTTTACCACATTTTACTTGAAAGTGACATAAATAGGTAATTAAACTAATAGAAAACATATTTAACTAATTATATGTATTATTTTTAGGGTATTTTCGGATTTTATATAGATATATACATATTTTGATAACATTATTTCAAAAATGTTGAAATTGTGAATTAAATAATTAATTCTAGTAAATGTATAGTTTCTAAAATAATTCTTATTATTAATTTCGAATTTAGGGAGGAAAATGAAACTTAAATTCCATGATATGGAAACAATTGTACCAATAATAAAATTAAACCGACAGTTTAAATTTGTGGGTAGTTTTCGAAAAATTTGAGGAGAAATTCGTAGATTTTAATTTCACTAAGAACAAGTCACATTCTTAATAAATGTATGTAATGCAATGCATATTTGTTCAAAATAAAAGGATTTTCTCATAAAATAGTAAAATATTTCCAATTTAAAATAATGTGATTTACCGGGTCGTCACACACCCTCCTCAATTAACTAGTCAAAATAATATTATTTGAATTTTAACAAAAATACCCCTTAATACAGTATAAATATATGTAGTTTAACGTATTACCTTACTATAAAAATTTTATGTTAAAGGCTATTTTAAAATTATTTTCTTTATACATCAGCTTTCATGAATGTCAAATAATTTTCTAATATAAAAATATTTATTTTACAAGTAAAATATATTTATGAAAATATATTATAAGGAAGAATAATTATTAAACTAACATGGCAATTATCTTGCATAATTTACTAGAATTTAGATAGAATAATTTTTTGAAGCTTTTTACTTTCAAAATATTGAGATTCTTATAATTTATGCGTGACAATTTGTACATGAAACTGTTTGAAAAATTATAATATCATTATTCTAAAAACAAAATATTTCAATCAAGTAGACTTAATTAATTAATTATAAGTTCCGAAAATATTTGTTTATATTTTTGAAAAATAGATATTAATATATTAATAATTTTCGACCTCATTGATATATAATATACAAGATAAAAGTAATGTTTTATATTAAATTTTATAATAAGTTAAAAAAATACATATTAAATTAAGAGTATTGTAGTCAAATTCAAAAGAATTTTATATTGACTAGTCAATCTGAAAGGTTTAAGTGATGTTTTTTAGAATACAGGACGGTAAATATTACATATGGTGTAGTATAAGGGTGCAAAGTGTTTTTTACCCATAATTTAATGACAAGATTTATATAAACCTTGCATGATTTATATGTGAAAATAAACCGGTGGTGACAATGATGAACAGTTATTAATGTGAGGGAACAACTCATGTGGGTTACTTTAAAAAAGACCTAGTGAATGGTGATTCTATTTTTGATATATTTATTCTATTTTCATGTTAAAGGAGTGTTGCTTTAAAAAGAGGAGTCACGGGTGGCCGTAACTTTGTTTTGAACTTGAAGAATGACCACATGAAATGTTTCTACATTTCTCGAAAATTGAATATTTAATCTTTCAGAGTTAAACAAGTCTGGATATAGACTTTTGGAGCTTGACAATTATTTATCTTTTATGCCATTTAGTGTTTTAGAGTTTCAATATTATACATGTTTTATATTTTTGAATATTCCGATAAATTAGAATATTATTTTTAGTTTATGTTTTAAAGTCTTGGAGTTTTGATCATAATTTATGCACATATGAATTATTCTCACAATTTAAAGTGGTCTCTGATATGAAATATATATACACACACGACACTAGGTGAATTAGTCAATAAATTGATCTCGATCCCCAGACCATTAATTGCAATACGTACACAGAAGAATAGTAATTAACTGATGAGCAAAATTTTTGCAGACGTGAGTAAAATACATGTGTCTCGAAATTGGCTAATCATTAATCAATGTTTTTAAACCACGATTGGTTTAAATTAGTTTTTTCTTTAATTGTGAAATATATCGTTTGAAGAAAATAAATGCTTTGAAACTCGAGTATTTTTAAAATAACAATTAAAGATACAACAGAATGCAGAGTCAATCACAATAAAAGTGCCAATAGCATTTTCCACAACTAGATACGTGTGTGTGTGTGTGTGTGTGTGTGTGGTGAGTAGCTTAATAGCTGTTAAGCCTAGTCTATTAAATTCCTCGATCGATCAACCTTCGTTCGAAGCTTTCTTCATATTCAAGCATAACCTTAATCTTGGAGTATCAATTGTTTTCTCCCCCTTTACCCATCTTTATTTGAGATGAAATTTTATACGAATGCATAATATTTTATAAATGTCGCCTTTGATGGGTGCGAAGAGTGTTCTAATTATATCAAATTGACTTAATGTGCACATTCATTTAAATAACCAATTCACAAATGAAATTTAATAATGCCATCAAGATATACATAAAAAAGTACATCATAAAGTAGGTAACTTGTATAACCATAGAATTCTATGGAATCCCCTTACAATATAGTCACAATAATTCTTGTTTCACTGAGAAATTATCTTACAATAAAATTACTGATTTCGTCATCATTACGAACTACCCACAATTGAGTACTACAATCAATTGAAATTAATGTTGGCCACTGCTCAAATTGTCAAATAAACATAGAGTTTGTAATAATAGCGTACAGAGAATTTGAAATCAAGGCGTAAAGTTTGTTTGGCCAAATAAATATAGAACTATTCAACGAACAGCAACCTAATATTTGTTACAATTAATGTACGTGAGATATTGTAGTTAGAATGCAGTAGACCCTAAACTCCATTATATGATCTAGGCAATGAATGCAAGAAATACTTGAATTTTATGGTTGTCACTTTCGCCTCTTTTACCTATTACTCTTCATGATGAATTTCCTTTATTTGGATATCACCCTTAAGTGATCTATACATGGAAATATTTAATGCCAATTGCAGACTTGGCAGCTTTCCATTATTTCGATCATGGCTTGATTGATTAAAATTGGACGAAAATTTAACGAATGTGTTTTTTTTTTGGTTCATCTTCACTATTCGGATTTAACTAGTTAATTTCTAAGTTATTTGGATTTCAACTTACCATTTTCAGAATTAATTTGTTAGGGCAATTTGTTTCCATTCAAATTTTGTAACTTCAGCCTAGGACTGTAAATGGATATTAAACAAAGCGGATATACAATATTTGAATCCATATTTGAATAAATATTTTAATATCCATATCGTATTCGAATCCGACGGATATTCAAAACATCATATCCGAATTCAAATCCGAGGACATTTTGTGAATTCGAATATATCCGAATCCGTTTATTCGAATATTCGAATCTGTATATATAAATAAATAAATAAATAAAAATTTATATAACTTATCTAATTGAAATTTTTGTATATATATAAGTATAGTATATGCTCATTAATATAAGTAAAGTTAATATAGTTACTTATATTTTTATTTCGTTGCAAATTATAGAAATATGAGTCAATTAGACTTTTTCTATTTTACTTATAAAAAAATATTATAATATATAAATACACACACACACACACAGACACGTTCTACTTCTACTACTTCTACTACTACTACTACTACTACTACTAATAATAATAATAATAATAATAACTTTTTAATATTATTATTGGACACAAATAAAGGACAAATATTAAACAAATATATCCGTCGGATACATATTTGGAGCAGATATTAAATAGAACGGATATGCAATTACCACATCCGTATCGGTTTATTCTTCGAATACTTATAATAATCGGATACATATAATATCCGTTTTATATGGATACGGATAATATACCCTATAAACAGACACAAATGCGATCGATAAATGGGTTTTCGATTACCCATTTATAGTCCCACTTTAGGCTTTATTTTTTTAAAAAAATATTTTTATCGACACATCAAGGATCTTTCAACTTTGAAAATGGGTGACGCTAATTTTTGTAGGGAAATAAAATGTTTTTGGAAGATTTATAGAAATGATATTGGTTTTAAAAGTATGGACATGTTTGGTTGTGTATTTTCAACATAAAAAGACGTGCTCTTTTTTCACTTGTATGTATATTTTGAACTTATTATAGAGGACAATAGTAAAGGAATATTTTCTTTATACATCAGATTTCATGAATGTCAAACAATTTTCTAATATAAAAATATTTATTTTTCAAGTAAAATATATTTATGAAAATATATTATAAGGAAGAATAATTATTAAACTAACATGGCAATTATCTTGCATAATTTACTAGTATTTAGATAGAATAATTTATTGAAGCTTTTTCCTTTCAAAACATTGAGATTCTTATAATTTATGTGTGACAATTTGTACATGAAACTGTTTGAAAAATTATAATATCATTATTCTAAAAACAAAATATTTCAATCAAGTAGACTTAATTAGTTAATTATAAGTTCCGAAAGTATTTGTTTATATTTTTGAAAAATAGATATTAATATATTAATAATTTTAGACCTTATTGATATATAATATACAAGATAAAAGTAATGTTTTATATTAAATTTTATAGTACGTTAAACATATACATATTAAATTAAGGGTATTGTAGTCAAATTCAAAAGAATTTTATATTGACTAGTCAATCTGAAAGGTTTAAGTGATGTTATTTAGAATACAGGATGGTAAATATTACATATGGTGTAGTATAAGGGTGCAAAGTGTTTTTTACCCATAATTAATGACAAGATTTATATAAACCTTGCATGATTTATATGTGAAAATAAACCGGTGGTGAGAATGATGAACAGTTATTAATGTGAGGGAACAACTCATATGGGTTACTTTAAAAAAGACCTAGTGAATGGTGATTCCATTTTTTATATATTTATTCTATTTTCATGTTAAAGGAGTGTGGCTTTAAAAAGAGGAGTCACGGGTGGTCGTAACTTTGTTTTGAACTTGAAGAATGACCACATGAAATGTTTCTACATTTCTCGAAAATTGAATATTTAATCTTTCAGAGTTAAACAAGTCTGGATATAGTCTTTTGGAGCTTGACAATTATTTATCTTTTATGCCATTTAGTGTTTTAGAGTTTAAATATTATACATGTTTTATATTTTTGAATATTCCGATAAATTAGAATATTATTTTTAGTTTATGTTTTAAAGTCTTGGAGTTTTGATCATAATTTATGCACATATGAATTATTCTCACAATTTAAAGTGGTCTCTGATATGAAATATATATACACACACGATACTAGGTGAATTAGTCAATAAATTGATCTCGCCACACCATTTAATTGCAATGCATACACAGAAGAATAGTAATTAACTGATGAGCAAAATTTTTGCAGACGTGAGTAACAAGACATGCGTCTCAAAATTGGCTAATCATTAATCAATGTTTTTAAACCACGATTGGTTTAAATTAGTTTTTTCTTTAATTGTGAAATATATCGTTTGAAGAAAATAAATGCTTTGAAACTCGAGTATTTTTAAAATAACAATTAAAGATACAACAGAATGCAGAGTCAATCACAATAAAAGCGCCAATAGCATTTTCCACAACTAGATACGTGTGTGTGTGTGTGTGTGTGTGTGTGTGTGTGTGTGGTGAGTAGCTTAATAGCTGTTAAGCCTAGTCTATTAAATGAGCAGGAAGAAAGAAAACATTAGTGGCAAATTTTCATCCTCCCATATTATTTTGTCTAGATTTTCGTGTTCGAAACGTAATATACATCTAAACAATCAGTACGCGTAAAATTTAATGAATGTGTTTTTTTTTTTGGTTCATCTTCACTTGTTCAGATTTAACTAGTTAATTTCTAAGTTATTTGGATTTCAACTTACCATTTTTAGAATTAATTTGTTAGGGCAATTTGTTTCCATTCAAATTCTGTAACTTTAGCCTAGGACTGTAAATGGACATTAAACAAAGTGGATATATAATATTTGAATCTATATTTGATTAAATTTTTTAATATCCATATTGTATTCGAATCCAACAGATATTCAAAATATCATATCCGAATTCAAATCTGAGGACATTTTGTGAATTCGAATATATCCGAATCCGTTTAGTATTTTTGAAAATTTGTCATAATTAAGGATATCCAAATAGCCATTTTCTCTTATAATTATCCAAATATCTGATTGAATATCCGAATCCGCTTATTCGAATATTCGAATCTGTTTATATAAATAAAAAAAATAAAATTTATATAACTTATCTAATTGAAATTTTTGTATATATATAAGTATAGTATATGCTCATTAATATAAGTAAAGTTAATATAGGTACTTATATTTTTATTTCGTTGCAAATTATAGAAATATGAGTCAATTAGACTTTTTCTATTTTACTTATAAGAAAACATTATAATATATAAATACACACACACACGTTCTACTTCTTCTTCTTCTTCTTCTACTACTACTACTACTACTACTAATAATAATAATAGTAATAATAATAATAATAATAATAACTTTTTAATATTATTTATCGGACACAAATAAAGGACATATATTAAACAAATATATCCGTTGGATACATATTTGGAGCAGATATTAAATAGAGCGGATATGCAATTACCACATCTATATCGGTTTATTCTTCGAATACTTATAATAATCGGATACATATAACATCCATTTTATATGGATATGGATAATATACCCTATAAATAGACACAGATGCGATCGGTAAACGAGTTTTCGATTACCCATTCACAGTCCTACTTTAGGCTTTATTTTTTTTAAAAAATATTTTTATCGATACATCAAGGATCTTTCAACTTTGAAAATGGGTGACGTTAATTTTTGTAGGGAAATAAAATGTTTTGGGAAAATTATAGAAATGATATTGGTTTTAAAAGTATGGACATGTTTGGTTGTGTATTTTCAACATAAAAAGATGTGCTCTTTTTTCACTTGTATGTATATTTTGAACTTATTATAGAGGACAATAGTAAACGAATAATTTTTTTTGAGACATGTTTTATAGAAGGAAGGGGTGGGGGAAGGAGAGAGAATAAAAAATGGAAGGTAAAAATAAGTTTCAATATTATTTTTATTTTATATGAAGTAATAATTTTTTAAAAAATAAGTGTTTTGTTGTATATGTAATTTGAATATTCATTTGAATATCTAACATAATACTTTATTTCAGTGATTTAAAATAAAAGAAATTGATAAATGTATATCATACTATACAAATCCATGAAAATGAATTTTAAAATTAATCATTAAACTCATAAAATAAATAGTATGTAACAAGTAAAGATAGTTAAAATTTTAAAAAATAAATATTTTGTTGTATAAATAATTATTTAAAGATATTTAAAAAATGGATCTAGGGAAAAATTCGTAAGCCTTCACCTGTTTCTTTTATATTCAAAGATTGTGTTTAATTTGCCAACCTAATGGCTGAAAATTTTAAATTCTATTGTGCTTATATGCTAACACTCCACCACGTTCGCTTTGACCACCGTTTTTTCAGACTTCTAACCTATTATGGCAATATATACTATAGTTATTATGAATAGCTTTTATCTTGTTGTGAATTTTCTGTGAGTGTACGAGTCGTAGTAAGCAGTAAAGTAATTGACAAATTGAATTTATTGTTTTTTCAAGAAATGAGTTTTTTTTTTTTTTTTTTTTGAAATGTCAAGAAACGAGTTATCAAGTATTGAATTTATAAGTTTTATACTATTAAAACTACAAAATTCGAGGAATAATTAAAGAGAATAAGATAACACTAACTAAAAATGCAAGTAAAACACGTTAGTGTAAAACTCAATAGAAATAAATTAGAACTTTATGTATCGTCGATTGAATCCCCTTAGTAATTAATCGAATGCCCCATGATATCAACTAAACATCTTATTATGATCCAACTCACGAAAATATTCACTACAAGAAAAGGCGGGATTTTAGAGGAAAAAGTTTCACTGATATTTAGCGAAAATTATTTTTTTGATTTTTCCGTGAAAGTTTAAGTGGAAATTCTACAGAAAATTTTTAAAAACTATATTAATTATTTAATTTTCGATAGTATTTTTCGTGCAAAATCTTAAAAATTAAAAAATATTAATTTTTTCATTTTGGTGAAATTTTCTGCAAAAAAATTATAAAAATAAAAAATTAATGTTTTCATTTTCAAAGGAATTTTCCACGGAAATTCCACAAAAATTTCAAAAAATAAAATATATATATTTATGTGTGTATATAACTTTATGTATAAACATGTGTATACCCCCCCCCACACACACACAGATATATATAATTGGGGAAACATTTGTATAAATCTTATTGTTGTTGTAATTGTTGTTTGATTGTAATGATACTTCTAATTACAAAAAGAATGTACCAATACTATAGAAATTATACTAAATTAAAATCTTTAGATTTGATAATTTAACCTTAAAGCTAATGCAACTAAGGGTAAATAAATTATATGATATAATTATCACTTATAAACATATATAAAGATTACTCAACATAGCTGGTGGAAATCCGATTAATTTTATAATAATTAAACCTTAATTAAAATTGTTGTAAGTTGTTTTAAGGCAAAATCCGATTGTGTGCGAATAATACAAATTTCCAACATTAGAAATTTTATTGGCGAGAGTATTTATTTCAATGGTGGATCTGTCTAGGGCAGGTGACGTAATTTGGAAATTGAAATTGAGGAGTATTGCATATAGAAACTCTGAAATCAACATGCAAAATTTAATTAACCAAATAACTTTGGAATCATTCGACCAATGGCAACCTAATATTAGGTACAATTAATGTACGTGAAATATTTGTAGTAAAAACGCATAGACCCTAATTGCGTCATTAATGCAGAGACCCCAAACACTGTAGAGTAATATATTGAATGCAAGAAATAATTGAATTTTGTCATTGTCACCTTGTCATCTTTTACCCATTACTCTTCATTATGAATTTCCCTTCCTTGGGGAATCCTATTAGTGCAAGAATTTACCCTTCGGTGATCTATACATTGAAATTTTTAATGCTAATTGCAGCCTTGGCAGCCTTCCATCATTTCGATCATGTCTTGATCGATTGAAATTGGACGAAAGTTTAATGAATGTATTTTGATTTTCTAATTTTTTTGGATTTTACCACACCATTTTCAGAATTAATTTGTTAGGAGAGGTTTGTTTTCATTCAAATTTCATAACTTCAGGATTTTGGTTTTTTTTTAATCGATAGAAATGATATTGGTTTTAAAAGTATGGATATATAGACATGTTTGGTTGTGTATTTTCTAAATGTTTACAACGCGCAAGGGCCCCCAAAGGTTAGATTGCTAGCATGGCATCTCCGACGGGGTATTCTGCCCAATGCTTCAAACCTTAGGCGGCGTCATTGTAGTGTTGAGTTGTTTTGCCCATGGTGTGGATCTTTAAATGAGGATAATTATCATGCTTTTAGAGGCTACGATTTCTGCAGGTAGGTATGAGCACTTTCTGGAATTCCTTGAGAGCGACTTGGTGGCTCCTCAACCAGCCCGAACAAGTGGGTTGAAATTAATATTGGTTGCCTCTCAAGATGTAAAATACACATATAGTTTAGTACAAAGAATCTGGAATCAAGACGCAAAATTTATTTAAAATAAATTTAGAATCATTCCCCGAACAACAACCTAGCATTTGATGCGATTAATGTACGTAAGACATATATAGTAAAACCGCATAGACATAGAGTGAAAACAAGAAATAATTGAATTTTGTCATTATCACTTTTGGTTCTTTTGCCAATTACCCTTCATGATGAATTGTTGTATGTTGTTTTAAAGAGAGGACTCACATATCCACCTCCCAAAATCTGATTGTGTGCGAATAAAACAAATTTTCGATAGTAAAAATTTTATTGGTGAGAGTATTTATTTCAATGGTGGATCTGTCTATGGCAGGCGATGTAATTTGGAAATTGAAATTGATAGGTATTGCATATGGAAACTCTGAAATCAATATGCAAAATTTAATTAATCAAGTAACTTTAGAATCATTCGATCAAAGGCAACCTAATATTAGGTACAATTAATGTACGTGAAATATTTGTAGTAAAAACACATAGACCCTGATTGCGTCATTAATGCAGAGACCCCAAACTCTATCAAATAATACATTGAATGCAAGAAATAAATTGAATTTTGTCATTGTCACTTTGTCATCTTTTTCCCATTACTCTTCATTATGAATTTCTCTTCCTTGGGGAATCCTACTAGTGCAAGAATTTACCCTTTGGCGGTCTATACATGGAAATTTTTAATGCCAATTGCAGACTTAGCTGTTTTCCATCATTTCGATCATGGCTTGATCGATTGAAATTGGACGAAAATTTAATGAATGTGTTTTGATTTTCTAAATTTTTTGGATTTTACCACACCATTTTCATAATTAATTTGTTAGGGGTGGTTTGTTTCCATACAAATTTTATAGCTTCAGGCCTTTGGTTTATTTTTTTTCTTAATTGATAGAAATGATATTGGTTTTAAAAGTATGGATATATAGACATGTTTGGTTGTGTATTTTCTACATGTTTACAAGGCGCAAGTGCCCCCAAAGGTCAGATTGCTAGCATGGTGTCTCCTTTGGGGTATTCTGCCCAATTCTTCGAACCTTAGGCGGCGTCACTGTAGTGATGAGTTGTTTTGCCCATGGTGTGGATCTTTAAGCAAGGATAATTATACATCTTTTAGAGGCGGCAATTTCCACAGGTAGGTATGGGCACTTTCTGGAATTCCTTCGCAACGACTTAGTGGCTCCTCAACCAGCCCGGATAAGTGGCTTGAAATTAATATTGCTTACCTCTCAAGAAGTAAAACACGCATATTGTTTACAATAGTTGCGTACAAAGAATCTAGAATCAAGACGCAAAATTTATTTAAAATAAATTTGGAATCATTCCACAAACAACAACCTAGCATTTGATGCGATTAATGTACGTGAGACATTTATAGTAAAACCGCATAGACATAGAGTGAAAGCAAGAAATAATTGAATTTTGTCATTATCACTTTTGGTTCTTTTACCGATTACTTTTCATGATGAATTGTTGTATGTTGTTTTAAAGAGAGGACTCACATATCCACCTCGCAAAATCCGATTGTGTGCGAATAATACAAATTTTTGACGGTAGAAATTTTATTGGCGAGCGTGTTTATTTCAATGGTGGATCTGTATAGGGTAGGTGATGTAATTTGGAAATAGAAATTGAAGGTACTGCATATAGAAACTCTGAAATCGACATGCAAAATTTAATTAACCAAGTAACTTTGGAATCATTCGGTCAATGGCAACTTAATATTAGGTACAATTAATGTACGTGAAATATTTGTAGTAAAAACGCATAGACCTTGATTGCGTCATTAATGAAGTGACCCAAAACTCTATCAAATAATACATTGAATGCAAGAAATAATTGAATTTTGTCATTGTCACTTTGTCATCTTTTATCCATTACTCTTCATTATAAATTTTCCTTCCTTGGGGAATCTTATTAGTGCAAAAATTTACCCGTTGGTGATCTATACATGGAAATTTTTAATGCCAATTGCAGACTTGGCAGCTTTCCATCATTTCGATCATGGCTTGATCGATTGAAATTGGACGAAAATTTAATGAATGTGTTTTGATTTTCTAAATTTTTGCATTTTACCACACCTTTTTCAGAATTAATTTGTTAGGGGAGGTTTGTTTCCATACAAATTTTTTAACTTCAGGCTTTTGGTTTGTTTTTTTTCTTAAACGATAGAAATGATATTGCTTTTAAAAGTACGGATATATAGACATGTTTGGTTGTGTATTTTCTATATGTTTAGAAGGCGCAAGTGCCCCAAAGGTCAGATTGCTAGCATGCTTTGAACCTTAGGCGTCGTCACTGTAGTGATGAGCTGTTCTGCCCATGGTGTGGATCTTTAAGCAAGGATAATTGTCATGCTTTTAGAGACGGCGATTTGCACAGGTTGGTATGGCACTTTCTAGAATTCCTTCGCAGTGACTTGGTGGCTCCTCAGCCAGCCCGGATAAGTGGCTTGAAATCAATATTGCTTGCCTCTCAAGATGCAAAATACGAATATTGTTTATAATAGTTGCGTGCAAAGAATTTGGAATCAAGAAGCAAAATTTATTTAAAATAAATTTAGAATCATTCCACGAACAACAACCTAGCATTTGATGCGATTAATGTACGTGAGACATTTATAGTAAAACGGCATAGACATGGAGTGAAAGAAAGAAATAATTGAATTTTGTCATTATCACTTTTAGTTCTTTTACCAATTACTCTTTATGTTGAATTGTTGTATGTTGTTTTAAAGAGAGGACTCACATATCCACCTTGCAAAATCCGATTGTGTGCGAATAATACTAATTTTCGACGGTAGAAATTTTATTGGGGAGAGTATTTTTTTCAATGGTAGATCTGTCTAGGCCAGGTGATGTGATTTGGAAATTGAAATTGAGGGGTATTGTATATAGAAACTCCGAAATCAACATGCAAAATTTAATTGACCAAGTAACTTTGGAATCATTCGACCAATGGCAACCTAATATTAGGTACAATTAATGTACGTGAAATATTACACCATAGACCCTAATTGCGTCATTAATGCAGAGAACCCAAACACTATCAAGTAATACATTGAATGCAAGAAATAATTGAATTTTGTCGTTGTCACTTTGTCATCTTTTACCCATTACTCTTCATTATGAATTTTCATTTCTTGGGGAATCCTAATAGTGCAAGATTTTATCCTTGGGTGATCTATACACAGAAATTTTTAATTGCAATTGCTAACTTGGTAGCTTTCCATCATTTCGATCATGTCTTGATCGATTGAAATTGGACGAAAATTTAATGAATGTATTTTGTTTTTCTAAAGTTTTTGGATTTTGCCAAACCATTTTTAGAATTAATTTGTTAGGAGAGGTTTGTTTCTCTACAAATTTTATAACTTTAGGCTTTTGGTTTGTTTTTTTTTTCAATCGATAGAAATGATATTGGCTTTAAAATTATGGATATATTGATATGCTTGGTTGTATATTTTCTACATTTTTAGAAGGCGCAAGTGCCCCCAAAGGTCAGACTGCTAGCATGGCGTCTCTTTCGAGATATTCTGCCCAATGCTTCAAAGCTTAGGTGGCGTCACTGTAGTGATGAGCTGTTTTGCCCATGGTGTGGATCTTTAAGCGAGGATAATTATCATGCTTTTAGAGGCGGTGATTTCCATAGGCAGGTATGGGCACTTTCTAGAATTCCTTGGCAGAGACTTGGTGGCTCCTCAGCCAGCCATGATAAGTGGCTTGAAATTAATATTGCTTGCCTCTCATGATGTAAAATACGCATATTGTTTATAATAATTGCGTACAAAGAATCTGGAATCAAGACGCAAAATTTATTTAAAATAAGTTTAGAATCATTCCACAAAAAACAACCTAATATTTGATGCGATTAATGTACGTGCGACATTTATAATAAAACCGCATAGACATAGAGTGAAAGAAAGAAATAATTGAATTTTGTCATTATCACTCTGGGTTCTTTTACCGATTACTCTTCATGATGAATCGTTGTATGTTGTTTAAAGAGAGGACTCACGTATCCACCTCGCAAAATCCGATTGTGTGCGAATAATACAAATTTCCAACAGTAGAAATTTTATTAGCGAGAGTATTTTTTTCAATGGTGGATCTATCTAGGGTAGGGGATGTGATTTGGAAATTGAAATTGAGGGGTATTGCATATAGAAACTCTGAAATCAACATGCAAAATTTAATTAACCAAGTAACTTTGGAATCATTCGACCAATGGCAACCTAATATCAGGTACAATTAATGTACGTGAAATATTTGTAGTAAAAACGCATAGACCCTAATTGTGTCATTAATGTAGAGACCCCAAACTCTATCAAGTAATACATTGAATGCAAGAAATAATTGAATTTTTTCAATGTCACTTTGTCATCTTTTTACCCATTACTCTTCATTATGAATTTCCAATCCTTGGGGAATCCAATTCGTGCAAGAATTTACCTTTGGTGATCTATACATGGAAATCATTAATTCCAATTGCAAACTTGGCAGCTTTCCATTATTTCGATTATGTCTTGATCTATTGAAATTGGATGAAAATTTAATGAATGTATTTTAATTTTCTAATTTTTTTGGATTTTGCCACACCATTTTCAGAATTAATTTGTTAGGGGAGGTTTGTTTCGCTACAAATTTTATAACTTCATGCTTTTGGTTTGTTTTTTTTCTTAATCAATACAAATGATATTGGTTTTAAAAGTATGGATATGTAGACCTGTTTGGTTGTGTATTTACTACATTTTTAGAAGGCGCAAGTGCCTCCAAAGGTTAGATTGCTAGCATGGCGTCTCCTTTTGGGTATTCTGCCCAATGCTTCAAACCTTAGGAGTCATCACTGTAGTTATGAGCTGTTTTGCCCATGGTGTGGATCTTTAAGCGAGGATAATTATCATTCTTTTAGAGGCGGTGATTTCCATAGACAGGTATGGGCACTTCCTGGAATTCCTTGGCAGCAACTTGGTGGCTCCTCAGCCATCCCAGATAAGTGGCTTGAAATTAATATTGGTTGCCTATCAAGATGTAAAATACGCACAATGTTTATAATAATTGCACACAAATAATCTGGATTCAAGACGCAAAATTTATTTAAAATAAATTTAGAATCATTCCAAGAACAACAACCTGGTATTTGATGAGATTAATGCATGTGAGACATCTATAGTAAAACCGCATAGACATAAAGTGAAAGCAAGAAATAATTGAATTTTGTCATTATCACTTTTGGTTATTTTACTGATTACTCTTCATGATGAATTGTTGTATGTTGTTCTAAAGAGAGGACTCACATATCCACCTCGCAAAATCCGATTGTGTGCGAATAATACAGATTTTCAACGGTAGAAATTTTACTGGGGAGAGTATTTATTTCAATGGTGGATCTGTGCAGGGCAGGTGATGTAATTTGGAAAATAGAAATTGAGGGGTATTGCATATAGAAACTTTGAAATCAACATGCAAAATTGGATTAACCAAGTAACTTTGGAATCATACGACCAATGGCAACCTAATATTAGGTACAATTAATGTACGTGAAATATTTGTTGTAAAAACGCATAGACCCTAATTGCGTCATTAATGCAGAGACCCCAAACTCTTTCAAGTAATACATTGAATGCAAAAAATAATTGAATTTTATCATTGTCACTTTGTCATCTTTTACCCATTACTCTTCATTATGAATTTCCATTCCTCGGGGAATCCTATTAGTGCATGAATTTACCCTTTGGTGATCTATACATGGAAATTTTTATTGCCAATTGTATACTTGGCAGCTTTCTGTCATTTCGATCATGTCTTGATCGATTGAAATTGGACAAAAATTTAATGAATCTATTTTGGTTTTCTAAATTTCTTGGATTTTGCCACACCATTTTCAAAATTAATTTGTTAGGAGAGGTTTGTTTCGATACAAATTTTATAACTTCAAGCTTTTGGTTTGTTTTTTTTTTTAAATCGATAGAAATGATATTGGTTTTAAAAGTATGGATATATATACATGTTTGGTTGTGTATTTTCTACATTTTTAGAAGGCGCAAGTGCCCCCAAAGGTCAGATTGCTAGCATGGAGTCTCCTTCGGGGTATTCTGCCCAATGCTTCGAACCTTAGGCGGCGTCACTGTAGTGATGAGCTATTTTGCCCATGGTGTGGATCTTTAAGTGAGGATAATTATCATGCTTTTAGAGGCGGTGATTTCCACAGGCAGGTATGGGCACTTTCTGGAATTCCTTGGCAGAGACTTGGTGGCTCCTCAGCCAGCTCGGATAAGTGGCTTGAAATTAATATTGCTTGCCTCTCATGATGTAAAATACGCATATTGTTTATAATAATTGCGTACAAAGAATCTGGAATCAAGACGCAAAATTTATTTAAAATAAGTTTAGAATCATTCCACAAACAACAACCTAATATTTGATGCAATTAATGTACGTGAGACATTTATAATAAAACCGCATAGACATAGAGTGAAAGAAAGAAATAATTGAATTTTGTCATTATCACTCTGGGTTCTTTTACCGATTACTCTTCATAATGAATCGTTGTATGTTGTTTTAAAGAGAGGACTCACGTATCTACCTCGCAAAATCCGATTGTGTGCGAATAATACAAATTTCCAACGGTAGAAATTTTATTAGTGAGAGTATTTTTTTCAATGCTGGATCTATCTAGGGCAGGTGATGTGATTTGGAAATTGAAATTGAGGGGCATTGCATATAGAAACTCTGAAATCAACATCTAAATTTTAATTAACCAAGTAACTTTGGAATCATTTGACCATAGCAACCTAATATTAGGTACAATTAATGTACGTGAAATATTTGTAGTAAAAACTCATAGACCCTAATTGTGTCATTAATGCAGAGACCCCAAACTCTATCAAGTAATACATTGAATGCAAGAAATAATTGAATTTTGTCAATGTCACTTTGTCATTTTTTACCCTTTACTCTTCATTATGAATATTCGTTACTTGGGGAATTCTATTAGTGCAAGAATTTACCAGTTCGTGATCTATAAATGGAAAATTTTAATGCCAATTGCAGATTTGGCAGCTTTCCATCGTTTCGATCATAGATTGATTGATTGAAATTGGAGAAGAATTTAATCAATGCATTTTGATCTTTTTTGTCATGTTGGGATAACCCTTTCCGTCATCGGTTAATCTCTAAAATACTTGGGGTTCATGTTACCATTTAAAATTTGTAAAAGGATCGCTTGTTATGTGACGACCCAGTAAACCACATTACTTTAAATTTGAAATTATGGAGTATATTTTCTATTTTGTGAGAAAATATTTTTTATTGTGAACAAATGTGCATTGCATTACAAGTATTTATTAAAAATGTGACTTGTTCTTAGTGAAAGTGAAACCTACGAATTTCTCCTCAATGTTTTTCGAAAACTACCCACAAACCTAAACTGTCGGTTTTAATTTTCCTATTGGTACAATTGTTTCTATATCATGAAATTTAAGTTTCCTTTTCCTCCCTAATTTCGAAATTAATAATAAAAATTATTTTAGAAACTATACAATTGCTAGAATTAATTATTTACTTCACAATTTTAACATTTTTGAAATAGTATTATCAAAATATATGGAAAAATCCGAAAATAACTATAAATATAATATATATATATATATATATATAATTAGTTAAATATGCCTTCTATTAGTTTAATTACCTAATTATCTCATTTTCATGTAAAATGTGGTAAAAAGGAAGATAAAATGTAAATTTTGCCTCTTAGTATTTCAACTACCAAAATGTGTATTAATCTTTACCATTCATATATAATTGTATATTTGGCTATCTCTCCTACTATTATATATATATATATATATATTTAGGAAAAATAATTTTCTAAAATCATAAAGCTTCTTAAATTAATTTTCTTATTTATAAGAATTTATAAATTTACTTTCTTTACAAATAATATTTGTTTCAAAATTATATTTTATCCCTTAATAATTAATAATTACATATCTTAGACTATTATGACCTGGAAAAATATATTTTTCAAAATTAGAATTTAATTTCCTTAATCTTTGAATTTTGCTCAAATTAAAGCATAAATTCCCAATAAAATCATAAACTTCCAAATAAAAATAAAAATTTCGAATTTTTAATTACTATAATATATTTCCTAAATTTATAAGTATAAATTTGGAATTTTAAAGAATTAAACCTTAATTTTCGGATTTTAATTGAAGGCAAAATATAAATTATGGATTTTAACCTATTTTAGGATATTTATGCAAGAAAAATCTTCTCTAATATGCCATAAATAAATATTGTTACATGGATCATATTTACTTAGCTTATGAATCATATCATAGCATGTACACCCAAGCCTAATTAGTCTTCCACATGGAAGAATTCATTTAATGTATTAATCTAGGTGAAAAAATTGTAATTATGAAGAAAATGACCTAATAATAAAATAATTGCTTTCTTCCTCTTCATCCTATAAACAAGACCAAAAGATCTCCTTTTTCCCCTCATTTCAACCGGCCAGTCCACAAACACCCTCACACTCTCTTTGTGTTCTTCCAAAACCCACTAATTTCCTACCTTCCCAACACTACACTACACTACACTACACTACACTATACCCTCAAAACAAAAGAAAAAAACAAAGGTAGAAACCTTACTTAATCATATAAGTAGAGGTTTTTCTTGTCTCTTGAAGGAGTTTACATGAAGTCATGAAATTAGTTGCATTCTTAGTTAGAATTATGTGCTAGAATATGGTCTTGTAAATATTATTTCATTTTATGAAATATTATATGATCATTATGTGCTTAGATGTTCATGAAAATTTACTATATTAAAAGTTTAGGGTAATATAGTATATTTGACATTATGTTCATCTTATTTGGAAAATTTAATATGTTTCTATGAAAAGTGTTAGCTTGACAAAATATATGATTTCTTGCAAACACATCATTTAAAGTTACACAATATATTTATATTGTATCCTCTATAAATACACTACAAAAACAGCGAACTGTTGCGACAAATTCTAGTGACGAAATTCTTTTTCGTCACATTAAGTTAGGCTAAGGTGACATAATTTGAAATCGTCACTAGAAACTTGAACTCATGCGACAATACAATATTTCGTCACATGAAATATAATCTGTCATGACAAGAGTTCCATATCGCCACAAAAAAGAGGTCGGATGCGCCGTGGCCAATTCTGTGAAGTGTCATGTGGCAAAATCTGGTTTTGGTGACGAAATATTTTGTTGCCTAAAAGTTTTTAATGTGACGATTGCCATTTCGTCATGATCATATTCCCTCCAAAACTTTTGCTCGATTTTCTATTGCCGCCTCTTTTTTTTTCCTTTTAAGAATTTTCCCAAACTACGTCGTTCAGTACCTATCTATATTTCTATTAGAACTTTGATTCTGCCAAAACTCAACTAAACGCCTATTCCCACCCCTGTTGAAAATTAGAAATCTTCCAATTTTCCTCCAGTTATTGCCGAAATCTCCTCTTGTTTCCACCTTCGTCGAAAGGAGACATTGTGCTAGCCCCTTTGCCGGAGGCACATAGCCGCCATCGATTTCGTTGCTAGCAGACACTGTGCCCGCTCGCTCTGCTCGAATTTACACGGCTCGTCTTCTCTATTGCCCACTACGTTCTTTATCACTATCGCCACTATCTCCTCTCTGCGATTCCTAGGGTTTGTGTAATTTTCTGATAATTTTCTGTTCTGACTCTACATGTGGCTTATTTTTCAATTATATTCTCTTTTTGTGATGAAGCTGCATCTTTAGGAAAAAAGAGACTGCCAAATATCAATCCACTGTGTGTGAGGGGATAGTTTATTGTAGTGTAGGAGAGAGGAGGAAAAACAAAAAAGTGTGTTTCGTAAAACCAATTGAGAGAAGACAGTGCATAAATCTGTTTCGTTTTCGACTCTCACCATCCACCAATCAAAAGTAATGGGTCTGTTGGAAGTTTTTCTCAGTTGGCTACGAAGTTTTGCTTTCACTGTTTTTACTTCTATTTTTCTTTTTTATTTGTTTTATCTTGATTGGTTTTGTTATACAGGAAGTTCTTTACCTTCTCATCCTCTATACCGCCCTGAATTGCACCACGCTAAACTTTGTCATTTGAACATTTGACGTTGTGATATAATTTTTTTTTTAAAGATTTCGCCACTTGAATCAAAGAACTACATGAATAAGGATAACATAAAATTATATGATCCAAGTCTCATTGAGAAGTGCTATTTTGACCTTGTAGCTTAGACTGAAATATATGATGGAAATATTTCATGTCCTGAGCTATGTAAGAGTATGTGGTGCTGGAAAGTAAGAATGTCGATTTTGGACGAACCAACACATACAACTCTTTGGACTAGTTAAGAGATCTTGAATTTCTTTCACCAAGGCATCTGATCATTTTACCATATGTTTATCTTATTTGCCTACTTGTTGGTATTTTTTCATGTCTAGCCCCTGTTTGTCATTTAGTTTCCTTTTTCTTGTACTAGAGATTGGATGCTTTTGTTTACATTTGCTTAACCATCTTGAGTGACTTGTTACATGTTTGTACTTAACAGTATTTTACGTCAGCATATGCAATTTGCTCCCAAATTATGTATTGCAAATTGCCTTTATGCTGTCCATTCCATTGATTTATCCAGTGTAACTCATCATTTCATATAATTGATCCTCATGTTGTCAGAACATCATTTATTAATTCCTATCCCTCTCTCTCTCTCTCTCTCTCATAATGCGATTGCACAACAATATTTTCTTTGCTACTTTTGTAATATTGGGATTCATTTTTCCTTGCAATTGGTAATGCAACAAACTGTTTAAACTAAATTAGTTTTAAAATCTGTGCAAGCTATAGGTCCGGTTCATGACTAAAGCTGGCTAAGCAATTTGGTGAAGCCTTTTACTGCTTTTGGATAACATTTGGTGATTCTAACAATCCAACTGTGTGACTAATATCTGGTCTCCACAACATCAAGGTAACTTTTAGTCATTTTGAGTGAGAATATTATGTTTGGCACTCAATTTTTGCAATTTGAATTATTGTTGTTAAGAAATCATTGCAAGTGTTTGTTTGAATATGGTTAGAAATAGTGTATATACTTAGTTGTTTATTTTATGAGTATGATTGTGCTTTGTGTTTGGACAAAAAATATATGGGACAATGGACTTTCTAGAATTTAAAAATAAAGGTTGAAGCCCATTGCTGCCACTGCTGCCTCAGCAAAGAACAAAAAGAAAAATTACACTAACCTCCCTTCGAAAATTCTACCTGCTTACATGGAAAAATTACACTAACCTCTTGAACTGCTATAAAATTACAAGTAACCCCCTTATCTAAATCTTAAAGGTATGAAATTCTTTTTATTTAGAGTACAAGATTACTTTCTCTTTACATATCACAATCAGCTTATACGTCTATGTGCTTGGAGTGTAATTTAGTAACCTTCAACTTCACACTATCCAAATTTTCTTTTATATTATTAAATTTTAAATATTTTAAATATATTAATTATAATAAATATAATTAAAAAATAAAATAATTAAACAATTTCTTATATAATATTAAATTTTCTTTCTTTTTTTTTTGTTTTATATATTTGCACCTTTGACTTCAAATCCCCCATCTTGGTTAATAATTTCTCTCAATATTTTGGTCATTTGTGCTTTATGAATAATATGTTGTTGGATTGTTTATATAGGTACATGGTAATGGATAAAAGTTGGATCAGAGATAGAAATACATTTAGTGATTCATATGTGAACGGTGTCCGATCATTTCTTAACTTTGCAAAGCAAAATGTGATGAGAGATGATAATTTGATTTGTTGTCCATGCATTAAATGCAACAATGCTATCCACAAAACAATTAATGAAGTGGAAGTTGACTTGCACATTAATAGGTTTTCACAATCATATACTGATTGGATATTCCATGGGGAGGGTACGCCTAGAGTTGGGAACTATGACGCTGTAGTACATGACAATGATAATGACAATGTCATGAATTCTGGAGATTATGGTTTAGGTGGTGAATTGGATGAACTTCTAACTGAAATGAATAGGGCACATCAAGTAAACAATGACTACCATGTGGAGACAGAGAGTTTTGGAAAGTTGTTAATTAACAATCAACAGAAATTATTTCCAGGTTGTAAGATGACATTGTTATCTGTTGTTGTTAAATTGATGCATCTTAAAGTTTTGGGCAAATGGAGTAATAAGTCATTTAATATGTTACTTGAACTTCTAAAAGATGTCTTACCGGAAGGTGCAATACTCCCATCTTCTCTTTATGGTATGAGAAAGTTACTAGCAGAAATTGGGCTAGGGTATGATGAGATTGATGCTTGTAAGAATGACTGTGCACTATTTTGGAAAGAGAATGAAACAGAGGATAAGTGTCCAGTCTGTAAAGAATCAAGGTGGAAGTATAATGATGGCAAAAATAAGAAGGCTCCTCATAAGATATTGAGATACTTCCTTGTAAAGCCTAGGCTACAAAGACTCTTTATGTCTAGCAAAACGGCTTCAAAAATGACTTGGCACAAAGAAAAGCGAGTAGATGAGGAAGGTTCTGCAAGACATCCATCTGACTCTTTAGCTTGGAAGCATCTTGATGCACAATATCCTGATTTCTCAAAAGATTCAAGGAATGTGAGATTGGGGTTAGCGAGTGATGGCTTTACCCCCTGGTCAAACTTCGGCAATGCATATAGCATGTGGCCTGTTATACTTGTAGTTTATAATTTGCCACCTTATGATTGCATGCGTGATTCATTTCTAATGATGTCGTTGCTTATTCCCGGCCCAAACTCTCCTGGAAAAGATATTGACATATATTTGCGACCTTTAATTGATGACTTGAAGGAGCTATGGGATGTAGGTCTTGAAACTTATGATTTATGCACAAAACAAAATTTCCAAATGCATGTTGCGGTATTGTGGACTATTAGTGACTTACCTGGGTATAGTATGTTATCTGGATGGCTGACCATGGGCCACTATGCATGCCCATGTTGTTACGACAAAACTGATTTTAATTAGTTAAGAACTAAGACATGTTATATGGGACATCGTCGATTTCTCCATGGGAATCATTCCTTTCGAAAAAATAAAAGAGAATTTAATGGAAAGGAAGAACACCGTGGAAAGCCTAGGGAACTATTTGGTGATGATTTGCTACAGTGGCTTGAAAGCTTGCATGATGTGTTTAGTGAGCCTGGAAAGCATCCAATGAATCGACAAAGAAAACATGCTCCTGAGCAAGTAAATTGGGTGAAGAAGAGTATATTTTTTGAGTTACCATATTGGCCAAAATTACTGATCCGACATAATCTTGATGTGATGCACATTGAAAAAAACATTTGTGATAATGTGCTTGGCACACTTCTTGATATTAAGGGAAAAACAAAAGACACTGTTGTTGCACGAGAGGACTTGCGTGATTTAGGAATTAGGGCGGAGTTACATATGCGGGTACGTGCCAAGGACAATAAACCCATAAAGCCAGCTGCATGCTTTACATTGTCTTTACATGAAAAAAGTCAGTTTTATGAGTTCTTGAAATCAATTAAGTTTCTTGATGGTTATGCTGCAAATATATCAAGATGTGTAAAGGATAATAAGTTATCTGGCCTGAAATCTCATGATTGCCATGTTATGCTTCAAAGGTTGATTCCTGCAGGAATCCGTGGTTATTTAACAAAGGAAGTAAATGATGCTTTATATGAATTAGGAGATTTCTTTAAGGAGTTATGCTCAAGTCATATTTACGTTCTAATGTTATTTTCGAAAATCTAACATATACATTGCCTTATTTTTAGAGTCCACTAATTCGAGAAATGTCCGTGGTCTGAGTCGAGGGCTAAATTTGGACAAGATAGTAAACCAGGTAAAGTAAATAATTCTTCTTAAAGTTATATTAGTTAAAATAGACTTCTAATATAACATTTTGCACTTTAGACTGGAAAGATGAAGATTGTTTTCAACCCTGGAGAGAAAATTCCTGCGAACCACGAGGCTGAATTTGCTGAGGCGATTGGCATTATTATCAGAACAAGTGCAGAAATTGTTGGAGTATCTTTGTGGAGGGAAATACCAGAAACAAACAAGGAAGTATGTCGTCGGAGATTATTGGTAATTAATTTTATTTTTATTTCATAATAGAGAATATGTTTTTTCGGTATAAAACTGCTTGTACCTTTCATGATGGATTTACAGTTTAATAATCTTATTTTTGTAGCAATGGTTTGAATTTGAGGAGTGGAACGCTCAACGTGTTCAGAAACTAGTGGACAATGAGTTCCAGTCAAGTTATAGACGTTGGAGGAATCGATTGCATGAGGAGTATAAGAAATTTGTGAAAAAAGGGATTAATCCACGGCACCAAAGTCCGCGTTTAGAGGTGACAATGCAACAATGGCTCTCTGTTTGCGATTGGCTTGAAAGTGACAAATTTAAGGTAATGTTAGAAGAAAAATGTTTAATGATGTTTTGGTGAATTATAATGTTTACCATATTTTCTTAATATTCATTTGAAAAGCTTATCTTTTTTAATGCTAAGCTTACTATTATTTTATCTTAATATAGGAACGATCAAAGGTCAATTCAGCAAATCGCCAAGCATTGCCTTTCAACCATACATCTGGAAAAGTTAGATACCTTAGTCGTTACAGAAAAATGGTATGGTTATATATTTTTAGCATGTCACTAATAGTTTAGAATTGCAATAAGATTTGTGATTGAACATTTGGTCTTTTTTATAGGTTGATCCTAGCAAAATCAAATTATGGAAAGATACTCATCTTACAAAAGCCGGACAGTTGGTGAATTCTGTAGCTCAATCAAAATATGTAAGTTTGTTTTTGAGTGTTGTTATTTTAACTTTTGGTGGATATGTTATTACACATACAAATTTATGCTACTAAGTTTGTGGTTGAGCTTCACTTGATTGTTGATTTCTTTATTTGTTGTAATGTTTTTGTGTTTTTTATTGCAAACAACCTCATGTCATTTTCACATTGTTATTTCAGGCTGTCATGAGTGAGCTACAGGATGCAGCCATGGATGAAGAGACAGAGCCTATGTCTGAAGATGAAATTCTTGTGTCTACACTTGGTCGTCGATCAGGTCACCAAAAAGGGATGGGAGGTGGAGTAGAGGTTTCTCGTGCCAATAATGCTCCTTCAAGTGCCTCACAGACCGAGCTTCAAATTGCCAAACAACAAATTAGTACACTAACTCAAGATTTACAAGAACAGAAGGACGAAAATAAACAAAATAAGGAGAAAATTGAGGCACTACAAGCACAAATGCAGCAGCTGCAAGAATTATGGTTAAAGATGCAGGCTAGCAACAATGCAGGTGCGACTTTGTCTTGGTAAATCCTTGTTTAGGTAACTTTGAATTCATATTTACTCGGAAAAGTTTTTTATTTCATTGAATTTGGCTTTCTCATTTCTTGTTTTAGGAATTAGATATTTTGACTATAGGTTGATATTCACTTATAACATGTTTAACAATTTTTTTCATTAGGTTTTTAATTTTTTATTTGTTAGTTTTTGCTACTGTGTCTTATTAGTTTTATTTGTCACTTGTTGCAGATTGACGCTTATTTTTGCTATAGCCAGAAGAATGGATGTGAAATTGCTCGTCTTGGATAATCTTTCATGGAGTTTAGCATTGCTTTTATTTTATATGGATGTGGATTTATAGAACCCTATGAATGGAAATTATTGTTCATCTTTTGGATAGTAGGTGTTGAGTTTGATGTTTCTTTTCTATATGTATCAATGAACCAACTCGTTTCCATAAATATTATTATGTGAACATGTACAAATACATGAAAGTTTTTAGTATAATATTTTTTTGTTGCTTTGAATTGAATTTGGATCTGATGGGTCAATGCTATTTTGGTTTATGATAAGTAAATTTATTGTGTTGTATTGAACTTACAGGTTATTATTTTCCATGATAACAAGAGCAAGCTTGAATAGCCAGTTCGCCAAACTTTTCTGTGGCGAAAAATATTGTCACAATAGTGTGCATTTAATGCTATTGTGACAAATCGAAATCATCACTATAGCCTAAAATTTGACGCAATAATTACGTTGTCATGATGAAAATTTTCATTTCTTGTGATGGCATATTATCACAACAGCCTTCCATCTACTGTGATGAAACTATATCGTCACAATAGGTAGCTAGGCAAACGCCTTATTGTGACAAAATTGGGCTTACGAGACGCAATTTTAAGTCTTACGTGACAACACGTTTCGTCACCAGAAGTGACCACCTGTGACGAATACATGTTTCGTCACAACACGTTGTGACGAAAATACAATATGTCATGAAAACCCTTACGCGACGGGCCTGTTAGGACGATTCTTGCGATGAAAACTTTTGTCACAACAGGTTGTCGTGACGATATTTGTTACTGTTGTGACAAAATATTTCGTCACCAAAAATCTTTTTTTTTTGTAGTGATATATATGGGCCAAATAAACCCTTTTATGTTTGTATATATCTATATATCATATATATATACACGTATCATATATACATAGTACATATATAGGTATATAAGTAATTATATTTATATAGTTGATAAATAGACACATAGTATATATATATATATATATCTACATAATCATGATTCAGAAGATCATAATATAGATTAGCGAAATAGGTGTATATATAAATAATATACTTACTTATGCCTATATAAGACGCATATATATATATTTATATATTTATGTTTCATTATATTGACATATGTATGTATGTTGCCGTGTACATATGTATATATATATACATATTATTATGTTTTGATTATATTTTAGTTTAAATTTGGTATTTCATATTATGTATATATCTATATTAAATAGATTATGAGATATTATTTTCTATTACGAGATATTATTTTCTATTACTTTATTTCATATTGATAATATTATTTTCTAAGATGTTGGAATCATATGTTGAAATATGGAAGCAAGACTTCCAAGATTATGCTATGTGCACAAATTGTGATTATGAAACGGGCCCGAAATATATAGGAGTGGTTTGGGTGAGTTCTGCTAGGACATACCAATGGGGTAGCTGGCTGTAAGAGTTCTCACTCCCACCATCTCCAATTCCCCCCTTATGTAGATGGAGTGATCTATATAAGACAGTGGGTTGTAGGAAAATTTTGGCGTAATACCCGGGGTACGACCATTGGAGGATAAGACAGGCGGAAGTAATGTGCTGGTTGTTATTTCGGCCGGGCGAGTCATAAGGGTCACTGTTAGGTGACGAGAAAGGTTCGAAATGAAAACATACGTTTTTATGTGTAAAGTAATCATATGTGTCTATGTGCAAATCACACACACGAGCACCTTATGTGTTTAAGTAATGTTTCTACTCAACTGTATGTTGATCGTGTTCATATGATATATTTTTTTAGATAAGCCCGATATTAGCTTAAATAAAGGCGAGGAGGAAGAACCCTTTGAATCCTTTTATTAGAAAGAAAGCGACGAAATTCCGCTGCGTACTTATTATTTTGTAATTGTTGACTTTATGTATGTTGTGAACGTACTTTTGTGTCCGGCGTTTTGAATCCGGCGTTTTGAACTGGTTGTATTATCTTGACATTTTGTTATATATTTAAGCATGTTTTCTATTACTTACTTTTGAATGTAAATTTTTAACAAACTTGGTTACCGGGATCGTTATATGTTAATTTCCATTTAGATTTTCAAAGTCAAGACAAATCCACGGATTTCACGGTGTTCATCGAAGTTTTCAGCGTTTGATTCGTGATCAAGCTACTCAGCCCACGAATAGCGTTATTGGAATATCAAATCAAATTCGGAAAAAAGAATCAGGGGATTAATCTTTTAGAGATTATTTTCCACTAATTCATATTCTTTTCAAATATTTGTCACATATATTTCTCGACTTGTAATTTGTATTTACAAAATACGAAATTTTGTGTGAACACCTTTCCATCAGGTTCGCAAGCTCAAATACCCAATTTTATGCCACCCACTTATGGATTCTTGCCCCCATCAAATGCTACCGAAGTCCCTTTTGTTGCATCATCATCATCGAAAACGAGTAAGCTAATAGGTCAAAACAATTGTGACGGTGACAATGATGAGAATGATATATGATGTCGACAATTATCTTGTTATTTCTATTTGGTGAATATGTGTGTATATATGTAGAAGATTTGAGGAAGGTGATGCCTTTTGTGGATAAAGATATGACTTGATTAGGTATGATGGATAGATAATTTGGAGTTGATCATGATTGGTGGATGAATGTTTGCGATTTTATAATGATGGGTATTGAATTATTTAAAAAAATTATAAAGTTTATTAATGATGTTTTACAGATATTGGTGTATGTTTGGCATTGGTTTGTGGTGATTAATGTTTTTTTGGTATTTTTGTGACATTAAATTTTAGGTTTTGAAAAAACAAAAAGAATTGGGGATTTGGAAATTTAAAGAGTTGAATTTGATATTACAGGTCAGGTTTGGCAACTATGGAATCTGTGACCGAAATTTCGGTTACTATAATTTCCATTCTATGACCGAAAATTCGGTCACTATAATTTTCATTCTGTGGCCTTCTCTTTCGGTCACCATTTAGGTAATTTGTGGCTGACATTTCGGTCACTAGTCTTTCCTTTCTATAACCGAAATTTCGGTCACCATTCAGTCAATCTATGACCGATTTTTCGTTCACTGTTCTTCCCATTCCGTGAATGACCATTCGGTCACTATTCATTTAATCAGTGACTGAATGCTCGGTCACTATTCGCTTCATTCTGTAACCGAGACTTCGATCACTATTCATTCTGTCTGTGACCGAAATTTTAGTCACTATTATTTTTTTTGTGACTAAAAGTTCAGTCTCAAAGTTGGTCACAAAATGGTCAGTCACAGATTCGATCACCAAAAACTGTGACGAAGGTTTTCGTGACTGATTTTTTTGGCCACAAATCTGTTTTTTGTGACCGATTTAAGCCAAAATCGGTTACAAAAAATAATTTTTCTAGTAGCGTTCTGCGATCCTATAATTTTGTCGAAAATAGCTACGTTTGACAAGATTTACTTCAGGTTTTTGTTGATCATGTATAAGGTATAAAGTACATTTAATTTATTAAATGTGGTACTTACTTGATATAAATTTCGACTTCACAGTTCAACAGGACATGTAGTTTAGTGGAGTTATACTCCTGCAAACTCTCAAAATAGTGTTCCTTACATGCTCCTAATGGACGACCTGGTTGATTCAAAACCAACAAAGTTGATTGTACCGAAACGTCAAGATCACCATCATCGTTTCGTGGTAAGCGCGTACTCATTGACTGCACATGGGAATTAAAGTAGAAGGAGCAAAATTTTGCAATCTCACGCCAGAGATAGGCCTCACATATAGACCCTTCTACTTGAGCGTTTTGTTTAACTGTTTTTTTGATCTTACCCAAATACCTAGAACATTATTAAAGATAATTCCTTTGTAATAAATAACAATGTATAAGATAAATTAAGTTATGCAATGTACTCATAAAAATATATTGACTAACCTTTCAAACGGATACATCCATCTAAATTGCACTAGACCACCATTACGAGCCTCATTGATCAAATAAATAGGTAAGTGCTCCATTACATCGAAAAAAGCTGGAGGAAAAATTCGTTCTAATTTGCATAAAATTATCGAAATATTTTTCTCCATCTTGTCAAGATCATCGTGTCTCAATGTACTTGAACACAAATCTTTGAAAAATTTACTCAATTCGGCTAATGACTTCCAAATATCGTCGGGCAATTCCTTGGATGCGATGGGCAATAATTGTTCCATGAATATATGACAATAATTACTCTTTATGCCATGGATTTTTGCTTCTTGTGAGTCTATACAACGACTTAAATTGGAGGAATACCCATCTGGCATTTTTAGTTGTTTAATCCACTCACATTGCTCTCTTCTAGTATAGCGTGAAGGTGTACTTAGCTTTTCGCTTCCCCTATTGCCTGCTTGACTTTTACAAAAATTCTAACTCACGCCGCCTGCAAAGCCGTGTCATATCCATCCGTGCATTTGCATTGTCTTTAGTGTTTCCTTTGATGTCCATAACTGTGTTAAAAATGTTAATCAAACACATTTTTTTCAATATGCATGACATCCAGGTTATAACGAATTAAAACATCTTTCCAGTATGATAATTCCCAACATATACTTTGTTTTGTCCAATTGTGTGTCATACCATACTCAGAAAACTTATCCATATGCGGCTGCTCAGTAATTTTTGATAAATAAGTTTGGCCATTTGATGACTATCAACTTTCAGTGGTGCCGTGTCGAACTCAATCTTATTTTTCTTGAAATTCGATGTGTTTCTTCAAAAAGGATGATTCATTTCAAGAAATCAAACCAAGTATTTTTCCTTCCATGTTTGAATGTTACGGCCTTACCGTAACTCATACAATATGGACATGCTAATTTACCAGCAGTCATCCAACCAGATAGCATCCCATATGTCCAAAAATTATTAATTGTCCACATCAATGTAGCTCTCAGTATAAAATTTTGTTTCATTGATGGATCATACGCCTCAACACCCACATCTCAAAGTTTTTTCAACTCATCAATAAGTGGTGGCAAATACACGTCGATGTTGGCTTTCAGATTTTTTGGCCCGGAAATTATGCATGTCAAAAACATGTAGGGCATTGACATACACATCTAAGGTGGCAAATTATACGGTGTTACAATTACTGGCCAACATGAATAAGGCAATGCTAATTGAGAATAAGGTGTAAATCCATCATAACACAAAACAAGTCTAACATTTCTAGGTTCAGCAGCGAAATCATGGTAAAGTTCATCAAAATTTTTTCATGAATTCCAATCGGCTGGTAAACACATAACCCCTCCCGGTCGGCGATGATCTACATGACATCTAATGTATGGTGCTGAACTCAAAGATGCATGCAAATGTTTTAATCGTGGGATTAGTGGTAGGTAATGCATTTGCTTAACTG
Organism: Petrea volubilis; assembly: GCA_026212405.1. Classification (NCBI taxonomy): domain Eukaryota; kingdom Viridiplantae; phylum Streptophyta; class Magnoliopsida; order Lamiales; family Verbenaceae; genus Petrea; species Petrea volubilis. Next base: position 17,025,205 of record CM047876.1, on the reverse strand, counting down.
GGAATGTGTTTGCGTCGACCTTGACTTCTGTCAAGAATTTCTCGATGTCTAGGGGCACTATAGAATTTACATTCCGTCGCGGTAGAATCAATGTTATAATACAACATGCATCCATTTACACAACAATCAATTTTATAGCTAACCAAACCTAATTTTTTTACAAGTTTCTGCACCTCATAAAAGTTTGTTGGGAGGTTAAGCGAGGTTGGCATTACTTCAGACATTAATTGTATGATTTCATCAATACCGGCCCACGCAATATTGTAGTCAGTTTTGATACTCATTAACCTTGCCGCAATAGATAAAGGCGAGTGATCCTCACACCCACGCCAAATTGGTTTGTTAAATTCACTCAAAAGATCAAAGAATTTTTGTGTTTCCATATTTGGCGCCTCTTCCACAATAGGTTGTCCATCGTTATTCCCCGCACCAACCATATCATCTACAACAACATGTTCCCTAGCGACATCAAAACACATCTCTGCATATCTTTGTAGGGGATTATTGTTAAGATTAATGGATGTACTTGGTTGACCGGACGATGTATTAACTTGAATGAGTCCTACCTCACCATGATCTATCCAAAACCAATAATTTGCTTTAAAACCGAAACAGAGAAGACGTTGCCTAACTTTAAACGATTTTAGAACAACCCACTTCTTAACGCATTTTGCACATGGACATTGAATCATTTGAGACTGTATAAACTCTTTGCAACATTTAGCATGTTCTATAAATTTATCAATTCCATCCATAAACGAGTTTAAAAGCCCCGATGAATTAGCCTCAGTCCTTCTATACATCCACATCCAATGCGAGGGTATTTCCATCTACATATTAAAGATTTACTAATTATTATACCATTGTTTATACTTAATTACTATATCATCTAACTTTTCATTGTTACAAATTCTACATTTTACATAAATTCAAACACAAGCATCATATTACAAAATGTATACAAACATTTCACAACAACTAAAATATACATGATTATATATTATTTACTAATTATATATTGTCATAAAATACATACCACCCCCTTATCTCGCCACAACATGCAAGCCAGTATAAACCACAACAAACAATGGGAAAGCTTCACCTCTTCCCCCAACTGCCATCCACCATCTCCGCATCTCATACTACCTTTTTAATTATAAACTAACTAATAACATATATATATATATATACACACACACATCTAATTATAACTATGCATATCCAAGCAATGGCTCGTATTAGCAAAGGTTAGACATACGTACCTTTCCGATGTTTATACCAAAGTTATGTGCAAATGAAGTAGAACAAGTGAAATACCCACAATTTCAAGACAAATAAATAAATAAATTACAATAATATTTCAATAATTTACATCAACAATTTATAAAACAATTTACACATTACAAAAGAACACATATAAAACACATTAATTTACACATAAAAAATATACATTAAAAAATAAATAATATATTATCACACATATCATCTAACACATGTAACATTTGTTATCAACAATCAATAATTATATTAAAATACATGAATTTATACAATGCCTAACACATAAAATATGTGAATTTATATATCAAAGCACTAAAATACTTAATATGTAAAATAACCAAAAATAAATTATAAACCAAAAAACTAAACTGGTAGAAAACGTTAGGGGGCGGTAGCGGTGGCAGTGGGGGCGCTTGGGGGTGTGCGGGTTTTGAAATTGGAAAGAAACAAAGAAAATAGAAGAGAAAGGAAAGGAGAAGAATTTAAGCTTAAAAAGGGGGGGTGGGGTTCCCCCAGTTTTCTGGGAAAAAATTAAAAAAAAAATCGGGGCAAATTTTCCCCAGTTTTCCCACTGTGTTTTTTTTAAAAAAAAATCAAAATAAATTTCCCCCGATTTTCCTTCGGTTTTAATAAAAAATTAAAAATAAACCCGGGAAAAATATTCCCCCGATTTTCCCTCGGGTTTTGTAAACAAAATTAAAAAAAATGGTTTGTTAACATATTTATATTTTTGACATAATTTACTTATGTATTAATTATAAATATAAGTATTATTTTGCATAGAATAATTTAAATATATTAAATTTGATATTTTTATTATTTTTGATATATTATGTGAGATAATTATATAGTTAAAATTATTTATGTTATGTTAATGCCTACAATTGAAAAATCAATTTACTTTCGACGAAGTTTATATCTAAATTCTCATTATTTTTAGAGATAATAAATTAAATGGGTAATCCCATTAACTTGATATATCAAAAGGGAAACATGTCAGCTAGCTTACTATATGAAAAATATTCTTCCCTATAAATAAATATTTGATATCATAAAAGGTTTGAGTGTTGATGTGTTAGCAACAAAGGCACGAGCACGGAATAAACAAGAATGACTTGAGTATGCCTTTTTTTTCCTCCTTCAAATTACAATTTCTCTTTAATTTTTCTTTCTTCCTTACTTTCCTTAATAACTAAATCCCAATAACAACAACAACAACAACAATAATAATAATATAAAGTCTTGCATACAGTTAGAAATAGTCTCAAAAAGTTCTCAAGGTCCAATTTTATTTTACCGAATATGTAAACCGAGAAGCTACTCGTTTAATATTATTATTATTATTATTATTTTGGTACAAGCAACTTGTTTATAAAAGACAAAGTGAATAAATATGTCTTATACTGAAATCTTTCTTCTGATTTAAGATTGTAATTTTCTTATCATTTTTTTTGTTTCTTCATTTCTTTCTCATAAATTTGGTGTTTGGATTCCACCCATATATCTAATATTTAACTACACACTATATATATTTCACTAAAAAATAATATATAAAATATGATAAAAATAAATAAATTTTTAGGCGTATGATTTGACCCACACTAAGAATTTTCTAAAACATAATGCCATACAAATATCTTTACCTTTCACAGTAAAAAGCTGTAAAATCTTCAACGACTCTCTGAAGCTAATCAGTAACAATTTATTTTAGCAGCATTTCGATCATCTACATTTACTCTTTTATCCTTTTTCTGATCAGTCCTTGACAATACATTAGGGGTAGTATTGTCATTTCACCTACCTCAACACCACCCATGTATTGGCACAAATTTTCTATAACATTCACATAGACCACAACTTGTGCGTGGTTGTGTTTGTGTGTGTGTGTCTGTGTGTGTGTGTGTAAGTGTATATTGGGGAGTTCGATCATGGAAGAGGAATGGGTTCAAGAAGGACCAAGGAGAGTATATGGCCACTAGATTGATCATCTTGAGCACCATGGCCATCCATCTTCATGCTGTTACATGCACTGCCCAATTCATGCAAAATTCATTGAACCTTTTTTGAATTCCCTTGAATAACCAACTTTCATTACTACATCCTTGTTTATTTTCTTCCAAGTTTTGAGCTGATCAGATTCTTGATGAAAAGCACAAGATTCCTCCTCTTCGAATTTGAGGATTCACCTATCAATGCTTGACTAATTTCTCTTTGAATTGATCCAGTTGTGTCGCAAAACAATAAGCATGAACGGATTTTGTCCTTGATTTTTCCACGGTTTATATTTTTAATAAAAAAATTGAAAAAGTTATGCAGGGGAAATTTCGCCCGTTTTTCTCACGGTTATTTATAAAAAAAAATATTTAAAAATAGACCGGGGGAAATATTCCCCAGTTTTCCCTCGATTTATAATTAAAAAATTCAAGAAAAAAAATCGGGGGAAAAGTTCCCCCGAGTATTAACTAAAAACATTCAAAAAAAAAATCGAAGGAAATTTCCCCGAGATTTGCCCTGATTTTTAATTAAAAAAATTCAAAAAAAAAATCGGGGGGAAATTTTCCCCCGGTATTTAATTAAAAAATTCAAAAAAAATTGGAGCAAATATATCTGAAAATGTCATTTTCTCTTACCTATTGTCATTTTCTCCTAATAAATGTTCTTAAATGCTAAGATCTTGATAAGATTCTTGATAGGCATAACAAATCAGATAACTACAAAAATATCTTATCATATCCTATCTTATCTTATCTTATCTTATCTTTATCCTATCCTATCTTATCCTATCTTATCTTATCTTATCTTATCTTTATCCTATCCTATCTTATCATATCTTATCTTATCTTATCTTTATCCTATCCTATCTTATCCTATCTTATCTTATCTTATCTTATCTTATCTTATCCTATCCAATCTTATCCTATATTATCCTATCTTATCTTATCTTATCTTCTATGCATTTATTATAAATTGACCTTATAATATAAAAATCCTATTTCTTGCCCTAAACTCTATAAAAAGGGACCATTGTCTTCATGTTTCCACAAACACTCAAAAATCCCGCCTAAACCACCCACCCCCACACTCACTCCATTCTCAACCCACAAAACACTCTATTTTTATAGCATATCTTCCATACACATATATGTATCAATAAACCCTTCTTTTTTCACATATATATACCGATTAGCCTTCTATATATCTTCTTATTTCCTCAAACACGTTTAAAAAGGAGGCTACCAAGTCGATCTAGTCAATTCAAGTCTATAAACTTGATAAACTCCTTAGGTGAGTGCTTTGTCAATTCCTTTCTGGGGCTTTGAACTATATGATATAAATATTATTCGTATAGCCTACCCTATTAAATTTATGCCATCAAATCTTTCGGAAAATGTTTTCCATACATATAAGACAAGTTATTTTCAAAAATATTGTATTCTATGATATTGTCAGTTGTACCTGTTCCGAAATGATTTTTGACACCTTTGGGATATCATATTTTAATTATATTTCTATGTATCCCGGTTGTAAAAATAAGTTATTGCTTTGTTGACAAGTTGTGAGCCATATCTGTTCCGTTATATTTTCGTTTACCCTTGGGGACGCCCTTGGGAAGTTTGGGCCCGGGTACTTATAAGAGGAATTTTATCGGGCGGAACGGACCGTCGATGGAACCTTTTATATGATACCATTCCGTGAAATCAATTTCTACGTACAGCCGGAGGATGACTGTAGTAGGCATTGGAGCGATGTATTGCACGGACGCGTGATACATCTCCGTCTTGTTCAGTGTCGAGGTGGCTTCTCGACAAGGGAGGCATAAGGGTTTCTATTATGATTTATCTGTTTTGGGTAGCAATAAGGTTGGAGATTCCGTTCATGGCTCACCATCTGTCTTGTTCAAGTTTGTGTATACACACCTTTTTATGATTCATTATTTTGTTAGTTTATGACTCTTATTTTCAATTTATATATTTATATGTATATTCCCGCCTCACTAAGTCATTTGGACTTACCACCCCAAGTTCTTTCTGTTCATTGCCTCAGTTTCAGGAAAATAGGTTGAGGGGACTCGGTTAAGGCGATTGGAGCTTTACCAATCATTAGCACATAGTTGTTTATTCTGTATAGCAGACTGGCTTATTTAATAGAAAATGGAAAATCACTAGTTAAAGTTTTTTTAGTTGGATAGTTGTACCTACAGTTCTATGTAACTTAATTGCATTTTTGTTTATCTCGATTTTAATATTGGGCAGTACTAAATAAGTTGCAAGTATTGCGTACCAATTGAAAAAAAATTGGTACTCAGCAAGACCGTTGAGTGAGCCCTACTCGTATAGGATGATCCTAGCGAGCGGGGTGTCACAAAATATTCCCCTGGATTTCCCCTGATTTTTAATTAAAAAAATAAAAAAAATTCAGGAAAAATTTTTCCCTGGATTTCCCCTAGTTTGTAATTAAAAAATTCAAGAAAAAAAAATGGGGGAAATTTTTCCCTAATTTTTAGTTAAAAAGTTCAAAAAAAAAAACAACCGAGGAAAATTTTCTTCTAGATTTCCCCCGGTTCAAATAAACTTTTTTTAAAAAAATTGAAATACCATTTTCTGCAGAATTCCAGCGGATTTTTGCGCCGGATATTACTTTTCGCCTCTCCAGCCGGAATTCCACCGAAATTTCCCTGGTTTGAATTCGGCAGAATATTCCCCCAGTATAGTTCCTCTAGAATCCGGCATTTTTCCTATAGTGCTTTAATAATTTAACGCACGCTATCCTAGCTAGGAACCGAGTGATTGCCCATGTAGCGATTGGGGATGCCAAACTTAATCGAGGATTTCAAATTCGAAATCCTGCGGTCGGCACAGCCACTATTTCCTTTTTTCATTTTTAAGAATACAATATGAAATATAGATATACCAAAAGTTCTTGATATTTTTTTAGATCGCATGTCAAACATACCCAAAATCATATAAAGACATAAATCAATCCAGATTTATGAATATGAACATGGATCAACGATATATGATAAGTCCGTAATTATAATTGATTTTTATGTTTATTTGGTAGGACTTATCATGTTTTTTTCTCATTTCGAGCCTTATTATGCGTAAGTTTGAGCTAAATTGTTGTTTTGTAGGTAAGAAGGGAAAACGACTATAAAGGGCATGAAAAGTGGAATCAAAAGCTGCGTAGTTACGCAAACTCTTTCGAGTAACAACCCAATGCAAGAATTCTTGAGTACTTATCCAAGGTCAGGGAGTTTGAAGAAAAACTAAATCTGCAAATTTGCATATGTACGCAGAATATCTTGTGTACATAGGCAAAGTCTGCGACAACAATTAACAACTTTCCATTTTTGACTGAGGTGCTGATTTGGAAAGATTTGTTAGACGTTTCTCTACAACTTTTGAGTCCAGATTCAAGTAGAATTCAAGGGGAGATGTTTTTTTTTCAGATCTAGATAGATTAAAACTCTGGGATGCTTGTGACATTCATAATTTTTTGTTTTCATTTTTACTTTTTTTCTTCTTGGGTTCGACTTTGATCTTTACGGGGATTCTTGTGGAGAACGGAAGAACGGAGAAATTGAGATCGAAGGGAAGAACAACCGAACGAGAGGAGTTTTGCGCCTGAAATTTTCAGCAATTAAGTTCTTTCTTCTCTTTTCATGAATTCTCTTCCATATTTCGTTCTTATGTTTAATCTCATTATGAATTAATTTCAATTAAATGTAAGGATGGTGTAGTTCATCGTTGTTTTGCTATTCTATGAAAATCCCGTGAGTTTGAATTTGTTTTCGTACATTTTCTTTGTTGTGTGATTCTTGTTTAATGGTTTAATACGTGGTTAGGGTTTGATCACCCCTAATTATCGAATTTGAGAATCATGATGAGGTCGAGAAATGATTCACGATATTAGCTCTAATTAGACGAGATCAATTGGGTTAAAGTTGCATGAGAATGAATTTAACTTTGATTGAGTCTTAAGACAATGTTTAAAAATTCATACAAATACTTCTAAAGTTGTGATTAATTGAATGAGAATTGGTTAATCTTAGGCTTAGAGAAATTGTATGAATTAATTCCGCAATGCTCGAGAGAGATTGTGGATACATGTGTTCCTAGGCTTCACACAACCACGAAACCACTCAACCTAGGGATAGGATTAGAATAGCGAATTTGGTGAATGAAACCACCTTACACTTGCATTTCCCGCCTTGATTATTTGTTAGTATTATTATTCGTAAGTTGTTTTTAATTAAGAAGGTAGGAATCTTTTAGTAATACAAAATCACTACCCAATTTGATCCATTTAGCTAAACAAACACAAGTCATTTTTACAGGCCAAATCACAATCTCTGTGGATTCGACACTCTACTCACTTTATATTACTTGTACGACTGCGTGCACTTGCGCAAGTCCCAACAATATATATCAAGCATAAATATATATATTATAAAACAACTAAAGCATGCTCAAAAAAATCAAATCACAACTGAATAAATCAAGATAAACAACATATTTGATTATTTATCTAGTCCTGTTCTGATACCACTTTGTAAAAAAACTTTAACAAGATATGGATTCCAACGCAACAATCCATAATACGAGACCAAATACGATTCTTATGAATCAATTAAGCACAAGATTTGTAGTAATTAAATAACCAAATAATGTTTTAACCAAAATCAATAATGCATTAGAGATGTGGAAGAGAATTGGATCTACGGTTAGTGATCTTCCAAGCCAAGAAAAAATAGTATAACTTTTCTGTATTCTCTCTCTTAGATGAGACAGAAAGAAAAATGTCGTTATTTTCTGGCTTAAAGGCCATGTCCTAATATAGCTGATGTATCACACTTTAAATATATGTCCATCAAACATAATTAAAGTGTGACCAAACTTCTACACATAAAAAGCCCATACTCAATATAATATTTCTATAAGCCCATTAAATTTGTTTCTTAATGGATCACACAATTAGGTTCCTTTAACGAGATAGCAGACTATGTACAATAAATTAATATATGAGACCACCAAATTAGAGAAAAACCCAACAATTTATCCTTTCATTCAAATTATATGTTTTTCATTTTTCATGCTTAAGTTTTCTTTTATTTTTCAACTTTTAGTAGAAGTTGAAGTTGAAGTTGAAGCTCTTTTGGTCGGTCCTGCCGAAGACTCGATGAATTTATTGGTCTGCTTTTATATTTCTTTGAGGATTGAGATATTTGTTAAACTTAATATTTCTATTGGAGATTTTAATATCTTTACAGTTTGGTTGGTTCTTTAAAATTTTAAGATTTCAAAAGATTAGACATTGAGCTTTTGTTTTTGTATTCATTTTAACTCATGATTATTTTTATATTCATTTCAACTCATGTTATTAATGATTTAGAAAGATCAATGCTTAGTTTTTGTTTTCAATATTTCTGTATTATTTGTAACCTACATTATGAGGATTATCTTTATCCATTTATATATAGGTGGAGTTATGGTTTTAAAATATTGGTTCAACTCTTTTTTTCCCCAGTTTTTCTCCATTGTAATCTCCCTTATGTAATAAGTGTGTTAAAAATCTTATTGCTATCCAAAAAGTAAGACATAAAAAATTCAGGCAATTTTTCATATTAATTGGTATGAACATGCAAAAAGTATATTAGGAACGTGATATTCATAAAAAATACATTAATAACAAATATTCGTAAAATGTCATATAATTAAATAAACTGTATTGCCTCCATAGAAACATGCGGAATTGTGTGATTTGCGCCAAATGCATTGTTATTTTCCAATGGAGTGCTACCGGGTACAAAATCTTCATCTTCCGAGCTAGAAGGATCGTGCACTTGATTTCCTAGACATTTTATGTCAAAATATTTGTGTCAAATGCCTTATTGTAGTGGTTTAGCTAATAAATTTATTTGAAAAGAGGGCTAAGAAGATGTTAGCATACACCTACAGAAGTAAAGAGTTAAAAACTGTTATACATAGTTTTGTAACACTATATAAATTCCAAAAAAAAACCAAATAACATCATATTTCTTTTTGATGTGGTCAGAATGTGGAAGTTCTCCTCGGGCTGACATGGAGTCCCTATCCTATAAATGCTGGTGGCTTCTTGTCTTGCTAGGATAGAAAACACTTAAGTCTAGCCGAAAGCGTTTCCGATGAAAACACTCCGATGCTTAAGTTAGCATAGTAATAAAGAATAATCAAGAATGTGCAAAAAATCGGGCAAAAGGTAAGTGTATATGGTGTGTGTTATCTTTGCGTGGACACCTCCTTAGAGTATTTATAGTGGGTTGTGCCCTGGGCTAGCTCCTTGGAGCCTGGGTCAAGTGTGTTATCCTATTTACCCATAGGACAACTAGATCGACATCAACTTAGGACATCTTGGTGGCTGCAGAACAGGCTAGCCCACAACTAAGATTTATGGCGATTGTCAAGGATGACAGCGACATCATGAAACTCTGTCAAAACCCTGCTCAATGTGTCACATCCCATCGCCCACTTGACATTGGGTGGTGCATACTCGAGGAGAGGGATCCATGACGAGGTGGGTGGCCTTCCTCAAGGGGAATTCTCCTCTATGGAATCTGACCGTGTAGAGAGTTTAGCTGGAGAGTCTGTTCTGTGCGAGCCCGGCCAACACGTGCGACGGGGTCAAGGCCCATGATGTCATGTATATATCTCGTATCACTTTTCATGAATTAAATAATCTTTCATTGAGATAATCAAACAAATAATAAATAAATCGATCGGATGTACATAATTGAAACATATAGATAAAGTAACCATACTTGATTTTTGCTCAAATTGTAGAAAATGAAATTATGATCATAAAATGACTAATTTAGTGAAAATATAAATATAATTAAGAGGGTGTTTAACTAAGTTTACTCTAATGAGCTTATAAGATATTTTTGTAGCTTATAAACTCCTACATTTTATTTAAAAATTTTATTAAAATATTTAGATGAAATAAGATCATGTGGATTATAGAGCCATGACTTAAGAAGTTTGTGAACTACTATGATTAAAAAACACTATTGGAAGAGCTGAAGTTAGTGGAAAAGAGCAAACTATCATTATTTTCTAATAACTCGGCTACCATCAACGCAACACATAATCCAATTCAATATGATCGAACGAAACACATAGAGATTGATCTACATTTTATCAAGGAGAAAGCGATAAATGGTTCACTAAACACATTTCATGTGACATCTAAAAAACAATTGGCTAATGTGTTTACCAATGGGCTTGGTAACACAATATTTCATGCCTTAATTTACAAGTTGAGCATGTGTGATATCTATACATCAACTTGAGGGGGAATGTTGAATAATCTTATCATCATTGAATAAGTCGGTTAGATGTCACTGAATTAGTTGTGGAGTTTAAATATGTTACGGGCTTACCTTATTAAGTTATAATTTGTGCTATAAAATCCTCATTTGCTAGTGGAATGAACGTCCAACGGAAATGTTTTAATTTGAGATTTTAACACTAAATGAAACGATTAATCTTCATAGTAGCAAAAAGGTTTTTTCTACATGTAAGAATATAAAAGATAGAGCGAATTTATAAATAATTATAAAGGGGTTTTAGTAATATTCCATGGAAAATTTTCAAGTTGGGAGATTATTGTTAAATTTGTCCAAAATATAGAGTTCGTCGTTACTTTGGTTTTAATTTTATAAAATGTCCAGACTAGTCCCACTCAACAACTTTATTTTTCCAAACTATTCACACCCTTACAAAACTAGCGTGAGTGACATGTGCAAGTCATGTACACCATTAGTGAGGGGCTTTTGGGGAGGGGTTGGGGAATATTATTGTATTCAATGTGTGCGCTAAATAAAAAAAAATAAAACATCTTAATTTCATATATTATATTTTAATAAATTAAATTATAAATATTTAGTAATTTTTTATAAGAATAAAATTTTTTTAGTATTCATTAAATTGAAAATAAGTAAAAATTAAAAAAAAATAAAATATCATAAAATTATATGATTGAAAATAATTATATAACAAAGTTGAAAATATTTAATAATATTACATTAAAGAGATGAGAGAAATTACAAAACTAAAACTAAAAGAATGTGTATTGTAAAGGAATAGGAGAGAAGGGGGAAAAAAAATGGTGATATGTCAAAAAAGTAAAAATAGCAAAGTGATTATTAAAAGGATCTCTCCTTTTACATAATAGTATAGATATAATCACTGTTTCCCACATATCATGTTGCTTGTGGCTCAATACTCTTTATTGGGGGGAGGGGGTGTGGAGGTTTGAGATTTTGTTTTTCTAGTTACATATTTTACAAATTCAACTTTTAATGTGGTGGTTCTTTTTCTTTTTCATTGTTTTGGACAGTTGGCACTCCTGTGTAATACAGAATTGGCATGAGTCAATTTCTTAGAATTTTATTATTAGAAAACTAATTAAGTGGCCACATTCGATGTGTGTATTAAATAAAAAGATATTTTTTTTAATTTTATATTGATTTTTTGATAAATTGAATCATAAATATTTATTAATTTTTTATAAGAGTAAAAAACTTTTTATTATTCATTAAGTTTAAAATAAGTAAAAACAAAAAAAAAATTAAAATAAGATAAAACTCTATAATTGAAAATAATCATATAAAATAAGAAAAAGCAAGTTCATTTTGGTTTGAAATAGGCTTGGTATAGAGGATTTTCCCTTCAAAACCGAGTATAGTTACATTTTTCTCCCCGAAAGCCCCTCACTAATAGCGCACATGACTTGGATAGCAAAAGTTATGGAGCAAAACTAATTTGAGTATTTTTATATTAAATTGGAGACGAACTTTGTATTTTGAGACCAATTTAATAAGAATCTCTACAAGTTGGTGACGCTGTTGCTACAAATTTCAAATTCCATCTTAGCTTGATAAAATAAAACAACATAATAAAATTGAGCTTTAAAATCAGTATCTAAAAATCTAGTTTGTTGATTGTAATAACGACTACACCCATCGCATGTCGATTTGCCATTAAATATTTGACTGGAGTAGGGAGATGGAATGAAACATAATACAATTTCTAAGTTATGGGGAATTGTTGTAGCCAAATAATAATAATCAACGTGTTTTTTTTTTTTTTTTTGATATTGACCATCTGGTTTCGATTCATTGGCTGATTAATCCGGATCGAATACTATAGAGGCCCATTATGAGGCTATCCTCTCAACTCAGTTGCTTCATTCACAATATCAAAATTTGAACTCTAAACGTTGTCTAGAATGAATTATGAGAAAAAGAAATGATACTTTCCAATCTCCTCGGTAAATCTTATGACCTACCAGCAAATATAACTATATTGTTGTGTGTGTTATTTCTCTTCGTTTAGAGTTACCTTCTTTTTTTCCATAAGATACTTTTCCAGTGTGCATTAAGCAATCACAAGTGGAAACTAAAAATTAAAATTTTCAAATAATGGATACAATACAAAACATAAGCTTTAATTTAGTGCCCTACTTAGCTGGGCAATACCCAGATACATTTTTAACAATATAACTACTGGGCAAAAGCAACAGCTTTGATGTTCAACTTAATAATTTCTCTACATTGTTTTCCACAAGGATAAAAGTCATCGATATATATATATATATAAATGTTCAACTTTGATCAGTTGAACTACTTTATTGATAGCAGTGCTTAACAGTGTCTGCCCTTTCCTGGTTCATGGGATTGGTTCGGTCCGCCATCACAGTAATCCAGGCTTATAAGCTCTCTCATCGTCATCACCTGCCCAACAATCATTTAGAGCTCGTTTGGATAAGTTAAAAAAAAAAAAAATCAAAACGTACTTGTTGCATAGTTTTTTTAGTGCAGCTTTTTTTTTTCGCTTTTTAAATTAAGCAATTTTGCGTTTAAATATAATACCTTAAAAGTATTTAAAAGAGTGTTTTTTTTAAGCTACTCTGAATAGCTTCTAGAAAAAAGCTATTTTTAGGCATTTTTCCTCGCTTCTACTTCTTAAAAAGAGCCCAACCAAACACAGGGGTTGTTATGCGAACACTTCTCCTTTTGAAAAAGTATAAATTGTAGAAAAAATTGAAAAAAAAAATGTGAGTGATAAAAGTGGATTGTTTTTGAAAAGTAAAAGTAAAAAGTAGTAGTTGAATTTTCAAAAGTAACTAAAAGTTGAAAAAAATAACCTAAAGTTGCTTCTAACTTTTAGCGTATTTTAATTTTTTTTAGTAAAAGCAGTAAAATAAAAACTACACAACTACTTTTTTTTAGTAGAAGTAAAAATAAAATCACTTTTTTATGGCAGTTGCAAACAACCCTATAATTTTTTCCTTGAAATGCGTTTTTCAACAAACAAGAAAGAGAGAGAGAGAGAGAGAGAGAGTGCCTTTTCTAGAAAAAAAAACCATCCAAACCAACTCACAATCTTAAGCAAATATTAGAACAAAAATGGGATGGTACAATCCAAGCTATTTATGTTTGTGCAAAATAAAAATAAAACATATAATTTAATTACATGTGTGAAAAATTGGAAAATGAAGAGTACATAATTTAATTATGTGTTTAAATTAAACATTTATTAATTTTTATATGCATATAATTTTTTTAGGATTATTAAATTTATGATAAGTGAAAAGTCAAATAATTTAAGATAAGATGAAATTATATAATTAAAGAAATAATTAAATAAGAGAGTTATAAAATGTTATCCCTACTAAATATCATTAGCTTAGGGGGCATATTAATTGGAAACAACTATAAATTGATCACAAAAAACGTCTCAAGAAGGTTGTTGAGATTGCCATTTTTTAGAGGCAACCTTAAATAAGCCTCCAAATTTTATAATTTGTTTCTAAAAGTTATATATGGAGGCAAATTGAAATAAATGGCTCCATTTTTTCGCAACCTACCTATGGGTGCCATTTTTTGAAAAGCCTCTTTGTATGTTAGTGGAGATATTTTTATATTTCTTAAAGACCAATAAAATAGCCTCCTAATATCACATTTGTTGTAGTGTATGTAGTGCGACATGAGATAAAGGAGCGACGAGATAGATTGAAAAAATAGGTTAAAAAGAAAAAAGAAAAAGAAGAAGAAAAGAACTTTGAATCGTGGAAGGGGAGGAAGAAAATATAAGATAGAAAAGATGGAAAGCAAATGACAAATCAAAATAGATTGATATACCAAAACAGTTAATAAACAGTGCTCTCCTTTTATATAATAATATTTTTATATAATAATGAAGTGTATCTCAACATTTTTATGCATGTCTTTCATGTTCTTGCGATAGCGTCACTTAATTAATTAGCAGTAATGGAAAAACTATAGCGTGTCGGATCAATGGATGAATTTATCGCGATTTAAAAAATAATGTAATTCATAATATTAAAATCATCACCCATTATGTATTTCACGATAACTAGTGATAAATTAACTGTATCAACAGCCTTCTTAACATTGATAATTAATATTAATTGGTAACAGTGATATATATATATATATACCTATAGAGAGAGAGAGAGAGACAGATAGACAGACAGACAGAGATCGCATTAAACTTGTAAAAATTATTGTTGTAAAAATTATATATATATATATATATAACATGTCACTTTGCGTGCATATCTAAGTCGTAGCAACTAAGACTTGTCACTTAGATTTTCTTTTCTGTGTTATGAACAGTATGTTTAGTGCATGATGTATTAGCTTAATTTGTGTGTATTGCCCTATGTCACATAAATCGAGTGCAGACGCGTGAGAGCATAAAGTTTTGAAAAAATTGAGTGTGAATGTGCTTTAAAGCGTCTATTAAAAATTATTTTATGTATAATACTAAATTATATATATTCAATGTAAAGCACATTTAAAAAGGGAGTATAAGCAAAATAATTTTACTAAATACTACCCTTGAATTATATTATTGATAATATAGTGTGATTAATTAAATTTATCAATTCTTTTCACAACTTAATTTTTTTTCATATAAATATGTAATTTATACACAAAAACTAGTCGCATGAGTGTCTTTAAATAAAAACTGGCTTACTGTTCTTATATATATTTTCTTATTATCTAACAATTAGAATTATTAGATGCTAATTGCATAAGTAAAAGTTTATTTATACAATATTTAACTAGGACATGTATTAATTTTTCTCAAGAAACAAAGTAATAACAAAAAAAGTTGCAAAAGTTTATATGTATCAAGTGAAAACCAAATCCTTACTCATTTTCTTTAATATTATGTTTAAAATATAGGCACGTGATATAGTAAAACTTAATGTGTGAATTGAGAAAGTTGAAGTAGTCTTAAAGTAAGAACTGGGCACTCGATTCCTCAATTCGAACACTCGGCGCGAAATTCTCAAGAAACAAAATAATAACAAAAAAAGTTGCAAAAGTTTATATGTATCAAGTGAAAACCAAATCCTTACTCATTTTCTTTAATATAATGTTTAAAATATAGGCACGTCATATAGTAAAATTTAATGTGTGAATTGAGAAAGTTGAAGTAGTCTTAAAGTAAGAACTGGGCACTCGATTCCTCAATTCGAACACTGGGTGCGAAAATGATGGGGATAATAGGAGAAATACACGACCTAAGTATTACCTTGCGCGGAAGATTAGGTAGGTTTCCGACACCTTTGACGCTGTGACTGTGACTTATCCCTGTGCAAGGTAGAACAAGTATTTGTATTAAATTGATTAGCATGCTTAGAAGAAAATACATTTTAAGCAACAATAAAAGTTTCAAAAAGTTTTCTATCAATCATGCACCTGAAGTTAAAGATGTGAAGAACAGGAGGAGAATGAAAAAGAACGTCTTCATTTTCTGAGGAAAAATATGATTAAGAGTTTGTGTGTTAAACAGTCAAATTTGATGCATTGGAGCAGATGGGCATCGGCTTTTTATCCTTGCATAAATGGAGCTGTGCCAAAACCATTATGGATATCACTCAAAATCTTTGTTGAAATTTTTTCGATCCCAATTTCCACTATAAAAAAATCCCCTCAAGGTCAACTATGCCATGTACACTAATATAGGAAAACTTTTATGTATTGAAAACTACTAATTCGAATGTAAATTCTTACATGGATTAAGTTTTGGTAGTCATCGATGACGATAACAATGTCACAATAATGATAATTTGATACCATTATATATATATATATATGTGTGTGTGTGTGTGTGTATAATTTAACAAGTCGAATGCATTTCAACTATGCACTAATTTTTGGCCATCAAAAGAAAATGTCTCGATGAACTAACTATGTATTTTTATGATATTATGAAATATAAAAATATATATACTATTAGTGATGGTAGTACCCAATTTACAAGAAATAATTGATAAAGATAGGGAGACCAAACAAGCTTCTTTAGGCTTGAGCACTTTGGGCGAGAATAGAGTGAATTTCGACCAAGTTCAAATCTTATCAAAATGACCACTAAAATACTTATTCTAACAACAATGGAATATAAGACATATTCCTAATATTCTAACAACCATATTCCCCCAAAATCTCGGTAAAGCCTCATTTGGCCCCTCCTATTTTCAAAACAGGAGAGATAGAACTGCCCTTCGAACTCTATATAAGGTGGACGACCCCAAAAGGAAAAAGAATATTAATCAACTATTCATGTTTTACAACTCTTTTTCTCAACTACATTCGATTTTCTCAACGATTTTTGTCAATTTTCATAGCTCTTATAGCTTTTCAAAACTTTGCGAGCTTAATTCAATAGAACGTTAATCTTTGTTTCACACGTACTCTCCCTTAAATTGCACAAGAGCGCGTAGCGCCTATTCCCAGTTTTTCATTCTACAATTTTGTGGTGCTTGAAAATACCGATAAATATCGGTCGGGATACTTGATTACATGAAGTCGTTGGGTAGTGTTTAAAAGTTGAAAATATTACAATGTCCACTTATAAAATAATATTTTATGATATTCCAATGAGATATTCTTGTAGTAGTGCTCCTTATCATATCGAAATCAATAGTTTATAATTTCGAGAGGGATTGTGGCACAATCAGAACCGTTGAATATAAAAAAGCTAGTTCATACATGCACAACGCCAAATTTCTTGCACATGCATCGAATTGTCAATGTAATGTTGGCCATGATATAGTTTGACTCCTACTCTTGCATGGTTTTAGGACAGAAGTCACTTTGAATGGAGGGCATTGAAGGCTCACAATTATAAAAGGTATTCCACTATTCTTTGTTGATACAATTAGGATATCATTATAACTGGTGCTGGTCACATCATGAGGTCACAAAAATTGTTGACTTTTATTTCTTTGGCACTATCACAAATATACAGTAATTACAGGGTAGACTTTGGATTCAAAATGGTTTCAAATGTGTTACTCTCAACTCAGAGCTGGCCCTCGGACCAATAGGATCGAGGATTTCAATTAAATGGAATTTTTTTTAATTTTTTTTTTTACTCCATTCAATTATTGCACAAAATTATCAATGTGGCAGAAAAAATAGACAACAATTCCACTGATGGGCAGTTTTAGTTCCCTGTTCCTCTCAATTCTTGAAATTTTTATAAATACAAACATCCATTACTTGAAACTGAAGTCAGCTCCTGGCAATCGATGTAGAACAGGGGAAGGGAAAATCAAGAGACTATGCATCCCAAATAAACCCGGCAAATGTTTTGTGTGTGTGTGTGTGTGTGTGTGTGTGTGTGTGTGTAAGCAAAGAAGAGAAACAACCAAAATTGGTCTCTTTTTACATTTCCTTATCTCGTCCTGACAGACGATGTTCTAGTCCGATGCAAATAAACAATGTTACGGCTTTGTCTTGAAATTTCTGTCTCAAAGCATGCATCGATTTGTGCTTTGTTCAAGGTAGATTTAGCCAGACAATCTGAGATCTAACAAATTGGAATTTTCATCTGACAACTTCCGCAGAATTTTAGAGAAATAGATTGGCTTGACAAAACTTGCCTGCAACCTTTTCGTCTCGTACATAAAAGCAGGCATCTGTTTTCCACATTTTCCATGCATCTATGCTCTTCCTACAAGTCTAGGGAATGAATGAATTAGTCAAAAAAATGGAAGCTTACATTTGCTTATGGTATGATGCCTACCCAAACTAGTTCCCGGTCGACCTGAGGGAAGATGAAGATGATCTTCATTATAGTTTACAGCAAAAAGACAGAGACCATGAGGTGGAACTGACAAGGCATATTTTGCCAGTTCCTTGCGATCCCGGGATGCCAAAATCTTGGGGACAATGTCAGGTGGAACTGCTTCCCTGCCGACTTGAAGCAACAGAGCAACCTGCATGACAGGAGGTGATCAATTATTCCATAACGGACTCGCTTATTGAGAAAATAGAGTTTTGACATTGAGTGAGAAACTCAGAATGCACAAAATCTTGCAATCCGAACATCTGCACAATGGGAAGTGCTACGACATAATGGAGTCGATGCATTTGAAGGAAAAACTGCCGTAGAGAAGAATATCATATACCATGTTCCGAACTTGTCTATATAGAAAACCAGATCCTTCAACTTCAAGCTGCAGGAGAGGTCCCTGCCAAACATGAAAAAATGGATTTTAAAGCTTAATTTTGGGACTTCTGAAAAAATATGTTGAACCTAGCCTCATTCCACTTTAGTTTGCCTCAATTTCATATAGTTAATTATTTATTCGGTGGCTGAGAATAGGGGCATAAGGCTTCCAGTGGCCTGGTCGACCAGAAACATGCAAAATATTCACATTGGTACACAGGGTTGGGCAAAGGACAAATATAGAACTAATCTATTCATCTAGAAGTTCATCTAGAAGTTTTAGCAATCATCAAGCTAGTTTAAAGTAGTTTTATCTGTTGTTTGATTACAACAACTTTGAAATTGAAGACAGGTGCAAAGATAAGACTACTTCAGAATTAGCTCGATAAAAGGGGAACTGCTTTTCTAATAGATCCAAATTCCAAAGGACAACCATGGAAAGATTGGCTAGCTATAGCTTGTAGACAGTTATTCCTCTAACCATCTCAGGAAAACAAAGAGGAGAAAACATTGTTAAGTTAAGCCTGAGAAGTACCGTCTCATTCACGTCAAAGCGAAAGATATTCTTCACTGGATTTGGTATCCGATCATTACGTGAAGCATTAGCAAAAGCAGAGAAGTCATGCTTTCCTACAAAATGTTTTGCAGCATCCTTCATGGTAGCTGGATTGAGTTTGTAAACACTATGGTAAACATAGTGCCTGTGAAATGGATCCATGATAGCGTCATTGTAAATCTTGTAAGTATAAATCTTGCTTTTAACAGAAAAGCGAGCATGAAATTCAGGCAGTACTGAGCTGATTTCTCTAATTCTGATATCAGGGGGAAGAAGACCATTTAACGCTCTGTGAATGCCCTCCAAGCTGTCATAGTTGAAAGGTGTGATGAAGTGTGCCACCTGACAAGCAAAATCATTTTGATTAAAATTTATCTGAACCATCACTTTGAAGAATGAGATACATACGAATTAAAACGGACCTGACCCCAAGCATGAACTCCTGCATCTGTTCGACCTGCGCCTACTAAACAAAGATGATCACGTTCTAATTTCGTAATTCGAGTCAAAGCATCTTCCACTACACATTGTACAGTTGGCGTTGACCGTTGATATTGCCATCCTACATTATACATTGAAGAACCCAAAATATCATATAAAACTATGTCTGCCTACAAAATAGCATCACAGGTAACTGAATTTTTGTGTTTCATGCTTTTGTTTGATTGTTTAGTGTAAGTATGGCAGGTTATATTATGATATTTTGCAGAATATGATAAGAAATTGTAATATTGGTCTGGCTAAATAAAGCTCACATTGTTCTCTTGCCTCTTTTCCATCTTTTTCTTCTTTTTCCCCCCTCTTTTTCCACTTCTCTAAACAACAAGTGGAAAAAGGATGAGGAAAAGCATTTGTATAGCAGAACTCTACTCAAATCAAAAACCACACAAAACTTGTAAAACTACAGTATTCTTAGTCCAAGCCCTACCAACAAACAAAAGCCTACTGGAGAGGAAAAAAATCAAACAGCTCAAAGGAAAGTGGAAAGATATATATATATATATTAAAAAAGAAAAAGAGAGAGAGAATAAAGTAGAAACCTGAATAACGAGTGCCGTCATAACAAATTATCAAGCGCCACTTATAACCTGGAAGAAAGAGCCTTTCCCTCTCCTCCCCATCACTACTCAAATCCTGCTCAAACATAAAATAACCCATAAAAATTCATATTTATAACTTATTCCAGCATGAAACTTGCATTGGAAAAATCAATTGTAGTGATGAGAGAAAATGGACATAGTTTAACAAACTTATTAAAAAAGTGATGGTATAATGGAGCATATGTGGAAGCATCAAACAAACATCTAGTGTGTACAGAGAGACGACATAAGGATATGCTCTTACACACTTCATGTGTGGTGCATATGGCGTATGTATATACCTAAAAACAAGCATGTTTTTATATGCATATGGTGATAAAGATACACATGGAATACTATTCCAAATCGACAAAGCCAGATGCTCGAATTAAAAATGGAACATATAGTTTATACTCAAGAAAGTTCCAAATCCCAGAGCAGGTACAAATTCTTATCTCTTTTCAACTAGCTGAGAAGCCAAATCACTTCTTCATTCCCCATAACCAGCCCAAAGGACATGGCAAGTGATGTTATGATCCATGATTAACATGGATCATAACCAGTCCACCTCATGTTTATCATTCCTCTTCTCCTTTTATTGTCAAAGTTCCAAAACAAGGTAATAACCTCATTCTCTTCATCCAATTTCCTTTCACATGGCATAAGCAATTTAGACATCCAGTGGAAACAAACAGAGCACTGTATGCATTTACCTTCAATTGGAATCCATATCCAGAATGCATGATAGGCTCATCGCATACATCCTTCGCAACAAACTGCAACAAAAATTTATATTTAGAGAAAACCACAACTAATGCTAAGGAAAGCTGAATAAACCTCCCAAGTTTTTTTCCATATACAGGTGGGCCCCTTAAGGTTTTAGCATTTAGTACCATCTCCCATGAGTTTGTTGTTATCTTGCACACAATCCATCAGGGAGGGATAAAAAAAATGGTCGATGCTGGCTAAGCATTTGAATGAAAATCCAATTTTACCCTCTACATCATTAATCGTTGAAAATGACAAGTATATATCCCTAAGGTCTATCCAAATACAGATAAATCCCCCAAAATTTGTCTAATTCACTCCAACTTACCCCGAATTTAATACTTTGAACTTATCATTAATAATGTAGTTGTTATTCATAGTTTAAGTAAATATATTCCAATCATTATAATTAATAATGTCAGGAATAAAAAAAGAATCTCACAAACATCCTGCGTTTTAAATTTCTCTCCAGTTGTCTTCCCTTTTCTTTAGGCAGTCAAATACTGACCCGCCACACATGAATAACTAATCTAAACCATATCCAATGTCCCTACTTTTAGATGTTAACTTGAATTATTTTAAAGTATAGAGAATGAGCAGCATGTTGGCGAAGAAAGATTGAAAAAGACAAATGGTTCAAATTGATTTGAGTTCAAGCATAATGTCATCGACCTGAACTTACACACACACTAAACATTGTGCATGGTTTCCAAAAAAATATATTAATTAAAAAACAGGAAGGAAAATGTTAAGGATATTTCGTAATTTTTCTTGTATAATTCACAAGGGAACAATTGTAAACAAGAAAATTTTAAAGAATCGAAATTATAATTGAACAAACCTTAGTCGAGGCTCTTGTAATTTGACTAAACCTCAAGGTAGGCTTGTGTAATTTTTAAGATACGGCAACTGATTTATCCCTTAAAGGTAGAGTCATCTAATCGTAATCAATATGGAAGAAGGTCGAAGTAATATCAAAAAGTTGGGGGAGTCTGCTTGTAATTAGCAAAGCTCTAGGAGGTTCCACTGATTATTCCCTCATGGTTCTTTATGGGACAACTACACCAATTGTACAGCTACCAAAACTATCTTGCAAAAATTAAAACTAATATGTCAATATAATATATAATATAATAATTTCTCCAACATATTCTTCCTTCCATTTAATAGTTCCTTCATGTCTTAAGACGAACTTATCTTCCCCTTAAAACAACTTCTAGATGGCACTCAAATTTCTACATTATCCACTCTCGAATGGTAAATCACCACAAGGCTAAGGTATGCACATAAATAATTTGAAACTGAGAGTTTATTTATTTATTTTCTTTTGGATAAAAAAGAGGGAGGGGAGTAAAAGTTTCTTACAAGACAAGTACTCTATAAAGACTGAAAATGAACCTTCGGCCCACAGAAACTTGATTTCAGGACTGGAAGCTGAGTCATCTTAAATTTCCCTGGGCCAAGTGAAGCATGTGAATAGAAACATAAACATCAAATATAAAATGCTTAAATATCACTTATACTTAATTTTAAAAAGAAAATAAATTCAGTTCAATAAAAAACTAAAAAAGTACAACTAGTTAATGTGTTGTGTAACTCATCTCATGCACCAAAAGTCTATTTTGAATCTTGTTAGTGATAGAAATACATAACAGCACTAAAAGGATCACTGACTTACAGATTAAGGTAGTAACTTTGCTATAAACATTAACAAACAAAAGAAGGGAGATCAAGGAGTTTACCTTTGTTTGATTGAGTCCATGGAGGAAAAGCAACAGCAGGTACCTGTTGGAGCATCTATCTTCCGTAGGTTTTTTTTTCTGTGTTATGTAGCAAGAGAAACTAATTCAGAATCAGCACCTAAAATAGTGAAAAAGATGTTAATTTTACCATTTGTAGCAGGAACCAAATTCAACAAAAGAATATTACCAAGAAATAGCAATATGCGATAAGCAAAAAATGATGGGTTTTTGGCACTAAAATATGATAAAAGTTGATCTAACAAGTTGATAGAAATGATCTCAAATCTAATAGGATAGCACGAAAACATTCATCAATCAACCCTTTGAACTCAAAACTAAAGCTTACCAACTACAGATTTTCTAGAAGGGGCAGCTCATGTGAGCATCCTATTTGCTTCCTTTCATGGCGATCTTTTGAATTGTAGCCAGAGGCAGTTTAACGTTACGGATTTAAATGAAGTTGCAGAAAAAGCCATCCACCAAACAATACATATTGAGCACAGGTTCGGTTGGGAAGATGGGATAAAGTAGGACGGAATCCATCCGACGGATTATTTCAAAACATAAACTACCCTCAACTGTATTGTCCTCAAACTATCTATCCCGATAATCAATCATTTTGTCTTTTTGGGATAAATGGCTGGAATTAGATCTACAGAGACAACCTTCTACCGCTTACATTGAATTTCTCCTCCTTTATTCCTTTTTTTTTTTTTTTCACTTTTCCTTCATTCCTCAACTCCATCTGATTTTGTCACCACTCATGGTTGTCATTAGAGAATCATCGTTTTCTCTTTTCTTTATTTCTTACTAATGGAGAGTTCATCATCCACTCGAGTTAAGTAAAACATTGTGTAAACATTAAGTGTACACAATTGTGGTTTATTCCATAAGTATATAGAATCTATCAATGCCAATATGATGGAATTTTCATAATTGTTCTTGCTGAATTGTCTGTTCTCTTCGGCTTTCCTCTCAATATAATGCTAGCCAGCCAATTCCCCACCTCCCAATTGGAAACCAGACCCAGCCCACTTCCTATTCAACAATTACCTCAGCACAAATCTTTAACACGGGAAAAGAAGAAAACCAAAAAGGCGTAGACAGGTCAAACTAAGTGCAGCAACTAAGTTCCGCAACTATGCCAGAGAAAATTTCTACAAACCCAAAACACAAAATTTTCTGGCTACAGGAGCTAACAAATTATCAATTCAACATATGAACCCATTGGAACATTAAGAAACTAAAAGAATTGCGCATTGTACAGATAAAGCTCGGCAAAAACAAAATTCAATACCGTCGTGGAGGAGATACACACAAATACACGCTAGAGAGAGAGAGAGAGAGAGAGACGAGATTACCTGGAGAGAGATCACCGTTTGAGATACAAAGGATTAGGGATTAGTTGAGGATTATGATCATTAAATGAATAAAACTATCATTTTGGCACTTATCGTTGCTCGAGATTTTAGCCAATTTGGTCCCATACGATATATTTGCTAGTCAATTTTATCTCAAATTTTTTTTTTAGTTAAAATAGTCCTACTGGATAATACTCTCTTTCTAAAATAGTCCCTCCCTTAAAAACTAACGGGAAACACACGTGCAACTCACGTGCACCGTTAATTTTTAAATGGAGGGAGTTATATATGGGACTACTTTAATCAATTTTGAAATTTTGGGACCAAATCGGCAAGCGCTTCTGTACTGTGGGACTAATTTGGCTAAAATGTATATTTAATTTTAATCATGACTTGATAGAGATTTTAGTCAATTTGGTCTCATACGATATATTCGCTAGCCGATTTTGTTCCAAATTTTTTTTTAGCCAAAATAGTCCCACTGGATAGTACTCTATTTCCAAAATGGTCCCTCCGTTAAAAACTAACGGGAAACACACGTGCAACTCACGTACACCGTTAATTTTTAAATAGAGGGAGTTATATATGGGACTACTTTAATCAATTTTGAAATTTTGGGACCAAATCGGCAAGCGCTTCTGTATTGTGGGACTAATTTGGCTAAAATGTATATTTAATTTTAATCATGACTTGATACATAATTGATTCCTCATCCAAGTTCAATGACTAATAAAATCACGTTATAAGCTTGGAACATTCTTAATTCTTTTATTCAAACTTAGGAACTTTCATGTGGGATGAGATTGTCAGGAAACTCATTCTCTAACGATCTCCCATTTATGCATACGAGTGTCACTACACTCGATGTCCATGAAACAATACATATCCCATTTGAAATAGTTATAAATGTAAGTCTTTTAATGAGTCAAGTCAATATGACACTCTTAGTTAGACTCAATAACTTTGAGTAATTTTGATCATGTTTTACAAATTTGTTTCAAGACTTTGAGTAATTTTTAATGTGATCATTGAGATTCATCCACAAAAATTAAAAATAAACAATATAACTAATGCTATGCAATGAAGATTGCCAAAAAAATTAAATGAATGTGGTTGACTTTCCATGATTACATTAAAGCCGTGAGACTTGGCTTCGCATAGAGATGTAAGTCTTGAAACAAGTCTGTAAAACATGATCCAAATTACTCAAAGTTATTAAGTTTTACTTAGAGTGGGGTATTGACTTGAATCATTAAAAGACTTGCATTATGATTATTTTAAATGGGAGATGTATTGTTTCATGGATATCGAGTGTAGTGACACTCGCATGCATAAATGGATGCTCGTTAGAGAATGAGTTTATTGAAAATCTCATCCCACATGAAAATTTCTAAGTGGGAATAAAAGAATTAAGAATATTCCAAGCTTATAACGTGATTTAATTAGTCCTTAAACTTGGATGAGGAATTAATTTTGCATCAAGTCATGAATAAAATTAATTATACATTTTAGCCAAATTAGTCCCACAGTACAGAAGCGTTTGCCGATTTGGTCCCAAATTTTCAAAATTGATTAAAGTAGTCCCACGTGTAACTCCCTCCGTTGAGATTTTAGCCAATTTGGTCCCATACGATATATTCGCTAGCCGATTTTGTCCCAATTTTTTTTTTTAGCCAAGATGGTCCCACTGGATAGTACTTTCGCTCCAAAATGGTCCCTCCGTTAAAAACTAACGAAAACGCACGTGCAGCTCACGTGCGCCGTTAATTTGTGACCAAATCGGCAAACGCTTCTGTACTGTGGGACTAATTTGGCTAAAATGTATATTTAATTTTAATCATGACTTGATACATAATTGATTCATCATCCAAGTCTAATGACTAATGAAATCACAGCTTGGAACATTCTTAATTCTTTTATTCAAACTTAGGAACTTTCATGTAGGATGAGATTGTCAGTAAACTCATTCTCTAACGATCTCCCATTTATGCATACGAGTGTCACTACACTCGATGTCCATGAAACAATACATCTCCATTTGAAATAGTCATAAATGAAAGTCTTTTAATGAGTCAAGTCGATACGACACTCTTAGTTAGACTCAATAACTTTGAGTAATTTTGATCATGTTTTACAGATTTGTTTCAAAATTACTTTGAAACAAGTCTGTAAAACATGATCAAAATTACTCAAAGTTACTAAGTTTTACTTAGAGTGGGGTATTGACTTGACTCATTAAAAGACTTGCATTATGACTATTTCAAATGGGAGATGTATTGTTTTATGGATATTGAGTGTAGTGACACTCGCATTCATAAATGGATGCTCGTTAGAGAATGAGTTTATTGAGAATCTCATCCCACATAAAAATTCCTAAGTGGGAATACAAGAATTAAGAATATTCCAAGCTTATAACGTGATTTAATTAGTCCTTAAACTTGGATGAGGAATTAATTTTGCATCAAGTCATGAATAAAATTAAATATACATTTTAGCCAAATTAGTCCCACAGTACAGAAGCGTTTGCCGATTTGGTCCCAAATTAACGGCGCACGGGAGCTGCACGTGCGTTTTTTGTTAGTTTTTAACGGAGGGACCATTTTGGAGAGAAAGTACTATCCAGTGGGACCATCTTGGCTAAAAAAAAAATTGGGACAAAATCAGGTAGCGAATATATCGTATGGGACTAAATTGACAATTAACTCCCCTCTGTTTAAAAATTAATAGCGCACGTGAGCTGCACGTGCGTTTTTCGTTAGTTTTTAACGGAGGGACCATTTTGGAGAGAGAGTACTATCCAGTAGGACCATCTTGGCTAAAAAAAAATTTTGGGACAAAATCAGCTAGCGAATATATCGTATGGGACCAAATTGACAATTAACTCTCGTTGCTCTATTGTCACATTAGTATTAGAATTTTGCAAAGCGGGTCTGTTTGAGCATTTTGGTTGGAGTTTGAACAACTTTGGAGGGGCAAAATTTAAAAAGGGCTAACCAATAATGGACAATTGGCATATTGCACCCTTTAAATATATTTAATTAACACAATACATCTTAAAATTTAAATTTTGACATTTTGTACTCTTCAAAATACATTAATGAACCACTTTGCACCCTCCACCCATTCCCATTGAAATTTTTCACCGAAAATACTATTCTGACAAAAACAAAAATGGCAAACTTGGTATTTATTATTCTATATTAAAAAAAAAGAACCTAACCAACTCAATGCTGACTTCATCCTAAAAATTAGAGTACAATACACAGAAATAGTGGAGAAAAAATAAAAGAAACTAACAACTTAAGTGCTTCTCAATTTCTTTTTCACTTAATTTTTAGCAACAAATTGAAAAATCTTGACTATTGAAATTGGATTATAAACAATCATAGAAATATTAAGAAAAGAGGATGGCAACAGAGAGGCACTTCACATTCCCATAGAATATCAAGCCCCAATCTTTAGTAAGTTCACAACCTCTATTTTTAATTTTACGGTGTTTATATACACGTGTTTTTTTCCTTATGCTGGTTTTTTTTTTGTTTATTTGTAATAAACTATTTAATAAGAACAAAAAATAAACATGTGCAACCAAATTAATGTTCCTACAAGAGTTAATGTAACTTTGATCAATTGGCATAGGTGGAACCGTATCAGTCGTTGGGGATTAGAAATAGGTGGTTGATTTTTATTTTTTTTTTTAATAGCAGAATCCTTAGTTCACGTTAGGAATTACCAACTAATCCAAATTAATTCTCGTCCAAGTTAAGCTTGATCAAAATATCACAAAAACAATCATACATGTGATTTTGCAAATGGCCAACTAATCATAAACTATAAACTTGAAAAAGTCATACAAAATCAATAAGTAGAATAGGAAAAGATGCATGCATCTTCCTTTGTAAAACTTATTTCCTATAGATCTTTGTCTCATCTTTCTGTGCTTTCTTCAACCTCCTCATGCGTTTCATTGCGAATTGAGATTGTTTTGTTACTATTGAATAAGAACTTGATTAAAAGTTATTAATATTGTTGTTTTTATTTAATATCCTATTAATATTTATTTAGTTTGTTTAGCTTTTTCGTAATATTGGACCTTACTACTTTTCTCATTCTATTAGTAAATTGCTTACTGTTATTTTATATATATATATATATATATCATAATAAATATCAAGTTTACCCATTTTATTTGGCCAAAATATTATTTTTCGGTGAAAAATTTTAATGGGAATGGGTGAAGGGTGCAAAGTGCAAAACTAATGCATTTTCAAGGGTGCAAAATGCTAAAATTTAAATTTCAAGGTGCATTGTGTCAATCAAGTGCGTTTAAAGGGTGCAATGTGCCAATTACCCAAACTATAATTATAAACAAAAAAAAAAAAAACTGGCTAGGCTTATTTTGATAAGCTTATAAGCTCTAACATCTTATTTTAAAAGTAAATTTATAAAATGTTTGGATAAAATAAGCCCATTTGACGGCCGCCAATTCCTTTGAGAGAATAAGATGTTCTAGGAAAATTTACAAAAATTAAAACTATCATTGGTATCCAGTCAAACATAATTACCACACAAGCCCTGGAAATGCCTCACACCGGTAACAACCGGGCAAAACATGATTTTGAATGACTAGACCCAAGACTGTTTAGATCTTTAACCAAAACATGACTTATTCAAAAGGAAAACTTAAAAATATATCTCCATGATAAATATTTCATATAGATTGATGTAATTCAGTACAGATGTTTAGCCTATCATTCAGGCTAAATAAACAATAAAAATTTAAAAGTAATTTAAATTAAATCGTACCACAATATTAAGATGATTCTGGATCCCAAGTGCTGATTCCAATTTGATTCAGAAATGAAAAACTTTACAAGTAGTTTACAAGTGTTCAAAATTTAAAAACTGAAAACAAAACTAAACATGAAAGCCTACCTAGCTCAACTTGTACAAGATTCAACCTTACATGGTTGTTGATGGAACTGAAAAACAATTATTTTCGGATTTCAAATCCGAAGACATTGTTGAGGACATAATAGCCTCTTCAATTATTAACTTCAGTCTTCATTGATGACATCAAGCCTTCAATTATTAACTTCAGTCGTCATTGATGACGTCAAAAACCATAATTGTTTCCATTATTGGCAACAATCGTCATTGTTATCGTCATTTATCCTATTTTGATGCTTCCAATTTTTTCAAACAATCTTTAATATTTTCTTTGAAGTTATTCATAATATCCTCAATATCAATTTCTTCTTCATCCTCATAAGGATCTTGAGAATCTCCTACACAAAACTGGGTATCTTCTTCTTTAGAAGATGATGCTACAAAAATATCTGATTGATTTCCATATCAAGATTTTCATGATGTCTTTTTTCATTTCTTCAATATAAGAATATCATCCTTTGTCAAAGTCCCTTTCTGCTTCTGAATTTTCCATGATATATGTTGGAAAGGACTTGGCGATTCCCTCTATTGTTTAGATTTAATCTGCTCTTTATAATCTTTGATCTTCTCCTGAATATTATCAATGGTCTCTTGTCCTTGAATAACACCATCAATGTTTTGAACCATCTTGTTCCAAAATTTAGTAAAGAAAGTCCCTTTGATACAAGGAATGTCATGCTGAGTTTATCCAAACTAAGGAACCCATTTTCAAATCCACGGTATTGAAAATTCAATAAAAAAAATCATTGGGCCAATTCGCTCAACCTATTTATTATCATGCTGAATTTCAATCAATTTTGGTAAACAATTCACCCATTCAGTATATAAACATTTGAATGGTTCTGGAAGAATTTTAATGGATGGACCAAAATTTATCCACCATTGGACAAACCAATTTGGTTGTGATTGTTTATAAACTTCAAAACAAATCTTTATAAACCAAGAATGTTTTTTCCTTGAATTTTCATAATAAAAAGCTTTATGAAAGGCTTCAATGTAATCCCAATAATTAAATTTCACTGGGATTTTTGTTCAGGATGAATATATTCTTTTTCCCTAAAAGTACTCAAACCCCATTCTTCTGTAGATATTACCTTTTTAATTATTACCTTACTAAATTTATAAACTTGTTTAGTATTAGTTGGGGTAAAATGTGAAAATTCACATGACCCAGTATGAGTAGGAATATACTCAAAAGTCATTCTTTGCTTGTAAGAACCACCAGTATATGATATTGTATCAAGGTATCTTTGCATCAAGGTCCACAGTTCATCTTGCCATTGAAGATATTTGGTTTGAAGAAGCAATATTAACTCCTTTTTAGGATTCTGTTCATAACAGAAAGAATCATCATGATCTTCCTCAGAAGCAACTTTAGCATAAGGAGGATTATCCTCTTGCTTTTTCTTGTCAAGGAAATCCAAAAATTCCTTATACATAAAATCATTCTTATCCTTAGGAATATTTCTTGATTATGATGAAGCAATATTATCGCTATAAAATTTCTTCTATCCCATTTGAAACATAAAATTCTTTCTTCTTTCTCCTCGATTAGGAGGGAGTTTATTCAATAGGACTAGTGCAGGTTGCATTTAAACCACTTACATTAGAAGAATTACCGGAAAGTTTTATAGCAGCTATACGTGATGGGCCTAACTTAAATTGAAAACAATCATTAATGGAAATAATACAATCTAGTTTAGCTCATGGTCCTATTTTATTTTAATGTTTATCCTAATTTACAATTATCTCTTTCTCATATTAATTTCAGGATGGATTGACTTTAAATGTTAAAACATATGATATAATTATGCTCCAGGATCTGAAGTTATGTGTGTTTGTCATAGAATTTACTATAAACTCCTTCACACTCTGAATCGTCAGTGTAGAATGGTTAATAAACCATCTAATGAAACTATTGTTATTGAAACCAATTTTGTAGATCTAATGTTACTACTAGAAGATCTATAAAATGGGAAGAAATTAATTTTCCTGATCATTTGGTCATTGAAAGGGTTGTTCCAGCTCAACCCAATATTCAAAGTCATCCCATGGATGTGGATCAGACTCTAAAGGGAGAAGTTAAAATACAATTTTATGATAATAGAAAAAGATTAATATCCAGATCAATATTAAGTAGATGTCAATCTTTTTATTCTTATATTTCACCAACTGATTATATTGTTAGATATCCATCTAGAGTGCCTGCCTCTCAAATAAGAGAACCCGTTAGGAAATCACTTAGTGAAGAACCTAGACAAGAGAGATTTGATAATTTAAGAATTCATAAAGATAATATTATTAAAGGTTATAATAATCAAAATACTGAGAATGATTTATATAACCACTATGCGGAGATAACCGAATTCAAAATGAATTTTTCTATTTAATGGATTTTAAACTAGAAATTGATTTTAGTCTGGGATCTCCGGCAAGAAAGAAAAATTCAACAAGAATTTAATCTTTAAAAATGGGAACCATTTCAAAAACAGTTATTTAAAATTTTACTAGGGAAGACAGAACAATTTTCCAAGAAGAATTTTATAGATTCCTTTCAGAAAAAAATCAATTTGTACCTTTTGCCCCTTGGTTTATATCTAATTATGTTGAAAATCATATTTCTGTGACAGAAAGAAATTATAAACTTATGGATGGAAGAGTCTTAAAAACAATTTATCATCCACATCAATCTTTTGAAATTGAAAAAGATTTAGAAAAAAAGATATTTTGTTGCATTTCAAAAATTGTTTGAAAATGATACCTTGCAGGTTAGAACACGACATATAAATAATATTTTGAAATAGCAAAATTATACTAATATGTATTTGAATGTTCTTGGGGAACAAATTACTCATTTTCATAATAGAGTTAAAGGAATAATTTCATCTATTGCCCAATTAAACAATTCTTTGATAATAAAAGAAATTGATAATGAATCTATTAGTGTCTCGACAACAACTTATAGTATCCAACCTCCCCCTGAAATCAAAGATTTTAAATTAAAATCTATGTTTGAATTAGAAAAGATATTGAATGATAAATTCAAAAACTTAAAACTTAATACTATTGAATTTGAACATGATATTAGTAAAACAAAAGACTATAAACAAATTGTTCAAAAAGATATTAACAAATTGGGAAAGTATTCTAGCAAATATGCTGATAAACCTAATCAAAGTTTGTTTTATTATCCTAGATCTGTACCTCAAGATATTCTTTATGAAGAACAAGAATTAGTTTTGAATAATAGTCATTCAAGGAAAAACATTTATGAATGGAATATTGATGGTTATACAGAAAGACAAATTTATAATGTTGTGCACAGAATGCTCATGTATAGTACGATTTGCAAAAATAATGGTAATAGTGATAGAGCAATTGCTAATGTGATTGTTGCAGGATTTACAAGACAAATAAAAGGTTGGTAGGATAATTATCTCAGTCAAGATAATAGAAAAACCATGTTAAATACTGTTAAAACTGAAAATGAAAATGAAGTTGAAAATGTTGTTTATACACTTGTTATTACTATCATTGAACATTTCAATAGAAGATTGTTTGATACTAGTGAAAATATAAGAACACTTCTTCATAATCTTAGATGTCCTACTATTACATCTTTTAGATGGTATAAAGATGTTTTTCTAAGTAGAGCAATCGAACTTCCTGAGTCCAACTGGTCTCATTGGAAGTCAAAATTTATTGATGAGCGTTATTTGCTAAAAGAGTTAGAAAAACTCTTAGAAAAGGAGAAATAGATATTGATTATGATCAATATACTTATGGTAAATTAATTGGTACTTATATCCAAGAAGGATTATCTCTTTGTAAGGAAATAAAATTAAATCAACAAATTAAAAAACATCATTTAAACGAGAAAAGCCAATTAGGACAAATTTGTGGTCAGTTTGGAATGGATGTTCCAATTCCTAATAAGCCTCATAAGCAGAAAAAAGGTGATAGAATTGTTAAACATTACTCTTCTAATAGAAGAAAGAAAAGAACAGAAAAAAGAGAAAAAAAAAAAGGAAACAGGATAGAAAAACACAATTTAAGAAATTTAATAATCTTAAAGCATGTTTCAAATGTGGATGAATAGGTCATTATTATAAGAATTGTAAAATAAAACAAAAGATTAATAATCTTAATATTGATAATGATCTTAAAGAAACATTAGAAAAACTGTTGCTTAATTCTGATGTTGAAGAATCTGATTCCGATAATTCTAGTGATTCTTCTAACAATTCTGAAGATATGAAAGTTTTTAATTATGAAGAAGTTTCTTCAGACTCAAAACTTGATCAATTTTGTTGTAATAATTGCCAAGAAGGAAAACCTTGTTTAAAATAAAATGGGAATAGTGATACAGAAGAATTTTATCAAATTCTTTCACAATTCAAAGATTTTGAGATTAATATGCTCAATCAAAATGATTTAATTGAATTATTAAATATATTAATGATTCTGAGTTAAAAACAAAGATTATTGAACAAGTCATAAATGAACCTAGAAGTTCTAATAATAATTATATGACTCAAGATTATAATAGATCACAAGAACCTTATACTATGGCTAAGGTTCAAAGAATTTTAAAACAAAGACAAAAAATTGAAACTCCTACCACTGTACAAGATTTAGTGGAAGAGGATAGTAATTTAAAAAATGGAATTAATAATTTAAGAAGAGAAAATGAATTTCTTTATGAAAGATTAACCAAATTAGAAGTTTTTAATAAAGGAAAACAACCTATGCAAATTTTTGAAAAATACTTTGAGGATCAAATAAAATTTACTGAGGAAGAAATTCTCTTTCAACTCTTGAAATGGTCACTTCACAAAAATGGTTTGTGAAAATTACTTTATGGATTGATAATAATTATAAAAAGAATTAACTGCTTTAATTGATAGTGGTTCAGATTTAAATTGCATACAAGAAGAAATTATTAGAACCAGGTATTATTATAAGACCACTCATACATTAAGTTCTGCTAATGGTCAGAAAATGAACATTAATTATAAAATCCCTAAAGCATATATTTGTGAAGAAAAAAACTTTTATACCTACTAGTTTTTTACTTGTTAAAAATATTACTAATGAAGTTATACTTGGAACACCTTTTTTGAAAAAGATTTTCCTAGTTAAAAATATTGATAAAAAGGGTTTTATGGGAACTTTTGAAGGACAAGAAATAAATTTTAAGTTTATAATTGAACCATTGACTAGAGTTCTAAGTGAAATTAAAGAATTATCATGGCTAAAGATCAACAGATGAATTTTCTTAAACAAGAAATAAATATTCTTACTATTGAAGAAAAGCTAGAAAATTCTAGACTAAAAGAAAAAATTAATTGTTAACTCATGAATTTGCAATGCAAATTTGTAATGATCATCCTAATGCTTTTTGGAATTGGAAGAAACATATTGTTTCTCTTCCTTATGAGGAAGATTTTAATGAAAAGAAAATACAAAAGCTAAACCATGTCAAATGAATTCTGAATATTTAGAATTATGTAAAAGGGAAATTACTTCTTTATTACAGAAAGGTTTAATAAGACATTCTAAGTCACCATGGTCATGTTCGGCTTTCTATGTTAATAA
This sequence comes from Petrea volubilis, assembly GCA_026212405.1. NCBI lineage: Eukaryota > Viridiplantae > Streptophyta > Magnoliopsida > Lamiales > Verbenaceae > Petrea > Petrea volubilis. The sequence continues at coordinate 16,990,339 of CM047876.1, read as the reverse complement.
GCATGTTGAACAAGAAAAAGGAGTTCCCAAGCTTGTTATTAATTATAAGCCTCTTAATTAAGTTTTAAAATGGATTAGGTATTCCATACCTAGTAAAAAAGTTTTGCTTGATAGATTACATAATGCTATTATATTTTCAAATTTTGATTTAAAATCAGGTTATTGGCAAATACAAATTAATGAAGATTATACGCATAAGACTGCTTCTTGAGAGATACGAGAACCTATCGAGGCAGAAGGTGAACTTTGGGCAAAACATCATTCCTCTTCAGTGAAAACTCCTAATCCGAAACCAAAGCAACGGTATCCCAAATGATGGGTTGCTCAGAATCTATGACGGAGATGTACCTTGGCCTCTTGATGAGTTTAGGGAGGTCCAAGAGAAAGGATTTTCGGCACCTAAAAGACCGGATTTGGAAGACACTACAAGGATGGAAGGAGAAATCTCTTTCATTAGGTGGCAAGGAGATCCTATTGAAATTGATAGCACAAGCTATCTCCACCACGCGATGAGTATATTGCTTTCCTAGTAAATTTTTGTCGAGATATTAATAGGATGTGTAGCCGCTTCTAGTGGGGAGAAAAGAACGGGAAGAGGCGCGTGGCGTGGGAGAGTTGTCCAAGAATGTGCATCTCTAAAGCATGTGGAGGTATGGGTTCAACCAGGCCCTCTTGGCGAAAGTTGCATGGTGAATCTTAATACAGCCCGATGACTTATGTAGCCAGGTCTTGCTCAGTCAATATTGTGCACAGGGGATGTTCCTTGATAGCGCTACCAAGCCACATCACTCTTTTGTGTGGCGAAGCATCATCATAGGGAAATTTTCTGAAAACTGAGCTGGGTTGGCCCTTAGGGAACGGACAAAATATCAAAGTATTTGAAGATAAGTGGACTCCCCTCCCTCTTGACAAAATGCGACCATGACCTCAGACATTTGGGGATGAGCCAAGGGTCATTATGTGCCTAGATCCGAACTCGGGTGAAAGGGAGAGGGCGAACGTGGTAACATTGGTGGGAGCGAATGGATGGAAGGTCATCAAGAACATAAGGCCAAACTTAAATCAGGCCGATTACCCCTTTCTGGACAAGAGAAATATTAGGTCGTTTTACTGTTAAATCACTGTATCCTGCATTCCACCAGTGGAGGCTGAGTGAGACCTAAACAATTGAAGACCACCGCCGCTGCTACTTATATAAAGCTATACGGTGATTAAATTTACCTTTAAAGATCAAAGTGTCGGGATGGAGGCTGCTTAGAGATAGACTCCTAACAAGAGTTAATTTACAACAAAGGAACATGATTGAAAATCAGCATGCGAAATGTGTAGTCAAGGGGCTAAAACAATTGATCATCTTTTTGGCCTCGGCAGTGTTACAGTAGTTGCATTTCCTACCGGCATTTTTTCCATTGAGCTGGACTCTAGACCGGGCAGTATTGTGAAGATCTTCTGGGAGTTAGGAAGAAAGAGGACTAGAAACATATGCGATGCATGTTAGCCACGTGCTGGAAAATTTGGGGGATGTGAAATACTCTATATCGAGGGGAAAATGCCCCACTTCCTCAAAACACAATTTTAGGTTTTCAAATACTTACAGGAGCTGAATGCGGTAGCTGCGAAGGACTCCCCCTTTGTTCAGGCAAATTTGCCTAGGGAAACGTGAAGCAAACCAAAGAAGGGAGTCCTTAAAATAAACATTGACACCAGTTTTGAAATAGAGAAGGGATGTACAAGGGTGGGGGTTGTGGTGCGTGATGAAAATGGGAATTTTGTGGGTGTGTTCTCAAGATATAGGTGGGCCTGCTAGAACCGAGTGTGGGAAAACTCCAGGCAATCGAGGAAGGTCTGAGATAGATTATTAGATGAGGGGTGCCAGAAAGCTCTCTGTTGAAGGGGACTGCATAATGGCGCTTGCATTTATAAGCTAGCCCGATTCCTTCATTTCGCTCGATCAAGCAATTTTGAAATGATCTTAGAGTTAGTGGAACAAGTTGAAAATATAACTTTCAGCCAAGTCTGCCGAATAGCTAATAAGGCGGCACACGCACTAGTGAAATATACTTGATGTAACTTAGTTACTATTGATTAGTGAGGGGGAGATGCCCCTAAGTGTATCAACGAAATCTAGTACCACGATAAGTTACATGAAAAGATATAAAAATTTCCAAGAGCAGTGCTCTTGTGACATTCCTATCAAAAAAAAAAAGAATGTAGTAAAACGAAGCACAAAGTACAATTTTCTGCTTTGGTGTACATTTTCCATTATTTAGAAACCTTGACAATTTTTCAACTCATATTTCTTCTTATTTCATTTTAAGTTGTATATATGTCTACGTATGAAGTGTATATATATATATATATATATATATATATATATGAGTGCTTCATGATATATTTTACTTAGAAACCTTGAAATTTTTTAATTCATTTCTTTTTATATTTTATTTTATTTAAAGCGTATATATACGTATGATGAATCTATGAATTCTTCACAATATATTTTATACCAATAGATGCTCATGTGGATCGAAAATGCGATTGTGACAAGTTTTGTCACAAGGGTAAGGGCAATCTCCCTTCCAAAATGGACTTCTGTTACGGGTGTTTTTAATTGTTTAACTTAAAAAAGCATAATATTTTTATTTTTAACCCAAAATTTGATCCTTTGTCAAACTAACTTAAGTCATCAATGGTGTTGGTCTATAGCCCCGTTGGCGACTTTATATAAAAATTAGTTTTTTTTAATGGATTACGGAATTTTTGAAAATAAATTAAATTAAAATTTTTAACATAAGTCAACTACGGCTATTAAAAACTATTTTTTTTTAAATTTTTCTGAGGAAAAATAAATTTAATAAATTGTTTTAAGCAGTTTTCTGACTTCAATTAAAAAAAATTGTTCGTTTTTTATAATTTTCTAAGAGAAATAAAATTATTTTACTTTCTTCAAACTTTAGTTTAAAATTTTCTTCATAAGGTTGTTGACTTCATTCAATTTTTTTTTAAAATAAAGGTTGCATGCATGCACGACTGCAGGAAAAGCAGTCGATGTTGCAACTGTGCAGAGGGCGCAACATGCTGCGTTTAGTCACATCATTTTCTTTTTGAAAAGTGGATGCAGAGCTCAATCCTCCTCCTCTATAAGCTTGGACGAACTCAAAAGCTGTAAAAAATACTTTCAGCTTATGAGTTCTTCTTCTCTCATCTCTTCCTCCATAATTTTAACATTTTTCTATTTTGAGTAGAAAAGTACTATTTTTGAAAAAAAAAATTCAAGGTATATGACGACCCCAAAATCCCTTTATTATTATTATGAGTCTTATTGTTATTATTATGATTATTATTATCATTAGTGGTTACATACATGCGTACATTGTTAATTACAAAACGTACGAGGTACATTACATAACATAAGGGTACATCCAATAAAGGAGCGTATCGACTTGCTAGTTCTACTATATGTACATAGCAAAAGCAAAAACCATCAATTACAGGTACGCAACGGAAATCCTACATCTTGCTTCCTAGTAAAATGCTTCAAAAGGTTCCTCTTCATCATCATCGTAAAGGATAGCTTCGGAAGTTTCGAAAGTATTATATAACACGAAATCAACATACGTTGAGTAGAAATATTTCTTTATACACATAAGGTGCTCGGGTGTCAAGTACACATTAGTTACACATAGTTTCACACTTCATACCTTTTGTCACCTGATAGTGACCCTTATAACTACTCGGGCCGAAATAACAACCAGTATATTTCTCCCACCAGCCTTATCCTCCAATGGTCGTATCCTAGGCATACGCTTTATCCTCCGATGGTCATACCCTGGGCATACGCCTAGTATTGTCCTACGACCCTCTCTCTTGAGTAGATCCCTCCGTCTACCGAAGGGGGGATTAGGAGATGGAAGAGGTGTGAACTCTTCCGGCTACTCAATAGTATGTCCTGGCGGAACACCCCCCAGACCATTTCGGCACATATGGGCCCATTCACACAATTGCAATTTGTTCACATATGCACATAATCTTTGGATGTTTATATTATAGTTTAGTAAAGTAAGTTCCACCCTTATAAATGAAAGCTTTTATGTTTGCTTATTAAGCTTACTTACTTAAAATGTTAAATATGTATAAATATAATAGCAAAAATATACTTAGAAGATGATGCTCATTATAAATATATGGATAAAATATAATAAATATAAATATATAGATTAAAATATAACTAGTATACATATATAGATAGACAAAATATAAGATATAAAAATAGGAATACTACATATATACCTATATAAAATATAGATAAGTATATATATCTCCATAATCATCTAATCACTTACTAAAACCTTGAATAGGTATATATATATATGTGTGTGTGTGTGTGTAAAGGACTAAAGTAAGCATAAATCTATAGGATAAAGTATAATAAAAGTTCTATTTATCAAATAATAGATATGTGGAGCTTTCTTTACTAAGACTTTTAAGAACAACATAGGATATTCCCCTAATAGCTCAAATAACGCATCATGGTCTCATACTACTTCATACAAAGCATAGAACTCACATATTAGTTCAAATAAAGTATAAGAATTCCATATTATTGCAAAAAGAGCACAATAATCACATAGTATTTTCAATATAGCATAGTAAGCACATAGTACTCCAAATAGGCATAATAATCACATAATATCTTCAAGATCATGCTCACAAGTCTATCCATCCTTCAACTTCCTCCCAACAAGAGTTAAAACATGAAAAAAAGTTAACTATAAAGCTTTAAGGTAATATGAAGATGGCAAAATAACTAAAACCCTCAACTTGGAGGCATGTTTGGCAAAAGCTCTCACTCTAGGCCATCCAAGCTTGTTCTTTTACATTGCTTGGGCACAAAAGTATGGAAGCTTGCCCATTCTTCTCAAGAAGAAGAAGAAAAACCCTCTACTTAAGCATAAAGAAGTGTTCCTACCTTAGTTTCTTCTAAGTGGTGTAGTGGTTTGGAGAGAATGTAGTGTTTGGAGGAAAAATGAGAGAGAGTGTAAGAGAAGAGAGAGTGGACGATTTTGGGGCTGGAAAGGGCTGAAAATGAGGATTGTGGGTGTGTATGATCTTGTGTATTGATCCTACAAAGTATTAGAGGCAAATATCTAAATATTATATTCATCTAAATACCTCTTCCCTACATTTATACATGGTTGTCTATACATACACCTCACTTTACTAACCACCATGTATATGTATGTGGGTATTTGTGTGTGTATATGTAGCTATGTATATTACCACTAATATATATTTATATATGTATATGAGGCTAGGTTTCAAGAGTGTATTAGTAGAGATATTTTGATAAAATATAGAATAAAATCAACTAAAATCAAACAAAAGCCTATAAAATCTGAAAACTCTTATTTATTGAGTATTTTCATTTTTTATTTCTCAGCAAAACCGAAATTTGGGGGTTGGAGAAGTGAAAAGACCAAAATACCCCTTGTTTTGCCCATTTTTTGAAAATTGCCTAAAAATAGAAATAAAAGTCTAAAAATTCGAAAACTAATTTTTATAAGTCAAATAAAATCTAAAATATTTATTTATATTATTCTTTTCATTTTTTGATAATAATTAAGCATTTTAAAAATAAGATTTCAAATTAATTACTTAAATACAATGTCTTTCGAAAATTACTAAAAATTCTTGGAAAAAATAGGTAAAAGTTGAAAATAATCTATTAAATAATTTCTGGGAGTTTAGAAAGATTAAATGCATAAAATTTTAACAATATTTGGAATTTATAATATTTTATAAAAATTTATGTAGTAAAATGCTCACTTGTTTGCAAATAAAAAATCATATTTTGACAAATAATCTGTATAAAACAATAATTCACAAAATAAGTCGATAAGGCACTTATTCATCAAAGTAATGTACACCCAATGTATAAAATATTTAAATAAAGGATTTTACCGGGTCGTCACAAGATATGTGTTACTCAATGTTAATTTTGTTTAGTGTATTCTTATGATGCATGTTAAATGATTTTATTTGCATGTTTCATTATTAAAATTCTTTGCATAGTTTTTGTAATGTTTGTTGTGTAATCTACTTTTTGTTATTAGCATTTGTGTTGTATAATTTTTATAATTAGGGCTAGCTATTTTTAATAGTTTTGAAAATATCTATAAAATTAAAAAAAATGTTGAAGAATTGGTGTGAAACAAGTCGACAATGGTGATGAAGAATTTTTTTTTCGAAAGGATGAAGAATTGGTGTGAAAGAAGTTGACAATGTGATGAAACAATTTTGTAAAAATCGAAAGATAGTTGAGGATGAATAAGGCATTGTCAACTCCGTAAAAAATGTGAGAAGTCGACAATTGTGATGTCGACTTCTCCAAATGTTTTGAAGAAGTGTACAATGGTGATGTCGACTTCTTCAGATTTTTGAAGACTTCAAGTTTGGATTTTTTTTTTTTTGGATTCTTGTGTATATTAATATAGTGTTGTTGTTATGTAATTTTTGTAGTTAATAATACAATTGTGGTAATTTTGGGTACTCTTGTCACGCCCCTAGCCCGCGAGCCTATTGGATGCGATGGTTGCCTCCGAACCTACTGAGTGCATTCTTAAATTGGGCTATAAACAACTTGCCCAAAAGGGATATCCAACAGATGCATATGAGTTAGACCAAATTTATAGAGTATTCTATTTTTCTTGATTTTCCGATATGGGATGGGGTATTACAATCACCCCTCCTTCAGAACGCAATGTTCTCGTCGCAGTGTGACAGCTTTCAGTACCCTAGAGGTGGCTCATGCACACATAGCACTTTGCTTGGTAGGCTCAAGACGTGACTCCCGTGTACGTAGCACTTTTCCCCATAGAGCACTTAGCTCCCGATATTTCGGCTGGCAAGCGGCTCTGATACCGTTTGTCACACCTAGGGCCCATGAGCCCGTTGGACATGAGGGTTGCCTTCGAACCCACCAAGTGCGTCCTTAAATTGGGCTATGAACAACTTGCCCCAAAAAGGATGTCCAAGGGATGCGCATAAGTTCTTAGGCCAAGTTTATAAAGTATTTTTATTTTTCCTTGATTTTTCGATGTGAGATGGGGTATTACAAATAATGTATTTATATTGTTTCTTTTTGTATTGTTTGTAGAATGGATGTGGAAAGGTTGAAATATTACTATAGACTAGAAGACACTAGTGTTTTATATAAACAAGAAAATTCATATTTCTCAAATACTATGTGATGGTCATGTGGACCTTGACCAAATCGTTAGAGTTAGACATTGGAATAAAGGAATATTTGGTCGAAATGTTGTGCAACTACATGACAAAATAATTGAAGCACTATGTGATATGGATTTTTATGGTATGTATTGTTGTGAATTAGTTGATATAAGTCAATATTTAATTATTGTATTGATAGAGAGGTGGCTTTTGGAGACCCACACTTTCTATTTAAGGGTAGGCAACTCTGTGATATAGGTTTTTATGATGTGTATTATTTTAGATTTGTTAAAATAGGCCAACATTTAATTACTGTATTGATAGAAAGGTAGCATCCAGAGACTCACACTTTCCATTTAAGGGTAGACGAGACTATTGTTACATTGGAAGACATAGCGGTTATATGAGAATAATTGATTGATGGATGTTTAATAATAGGAATAGATGAGTGTCTTGATAAGGAGGAAGGGTGGCCAGCATACTGTTAAGAACTCCTCAGTTTTACTCGTACTTCCACTGATTTGAAAAGCTCACGATTGAAGTTAAGTGTATTAAAAGACTTTTTTAATAATAAAGATCAGTTAATAAAAACACCATACCCTGGAAGGTGTATCAAGTTGCACAATGTGTTGCCTTACTCCTAATCAGTGGCATCATGCATCCTGATACAAGCAGCACTTTGGTTTCACTGTTGTATCTCTAACACTTAGCTGAAGTAACTCAAGTAGTGGAGTTTAGTTGGGGCAGTGCAGTATTAGGGCATTTATATCGGGAGCTTTGTGACAGTGCCAGAAAAAAAGATTATAGAGGAGTAAGAGACATTGGTGGCATGCTGCAATTATTGCAGGTAAAAATAAATTTATAAATGTAGTATATATTTTGTGATATGCATTTTTCACAAATATTTACTTCTAAATTTATTATATTTGGAGATGAAGTCGAATGTCGTGTTTGAGGCCGTTGATACCACCGGTACTGCCAGAATCGTTCAGGCCAATTGCACTCAACTATGGTGTCGTATTACCTCGAGCCCCCATACCGTGCGAGGTAATAACACTATTAATTATGTTCACATTTTTATCATGTAAAATATACAACATACTGACTTTATTTATTAATGTATTGTACTGATGGACTTGTCGTAATTCATGGACGCATACAACGAGACACAACATCTAGTGCAGTAGTCGTTACGGCTAGTGCAATAGCCTTTACTGAAGTTGACTACGGTGTTGTTGACTTTAGCACACAGATAATGGTCATATTTACATTGTCGTTGATGGGATAGTCGACTTCTAAAAAGGTAGGGAAAAAAAAGGATAATTCTTCACAAAAGTAGACTACACCGTAGTCGACTACCGTGAAATACAGTCAAAATAATATTTTCAATAGAAGTCGACATCGCGGTTGTAGACTTCCATTGACAATAATTGTTTAATTATTTTTTTTGCCTGACAAATAAAAATAAAAAAAATTAATGGTTCATTAAAAATAATTTAATTTATTCCATTCAGGAAAAATCAAAAAAATGTAAAAAAAATTATAATTTTTTAATATATTAAAAAACATTAAATCAATTTGTTTTCAAATAATTATAAAATCTTTAAAAAATAAAAAAAATTAATTTAAATTCGTCAACGGGGTTGGAGACCTCTCTACAAGTCTTCAAATCCATTGGTGACTCAGGTTAGTTTGACAAAGACTCACATTTTGGTGTTAAAAACAAAAACATCATACCTTTTAGGATAAAATAAATTAAAAAGTCCTCTGTTATGAAACCAAATTCCAACAATTTTACTCTCCACAAAAATTTCTCTATATGCATCAATTATTACAAGGAACAAGAGACAATTACAAAACTCCAAGGGTGAAAATGTGAAGAAAAAGAATTTAAAGAAAATAATAATTAAGGAAATGCATTGATAGGTAAGAACAAAGGACTAAATTGAGTAACGTCATTCCTATATGCAAGAATGAGTTGTCAACTTCAATAAAATTTGAAGATTGACATGATTCAACTGCATGCAACGATTAAGAAAAGGAGGTATATGGGCGGGTAAAGATAAGTTTACATGGGAAGTATGTCCAATTCTGAAACAAGAAGGGAGATTTGTGTATTTTGACATACTTATAGGGGAGAGTGTTGTAATTATTATTTAGTTTGGTTTAATTTTTTTGGTTTTTGAATTATGTAATGAGATTCGCAAAATTTTATTTTGATAAAACTTACTAGATTTTATTGGATATATTTTTTAAATATTTTAAATAAATTTATTACATTTATTGAAGGCAAATAATTTAAAATTGGAATAAATTATATGATGAAAAAAATAAATAGATAAGAAAGTAAAGCAAAAGATAGTGAATAAAGAGAAGGGAGAGAAAAATAGAAAGAAAATAGATATCATGTCAAAGAAAAGAGAGTGAACAATGAGAAGAAACAAGTAAGATGAGAGAGAGAAGAAGAAAAAAATGGGGCGAAACCAAAGACACCAAAAGTAGTTATTAGATAGGTCTAATGCTTTATTAATTTGGTCAAAATAAAAAAATTTATTTTCAATTGCATAATCATAATTTGCAGTCTAATTCACAAACCTAAGAATTTTTGACGTTATGAAATCACGTTTTAGCAATTAAATTTAACTACGCATATTTATGTTGGTCGCCTTTTAAAATATTTTTAATAGTAGCACCTGTATTGGTTCATATCATGAACAAATTAAAAAAAATACAAGGATATATATATATATATATATAAATATATATAAAGAACAACATATTTTTATATTTATTACATACTCCAACATGAATAAATCAAATATATAATTTGAAAAAATAAATAAGTAAACATATCTACTCAATTATTAAGCTCTTTAACTAGAGGCAATCATACCAGTGTTGGTGTATTGACTCAATGCTTGAAGATTAATTTGATGTGTTAAGTAGAGAAATAGATAAAAAGGTATAGGTTTAATATACAGATTTACGTTTTTACCATCGATTGTTAAAATTTTTCAAGGCTTATTTTTTAAATTACGTCTTGGTCATCTTGTAGTAGTAGCAATAATAATAAAAATAATAATAAAATAAAATAAATAAAAAACATCGACAACAACAACGACAACAATAATAATAATAATAATAATAAGTGTAATTAGCTGGCAAACACATAATAATAATAATAATAATAATAATAATATAATAATAATAAGTGTGATTAGCCGACAAACATGCAATAATAATAATAATAATAATAATAATAATGTGTAATTAGCCGAAAAACATGTAATAATATTAATAATAATGAGTGTTGAACACAAACATGTTAAAAACAATGACAAATTTAAGGATAAAATAGTTAAATCAAAGTGTTGGAATAATTAATCTTGAGAATGGAAGATTCAATCTGCCCCCATCCCCTCGAGATTAATTATAATCTTGACGGGATAGGCAAGATTAGCTCCTAATCCAATATTATAATTTTACCAACCAAATGTATAATTAGCCGAGATGTGAAAGCCTTTTCTCGGCTAATCTTGCAAACCATATGAGTCCATAATGTTGATCAAGTAAAGAGAGGACATTATAATTTGTAAGATTCAGACATAAGATAAAGCATTAATATTTATTTTGTGAATAATTTAATTTTTACGATTTGTGTTTTGATAAATATATTTTTTGAATAATCTCTATATTTATAATTTTTTCCTTTGTCATTATTTTTGTTATTCATATCCTTTACGTGTTTGTTTTAGTTTTATTCTCTTTCTAGATTTATTTATTTATTGAATTGAGGGGCAATCTTGGATGGTTACAATCTAATTGTTTGTAATTTTTGTATATATACGTGAGTATTTATTTATTTATTTATTTTTTGGTAGAAAACGATCTGTTACATATCAATCAAATATATCGTTATATACTCTTGAATGAAAATTAAACTATTATATCAATTTATTTTTTGTACCATGACTACGTTACATCTAGAGTTTAATTATTTTTACAAATATGCCCTTATAATTTACAAAATATATTTTATAATTTTTAAAGATCCAAATTAAAGAGCCAAATCAAACCACATCTATGGTAATTACTAACACGTTACAACTCAAGTTTTGAATCTTTTATAGTTTCAACTAAATTTTTGAGATATTTGAAGTTAATCTTAGAGACATTCATTGCATTTAATGCATGACAAGTAGTTGATATTTTTTTTTTAACTACGTTGATAAATTTGGCTATATAATGAAGTGTACAATATTTAACCCCTCACTTATTCTCAACAATCACCTAAAATTAAAAAGCAAAAAAAAAAAATGACATCTTCTTTTCATAAGAAATTTTTTCATTTCACATCTCTATTGCTACCGATTCTTCTCTATCGTGGCATCACAATATCATCATCGCATATAAATATAAACAAAAGACTAACACATGAATTACTTGAAGATATCTGTTTCAAAACTCGCAATCCTGATCATTGCTTTAGCGCGTTTCGTTGGTCAATTAATGTCACCCTTCTCGAGTTAAGTGAAGATCTTATCTACGGAGCACAGAGTTCTGCATTCAATGCAGAATGTGAAATGGATGACTACCCTTTTGGCCGACCCCCTATTGTTGATCCAGTTTTGAAAGATAAATTACGCACTTGTTGGTCCAATTATTTTGCGGCATATATTTATTTCAATGAAGTATATTTGTTTCTCGAAAGTGGCAACCACGCGAAATTTGACAGACCCAGTGTATGCTGCTTGGGCAGAAGCTCAAAGTTGTGATAAGACCTTTGAGCAACCGCCAAGAAGAGAACAACCTGATTATGTTAAGCGTGCCACACAGCTTTTTCAAGATCAATGTAGCTTTGCTGTAGGCTATTTACGATCTACTTAAATAACTAATTATTGTAAAAATTATAACATCTGGATCAAAGTTTAGATATTATTAATATTGTGTAGAAAAATTGCCACGCAAAGTGTGTTATACTAAACATGATGGGTTGTAATGTTTGACAAATGACGTGTTCAAATATTGCTTAGTTAACTCAATTTTTCAAAAAAATATATATTTGTAATAATTTGAGTGCCATTTGTGGCTTATAATTGAGTTGTTGTGTGTCGAATTTGTGCAATTATTCCGTTCTGTCTTCTCACCAATTGAATGTATAAAGTTTGATTCTACTTAAATTAACAGGAAAACTAGTCGAGACAAATCAAATCAAAGGAATTAAGTTTGATTCTACTTGAATTAACACGAAAATTAACTAGTTGATCGAGACAAATCAAATTTGCCTTTAAATTGCAACCCAATTTGTGGTCATTAGGAGAGAGACAGAGACAGAGACAGAGAGGGGGCGGGGGGGGGGGGGGGGGGGGAGAGCAGCAGACGAATGCTGTTGCAGCGAGCTTTGGATAGTTTAATGGTGCATTTTTGTTAAACATTTAAATAACAAAACTTAAAGCAGCATAGAATAAGAGGCACAGCTGGTGTAGTGGTATGATAATACGTTCCCACATTATTGACTAGGGTCTGATTTCGCAGATGCACAATCATTTTCTTGATTCTCCAAAAGGCGTAAAATTACTAAATTGTTAACTCATAAGTGTAATTAAGTTGAACGCGTATTTAATAAATTAGTCAAGAAAATACCCAAACAAAAAGAAAAGGCCAATCTACATGTTTATGTTTTTTTTCCCCATATAAAAATGGATTCTGCCTCCTTATTAAAGTCAAATATGAAATTTATTATGAAAATGTTGGAGAATGATATACACATAATTAAATTCCTATATAAATGAAAATTGAATTTTTTTAAACAATGAAACGAATAAGTGTGTTACTCATTAAATGAGTGCATTAAGTTAGGCAAATAGATATGTTGAATGCGTGCATACAAGTTTAACGAAAGTATGAAATGACCAAGAAATGGGAATGCATATCAAAAGGGTGAGAAACTCTTTTATGCACTTTGTTTGGGCCTCATACTTGCACCAAACGTCTTATACTGTGCCATATCATTAATTCATGTAAAAAAATATATATTAATTGTGCAATAGAATACAATCTGAATAATTTAATCCATCTGTAGGCCAAAACATGAAGTTCATGTAAGTAATTTCCAACCAAAAGTTCCCTTTTGAAAGCCATCTTAAAATGAAATATTAGATATAGACTTTATAAGATATGATAAATTTAGTAAGTATTGTGAGAATAATAAAAAACATAGTTCATTTTTAATTTGTTAGAAATAGCTACCCGATTTCTCTTGTGTCTACTTAAATTTAGGGTTTTCTCGTATGAGAGTCTGGGTTCTCTCATGTGAGGGCTTTTGATCGCTACCAGGGGCACAACTTTTCGGCATTCTGGATTTTCCACTCTCTTTCTAGTTTGTCCTTTCCTTGCTTTTTATAATTAGTCGTGTTTCCTTTCCATTCTTATTCCTTTCTCCTTCTTTTGTCCGTGCTAGGGAGATCTGTTTCGTTGTACTGGCTCGGGGGCTGCTGTGTCTGGACGTCCCTCTAGCCTCTTGCCTCGAGTACTATATCGATTGGGCCGGGGATGGAGAATGAGTTGGCATGGATGGATAAGGCTCTCAGCTTGCGGGCTGACAAGGCGGACAAAATTATAGTTCTGATAGGTACATGGGGCATGGATCAGACGGCAAATGTTTACCGCGTTGTAGGCCCGATTTTCAACCATCGCCCGGTTAACTTTGAGGCACTCAAAAATTTACTGCTGCATACGCTAGAACTCCTCAGGGGTATGGAGATACATCGCCTTTCAAATGGGTGATTCGTGATGAACTTCTTCCACATAATTGACCGCCAAAGAGTTCTCGAGGGTTGTCCTTGGACCTTTGAAAAATACACCATAATTCTCCAGGCTATAGCGTTTGATGCAAACCCAATGGAGGTAGATTTGGACTGGTGCAAGTTTTACATCCGCGTGCACGATTTGCCTTTCAACAAAAGGACCCGGAATATGGCACAATTGCTAGGGGATAAGATTGGTAAATTTCGTGATGTGGACTTTGAGAGATCCGATCGTGGTCGTGGGGATAGTCTTAGGATCCGGACATTAATTAACATGACACAGCCTCTCAAGCGGGTTCTTCACCTCGGCACGCCGGATAGGGGAGATATTCTGGTTCACTTGATGTACGAACGGCTTGGCAATTTCTTTTATCTATGTGGTAAGTGTGACCACATTGCTAAATCGTGTGATCTACTACATCAAGATGATTTCCAGGACCTGGGTGGTAACTACCCGTACGGACCTTGGCTTCGGGAAATTCCATCTAGCAACTATGGCAGACACAATTTTGGGGGAAATGCTGATCGTTTCCACTCGGCTAGGCTGACCTTCTCTACTGTCGGTGGTCGAAGAAGACATAATGGATCAGGGACATAGGCTGCTAACTCGGGGGAATTCGTTACGGCAAATATCTCGGGTGATCTGCCCATCAGGGGCAATCAGACTGTGATTCAAGGGAGTCTGAAATTAGGGCAAGATAATAGCCATGGACAAAGCTCAACTTTCCCAGCCCTTACCACATTTGCCTTGGGAAGCATCATTCCCTTCACCTCTCCTACAAATCTGTCCCCACCCATTAACCCATATTTTCCTACCCATATGTCACTCCAATCTGCAGCCCAATTAAACAGCCCACTCAACCTAGTTGATGAAAACCATGATACCAACTGTGCCATCTCCGCATCTCACACGCCCGGCCCTACTCCCAACTGGACCCAGCGTTACTTACCCACGCAATAACCAACCACAACCTTCCCTTCCCAAGCAACATCCCTTATCCTCGCCCAATCCCATTGAACCCACACTCAACCCTCTCGCACTCAATATGCCGCTAAAGCTAGCCATTCCCTTCACCCATAATCCCACCAAGCATAAAAATCATAAACTCAACCCTTCTCCACGAACTTCTCCAAGACGGGCCAGGACAGGCCTAACCAAACGTAAAGCATAGAACTCAACCTTGGAAATGTCAGCCAATAGGGGCAAGGAGGCAAAAACCTCGACATATTTGGTGTTGACGAATATATCAAATTCAGCAGCGGAGACTGCAAAGCAGTCCCTCCGGTCCCAATGAGTCTACTGTGTTGGAATTGTCAGGGGTTGGGGGGTCCTCGGACAGTTCATGGCCTTGAGAAACTCCTAAGAGAGTTTCGACCCTCCCTAGTCTTCTTATCAAAAACTAAATGGAATAGCAGAAAGACTAATAGATTGAAGACCAGACTGAATTTGTATGGGATTAGTGTCGATTCGGTTGGGCGGAGCGGTGGACTAGCATTACTATGGTCCAAGGATTTGGAAGTGACCCTGCAGAGTTTTTCACAGCACCACATTGATACTTTGATTCGGTGGGTGGAGTGGGGTGAACCATGGCGGTTTACTGGTTTTTATAGTGAATCGAATTAAGAGTACAGGCGTCAGTTTTGGGAGTTAATGTATCGCCTCAGCTTACAATCTCGTTGGCCATGGCTTTGCGCTGGCGACTTCAATGAGATATTAACTAATGAGAAGTTGGGCGGCATACCCAGGCCACGGAGTCAGTGCCAGGCCTTCCATAACTGTGCTTGAGCGCTCCAGTCTTGTTGATTTAGGGTATGAGGGATCGCCTTATACTTGGTCCAATAACTATGAAGAACCACATACGGTTAGAGAACGTCTCGATTGGGCGGTGACATCATTCTCCTGGTGTGATCTCTTCCCGTCAAGTAAGGTATCGCATTTGGAATCCCCTTATTTGGACCACAACCCGATTTTGATAACTTTGGAACACAAGTTTCTCAATAGTCGGTCCAGTAAGAGGAAATTCAAATTCGAAGCTATGTGGCTTCGATCCGATGAGTGTCATAAAGTAATAGAAGATACTTGGGACAGTACCTTGCCTCTACTGGCCGAGTACTGTGTGTTTGAAAACATTAGGAATTGCCGAGTGGGGCTGATCAACTAGAGCAAACGTGAATTTAGAGACCCAGGAACGGAGATTGATAGACTTGAGGACTTATGCAGAGTCAGATCAGTCCTGATTACCCCTATGGCCAAGCTAGAAGAGAGCCAACTTCGACAATCATTGGACAAGATGCTAGCTCGGGAAGAGTTAAAGTGGAAACAACCAGAAAATGCCCAATGGCTCCGAGAAGGGGACCGCAACACCGATTTTTTTCACTCAAAAGCATCAACTCGGCGACGGAATAATCAAATTTTGGGACTCCATGATGAACAGGGAAAGTGCGAGATGATTTGAAGGACGTACAGGGGATCATTGAACGGTATTTTACCAGCCTCTTTATATCCAATGGTACGACGGAGGGTGACATTTGTATAGTACTCGAGGCGGTGGTTCCGAGAGTTGACAGTTCCATGAACCAGTGGTTGCTGATGCCATTCACTGCGGAAGAGGTGTCCCGTGCGCTTGCCTAAATGGCCCCGTTGAAACCCCCGGGGCCAGACGGTATGCCACCAATTTTCTATCATCAATTCTGGCATGTTATTCATCGTAATGTGGTTAAATGTGTTCTGGATTTCTTGAACCATAAGATGTTTTTGCCCAAACTGAACTTTACGCACATAGTCCATATCCCAAAATGTCGTAACCCTACTAACATTACCCAATTTTGTCCAATCAGTCTCTGTAATGTTATCTACAAACTTGCCTCTAAAACACTTGCAAATCGTTTGAAACCCATGTTGAATGATCTTATTTCCCCTTCCCAATCAGCCTTCATACCGAGCCGCCTAATCACCGACAATATCTTGATAGCGTTCGAAATAAGTCACTACTTGAAAAAAAAAAAAAAAAAAGAGGAAAGGGAAACATGGGTACTTTGCTTTAAAACTAGATATGAGTAAAGCTTATGATCGAGTTGAATGGCTTTTTCTTAAACGAGTCTTGATCAAGTTGGGTTTTAATGAGCACTTTATAAACCTCATTATGCAATGTGTAACTTCGGTGACGTATGCTTTCTTGCTTGACAGCTTACAATTTGGCTATCTTGTTCCCAAGAGAGGTATCCGACAGGGGGATCCTCTCTTGCCTCATCTATTCTCTTTTGCGCAGACGTTCTCAGTTGTCTTTTACAGAAAGCCGAGAGAGAAGGAGTACTCTGCGGTGTTGCTGTGGCATGAGGCGCTCCTCCTGTAACACATCTACTATTTGCTGATGACACCTTAATTTGTGGGCGCGCCAACATCGAGGCTCTAGAATGCATAGTTGGAGTGCTTGATTCGTTATGCAGCAGTTTCGGGTCAAGTTATCAATTATCAGAAATTCAGTATTATTTTCAGCCCGTATCTTGAGGATACTCGGTGCCAGGAACTTGCTCAAGTGGTCAACATGCCCATTGGCCGCCGTCATGACCTATATCTTGGCATGCCAACCATGGTGGGCAAATCCAAGAAAACAATTTTTGAGTCTATTTGTCAGAAGGTGCTGCAGTGGATTCACAACTACTCAAATCAGTTCCTATCAATGGCCAGTAAAATGGTTCTAATCAAATCAATGTTACAGGCCATTTCGGCCTACATCATGAGTTGTTTCAAACTTCCCAAAGGATTTATTTCTGAAATTGAAAGCTTAATCGCTAATTTTTGGTGGGCTTCCCGAGACAAAAAACGTATCCATTGGTTGTCATGGAAGGAACTCTGTCAGAAGAAGTCGGTCGGGGGACTTGGCTTTCGGGACTTGAGAAGTTTCAACCTTGCTATGTTAGCCAAGCAAGGATGGCGTTTATTAACAGCGTCTGACTCATTGATCTCCAAGATATTCAAGGCTCGTTATTTTCCCCACTCAACCTTTTGGGAAGCTAAATTGGGTTCTCAACCATCACTCACGTGGCGCAGCATCATGGCAGCCACAAAAGTGTTGAAAGCTGGTTGTCGCTGGCGCATCGGGAATGGAAAGGATGTTTGCTTATGGTGAGACCATTGGATTCCTCGTCAGGCCCCGACTCATCCTATCTTTTGACCCCAGCTCTATAACTTGGACGAGAAAGTCAACTAGCTCATTGATCACACCAACAACCGATGGAACATTGCTAGGGTACGGGAACAGCTCTATACGGAGGATGCAGATTCAGTTTTAGGAATCCCACTTGGTCGCCACGCTAACGCAGACCGTATCATTTGGCACTTCTCCGCGAGTGGAACCTTCACGGTCCGGAGCGCATATCATCTCCATAGGGATATGTTGATGAGAGATCGTCCTTCCACAAGTGCGTCATCGGTTAAGCCCAATTGGTAGCGGGTTTGGCGGTCCAAAGTTCCCCCCAAGGTCCAAGGTTTTGCCTGGAGAGTGGCTAGAGGATTGCTTCCCACAGCTGATAACCTACGACGTAAACGAGTCAGCGAGGACATGGGTTGTCCATGCTGCGGCTCAGCAAGTGAGAGTATTATGCACGCCTTGTTACTCTGCAGTCACGCATGCGTGATCTGGGCGATGTCTAACCTGCCTTGGCACATGATTTATGGGGCTTATGAGGATCATAGCAGCTAGCTATTTAGAGCACTGGACCAATTTTCTGAATCAAACTCTGCTCATTTCTTGGTTTTTGCATGGGCTATTTGGTCGAATCGAAACTCCAAATTGGCCGGGGACAAGTTTCTTGAACCAAAGGAGCTGGTTCGTTTTGCAGAGCAGTTTCCCTTCGCTTTTTTGGAGACGTCGGCACCCCGCTCCGTTCCTTCACCAGCTGCTTCACGCATACGTTGGACACTGCCCACACAACCTACTATCAAGATCAACTTTGATGCTGCAATCTTTTAGGAATCGGGCGAAATTGGAGCTGGTGTCGTCGCTCGCAATAGTCATGGTAAGTGTGTAGGTTGGCGACAGAGCCTTATGATGGGAGCACTTGCACCAGAACATGCCGAAGCATGGGCATGTTGGGAGGCCATGCAGTGGGCAGTCTGGCAGCGCTGGAACTCGGTTTGTTTTGAAGGGGACTGCTCCAGCGTCATTAAGAAGTGTAGGTCAAATGAATTAGACTTGTCCGACGTGGGCAATGTCATTCATGATATTCGTACGACTAAAGATCTCTTTACTCTTTGTTCTTTTTCGTTGGTGAAGCGTAAGGGTAATAAAGTAGCCCATGCGCTGGCCCGACATGCTAATAATGTAGTTGAGGGCGTTAGTGATATACCGTTGTACGCCCTTGACCTTTGTCACGCTGATTTACACGAACAAAATTTTCCATCGTTTTCCTTAAAAAAGAAAAGAAATAGCTAAACCTATGTGGGATAGAAGGAATTACTAAACCTGTATATAAGAATGATGATTCCTGTAGCAAAAGTTGGAAATTTTTACCTGCATCGGGTTTGGCCACACCAAGACTAATCATGTGGCGAGTATTTTATACTTGTTATGTGATTGGTGTACAATTTAGGGAGAGTAACCAATCACATGACAAATTCCCTACAATATATATTGGAACTTGAAAGTTTTGAAATTGAAATTATAAAAAAATAAAATTGAAAGTGTTTGGTTTCTGATTATTTCAGTTAACCGCTTTTAAAAAACCGAAATAATTGAAAAAAATTAAAAAATAAGAACCCAAAATCAAATTGAATATGCTTCGATTCACTTCAGTTTTTTCAATTTTTTTTAATTTTCCTGAACACCCCTAACTATTCATACATCTATTAGTTAAAATATATATGTATTTTATATCTAAACCACTATAAAACTAAGCACATGTCGATTTATATATTCGAATAGGTTGGGAGAGTCTCCCCCATAATGAGCCTTTGCAGTACTCAATTCGAATTAGTTGGCTAATGGATTGGAATCGGGTGGCTAAGATAAAAAATAATAATAATAATAATAAAAGTTCAATGAGATGCCACTAACCAAACAAAATTCTAATTAACCACGTAAAATTAAAGACATTAATTGAATTTAAAAAAATATCTCTCTACATTATCAATTAGTTCGAACAACTCATCTAAATAAAATTTCGCTATCCCGCATACAAGTATTGGAAATATAATCCTTCAAAATACTTCCCCCCCCCCCCCCCAAAACATAGAAAAATAGTCCAAATTAACGAAACGGCACGTTTGACCTCAGTTGCATGCTTATTCAATCTTGAGGTTCAAAGCATTTATTTATTTATTTTTCAAACAATTTTCATTAACATAATCCGATAATCCATTAGATAAAAAGAGTGCTTAGCTAAAAAAAAATTCAAAATTAAAGCATAAACTAGCTTAAACCAATCGTGTTTTAAAAGCATTAATTAAGGATTTTGAGACACGTTACTCACGTCTGCAAAAATTTTCCCGTGAAATAAGAATTATTGCCATGTTGCTAGAATAAAATAATTAATTACATGTATTGTTACCCACATGTATTGCTAGAAATAAGGATTATTGTGATGTTTCAAACACGTATTGTCACTCGCATCTATTGCTAGAATAAAATTTTGTCCACTAAAACTTTAATTACGTATACAACAAAAAAATATTTATCTTTTTAAAAGTTATTTAGTTACAAAATTATTATTTCATATAAATTAAAAAATAATATACAAATTTATTTTTATTTTCAATTTTCTTATTCTCTCTCCTTTTTTTTCTTTTCCTTCTATCATGTCTCAAAATAAATTTTATTCCTTTACTATTGTTCTCTAAATTTTTTCGGACCCGGCTTGACCGAACCAGTTTTAATCATGTGGCGAGTGTTTTACATTTGTCCTATGAATGGTCGATAATTTAGGGAGAGTGACCAATCACTTGGCAAGTGCAATACACTTGTCATATGATTTGTTGGGTTCGGCCAAACCAGATTCGGGTTAGAATTTTCTCCACAATAAATACAAAATCACATACCTACAAGTGAAAAAAGAGCAAGTCCTCTTATGTAGAAAATACACAACCAAATATGTCTATATAACCATACTTTTAAAATCAATATCATTTCTGTCGATAAAAAAATAAAAAATAAAAAAAAAACCTGAAGTTATAAAATTTGAATGGAAACAAACCTGTCCTAACAAATTAATTCTGAAAATGGTGAGTTGAAATCCAAAAAATTTAGAAAATCGAAACACAATGATTAAATATTCGTCCAATTTCAATCAATCATTGCAAGTCTGTAATTGGCATTAAAAATTTCCATGTATAGATCACCTAAGTGTAAGTCCTTGCACTAATATGATTCTTCAATTATGGAAATTCATCATGAAGATTAATCGATAAAAGAACCCAAAGTGATAATATGACAACATTTCAATTATTTCTTGCATTCACTCTATGCCTATGCGGTTTTACTATAAATGTCTCACATACATTAATTGCATCAAATATTAGGTTGTTGTTCGTGGAATAATTCTAAATTTATTTTAAATAAATTTTGCATCTTGATTCCAGATTCTTTGTACACAATTATTATAAACAATATGTAAGAATAATTTTGTAATCGCAGGATCGATACACCATGAATTTAGAACACTATATATATAAATTTATATTAGCGTACCTTACACCAAGGTTGATAGTTGATCAATATGGATGTTTAGACAAACATCCTTGGCTAGTTCTTCCTCTCCGTCTCTCACCGATATTGACAGCTTTCAATGGGACAAGCAATTATCAGAGTGTGGAGTGGAGAGGGGACCTAGCCAAATATATAATGTAACCCTAGGGCCCTCCCATCATGGGCTTTCTAGGATGGGCCTACACCAACTGTCAGACCATATCTGTTAAAATCAAAGCCTTAACAATAGTGGGTCAAATAAATCAGGCTTTATAAGTCAAGTCCCATTAACCGTATTAATTTGGTCCGTTTTTATTTTATAAAAACAAAATATCCAATTAATAGAAGTTCAAATTAGAATAAAATTCTAACAGTCTCCCACTTGGACAAATATTAATTGACGTTTTAATCTCCCAAAAATAATTTATTTGAAAAATGACTCTCAGGCTAAATTACAAGTTTTGACTGTGGCCACATTTTGAAAACAACAATACGGCAAGGGAACAAGACTTCTGCAATCCGGTCCAGTGAAAATCACTAATATTGGATCATGGCGATAATTGCATCCTTAATTGACACAAGACCTTCCATGGTCACAAACACCAGCAATTCCACCGACATGGATTCAGACATGGTGGTGTAGCAAGAAATAGCATCACAACATGACCCAAACACATGCTATTTCGTTGTCGATCCTTTGATTTTCTTGTAAGATATGGATTTCTGTATCAATATGAAATCTCAAGAAAATCTGATTTTCTTGCAAAATATGAGTTTCTAAAACAATATGAAACTCCAAGAAAATCAATATGGATTTTTTGTAAAATATGAGTTTCGAGATCAATATGAAACTCCAAAAAATCCAACGTGGTTTTCTTGTAAGAAATGAATTTCTAGAACAATATGAAACTCCAAGAAAACCCAATTACTTCTTAGGAAGTCATATATGTCTCGATCGATAATCGAATAACAACATGGTGTCATTTATGAGACATACCCATCTCTTAAGGCCAACACCAAGCCTTAAGATATCAAAAATGTGTGCACACAAATATGGATTAATCCAAGAACTTTATATCTTGATGCGCATAGTCCAACTTAACCCTGTAACAAAATGGGTTAAATAATAATATATGAACCAAGTTAAATAGCTCCCACTGTTTCAATATGCCAAGACTTGATTGCATATACATGTTAAAATTATGTATATCCTACTTGATAGATATCGACTAAACCATCAACTTTTCAGCAACTGGCCCAAAAACTATGTGCTCTACCACAATGTTGCTTATCATTGATCAAGTCTATACAAGTGAGAAATTTAACTTCATATATCAATATATTTGAGGATGAATAATCACATGATTATGCTATAAATAAATCCTCAACCAAGAATAGATAGAATCATCAAAGATATATCGTGAGACAACATTCATCAAAATCTACACATATAGTGCATTAGACCCAACACACAAGTATTAGCCTTGATTTATTGAAGCCTTCAAAATCCTTTATAATAATTTTTCCAACAATTCCTTATTCCACTCAAGTTAATAAGTAATTCAAAATTAGAAGAATCAATCACTTCAAAATGAGTCTCCTCTCTATTCATTTAAATTTATAAATATTGACTCAAGAAAATGTGCAACAATACGCCCCCCATCAATCATAAAAGCACATCCAAGTCAAATGATTCAATCATCAGGCCTACTAACGATGACCAAATGTAGGCAATTTGAGAAATCAACAATCAATTTCAAATCTTGTGGGCCAAGTCATAGTATCAAACAAGAGTTTATTTCTCTAAGCATTCCATGAAAATAATAAGACACTATTGTGCTTGGTTCATGAAATAACTCAGACAAACAATTAATTATTTATTGACCATTTAATATTCCAATTTGCCCAAAATAAAAAGTTCTATCTTTAAATTTTCAATCAAAAATTTTACAGCCAAAAGAGAACTTGAATGCTACAAAAATTAGAAATTGAGAATTTTCAAGTTCGTCATATTATAAAGAAATTTATTTGAAACAAGGAGATTAAAGGATTTATCCTTATCGACATACACCCCCTTTTGAATAAATTTCTTACCAGCAAATTTTGATTGAATCATTCACGGAACTTCTCACTGATCAAATATTTTCTCATAATTGGCAATTTACAATAATGATCCATATCTATGGGCTCCCACACATCATTATGAAACATGTATTCCCAAACTTAAATATCAAACTGAAAACTAGAAACTATACATATTAGTTTCCCAGGATCAGTTAAAAGAATTCGATAATAATCACTTTCGCAACAATCAAGAAACACAAAATAGCTTTCTCCAAAATCAAAATAAAATATCTTTGCTATATAAAATTTTCAAGTATTAGATCCTAATGTGATATCGAAAGTGATTATATCAATTGATTTACATTGAGAAACATAATAAGTTGGGCAAAATTCTTCTCTTTTAACTCTTAAACACATAGACTTGGGTATACAGAAAAGAATGTGAATTTGCTAAATCGCTTTCTCATGAAGCACTAGTAATAAAATATAGGATCAATATTTTCAAATATTGCATAATAGATCCCAATTGAAATCCGTCATTAAGATTTCAAATAAACTCTCTATTAAATACATAAACTTCACCTTTCTTCAATACAAGAGGAAAGCTAAGAACAAAAACATAATCAAAGAAGTCTCTCAAGGTATGACACCAAATATTATTCATACCAATTACTTAGAACTATCAGGGTGATAAGTAAAGTTTAATAATAGGTACACCTTTAAGATAAATGCAGAATTTCAAATATATTCTCAAATATTCACAATCAGTATGATACTTCATTATTTGAAAAAGAATTTTCCAAATATATTAGAGTCATTTTCAAGAAAACAACTTGCATTCTAAGAAGACAATTACGGTAAAATAAACTGAGTGTAAATCCACACACGAACCACGAATGGTTCCTCTTAAATATTATGGAAAAACTATTCTCAAATATATCAAAAGATTAGAATGTGAAAGCACCGTAGCCAATAATTTGGTCAAAGTTTGAATAAGATTTATGAGACTAATTGAAAATGTTAATTTCAATTAATAATGTGATTATTTCCACTCTCAAGTGACCAAAGCATTTCGTCACCACATGAAAGAATTTCTCTTTAATATATTTCATGAAATAACTTTATCAAGAGGAGGAACTCTATAGTATTTATGAAAATAATTACACAGTACATATGATCAATACTTTGGAAAACCAACAAATAAGCTCTTTTGTTACTTCTCATGGTCAAAAGAAATAAATCACATTTTATCAAATTGAATTAAATTCAATTTTCAAAGCTACCAATGGTAGCTGTTTCATTCAAATATTCCATTCACATATGGACTAAACAAGCCCATTTATCTAAAGGCTTTTAGCCTGTTGGATCTTTACAAACATTAACCACATAATGTATCTCTTATTTGACCAAATAATGAATGAGTTTATGTAACTTTTATAACCCCTCTTTATTGTGGAAAATCAAATTTTCTACTTATCCAAAATTAATATCTTCTATGATTCCGTTCATACATATGAACACAAATCCTTACGTTCAAAAACTCATCAGCTTTGACAATGATTTGCACATAATCAAACTCTAGGATAACAAACTGATAATGCACATCATTCATATCAACTATAGAGATATTAAACCTTAAGATTTGATTTGAACTCTCAAGATGTCTAAAATCCTTCAATCATAAAATGCTTCTTATCGCGAAATCAAAAGCAATATTTGTGACATCAAAATCACGAAATAATAGATTCTTTTGACACACAACTCTAATTTTTGCACTCAAATCAAATAGATAGAGCCGACTCCCATAATAGTCGGATCATTGCTCATTTGCGTATGAAGTGGCTTTTTCAACAATTAGGAGACTCAAGTGATGATTCTTATTATTCAAAACAAAGCACTCTATCAAAGCAACAACTTTAGAGATTTTGTTAAATGCAAGGCTATGTCTGTATTGGTAAATCTCACAATAAATAATATAGCATGTCCATCTCATATTGCCTTTTAAAGTCCGAAATAAACTTACTCTTGTTGAGTAACTTAGAACAAAGGCAAATATCTAACAATAGACCATCTTATCCCACATATGGAATAATAAATGAAACAAAATGAAATATGTTGATATGTAAATAAAGCAAGCCCAAATCTAATATCAACCAATGAGATTGAGAGCTCTTATGTGACAACAAACTCCCCTTCGGGTAGAGTATGCTACACACAAAAGCTCCTTTTTTTTTTCAAAGTGCGATTAACACGAATGCCACAATAGCCATGTAATGAGGGGTAATAAACTTAAAACAATAAATCTTATTTATTAGAGAATCTAAGCATATTATGACAAAACTCTCCTTTGGGCAGAACATGTCATCCACAATAGATCCTTTATGTGCAAAACTGAGTAGGAGAAGATCATGATTTTCGAAAAGTTGACTCCTTTGGGAGAACAAACCCTCTAAATCAGTATATCCCCATCAATATGTTCTTATTCTACCACCATTCAAGTCCACATCAATAGTCCAAATCAACAAGAATGCAACAGATTATTATCAATAGGCAATTAATTGAAATAAGCTTGAAAAAATATAGCTTTATTCCTCTAAGAGTCCAACATGTCATGACAACCCCCCTTTGGGCAGAGTAGTCATACATGATAGGTCCCTCCGTGCAAGAACGGCATAGGACTACCCTGGTCTTTGAAAATTGCCTCCTTTGAGAGACGAACTTTCTAAACCATTGTACCCTAATAGTATGTTCCGCACCAACAAATCAAAATTACCACACATATCATACCCCCTTTGGGCAGGTAAGAATGCATAATAATTTTATCAACTCGAACTATGCATGTCACAAATTTTACAAGTCTCAATAAATAGAACACTTTGGTGTAACTACCTATCTCAACTCATAAAATTAGCACATGACCGAGTTAAAAATAATTACCTAACTTGCACACGAGCAATATGTATGCAAGACTCCCACAAAATCAAGCACGAAAACAATATGTGCTTATGAGAGTTATAAGAATAATCGGTTGCATTCAATTTATCATTAAATTAATGTGCTTATCTCGTAAATAAATAAGTCAAACTAAATTACATGACTAAATGTTATGGCAGGAGTTAAACAGTACAAATCATATTCACAAGTAAACCAAGTATAATTATTCATTGAATTATAACATGGTCTACTAAAATTCAGTAAGTATTCCGCACAAGACAAAATAAATCATGCAGTAAGAATCGGACGATTGAAGCTTATTGAGTTATAAACTTATATTCTGACCGAATCAGCTTGTACATGTATAATAGTTTGATCCCGAAACGCAACTATGCACCCATGAATCCCATCTTTAATGAAATCTATTAAAACAAACATGTAATCATGGAAGTCTTAACTTATTGGATTATGCCTATATTGAAACATCTAAAATAGGACTTTGGATCATGAGATTATTAACTCAACATATATATATATATATATATATTTATGTATGTATATCATTATACATATCAATATATAATATATATATACATCTAAATACAAATCCACATATGCTCCCACAAAGTATAGATTTATCACATCAAGGAGACCGAATTATAATTTTTTTCAATTGAATAAACCATCGACTTTGCCTTTCAATTTATACATTAATTACAATAATATATAAGCAAGTAGTAATAATGCTTGCACAACAAGTTGAAAAATGGCCAATCAAGTCAATGAAGTTATACCCTTCTCCATGATAAATGAATTCTTTTTTTTTTTTTTAAGGCTTCGAATAATTGGGATCCAGTTAGCTAGCCTTCAAGCAAATCTAACAATCCGGTCGCGTGTTTCTAATGATTCTGTTAAGATTCCTTTTGTTGGATCTTTTATCATCTTTCAGAAACTAGAATCCTAGAAGGCTAAGTCACATACCATATGTATATATATGATTGGTATATAACCCACGTTATATCAGTTCTCATGATTAGTAGATTGGCATTTCAAATTGAACAAGTCACTATCAAACATGATTTGGGATTAAAATCTAAAAATCACACCATCACAACATTATTGACATATAAATTTTGATCGACCCTTTATTTGTGCAACAATCAATCAAATATTCAAAACATACGTCATAAAATTTAGGGTTCTAAATTGATAAGTGTCCTGCTTTGATACCAACTGTAAGAATAATTTTGTAATCGCAGGATCGATACACCATGAATTTAGAACACTATATATATAAATTTATATTAGCGTACCTTACACCAAGGTTGATAGTTGATCAATATGGATGTTTAGACAAACATCCTTGGCTAGTTCTTTCTCTCCATCTCTCACCGATATTGACAGCTTTCAATGGGACAAGCAATTATCAGAGTGTGGAGTGGAGAGGGGATATAGCCAAATATATAATGTAACCCTAGGACCCTCCTATCATGGGCTTTCTAGGATGGGCCTACACCAACTGTCAGACCATGTCTGTTAAAATCAAAGCCTTAACAATAGTGGGTCAAACAAATCAAGCTTTATAAGTCAAGTCCCATTAACCGTATTAATTTGGCCCGTTTTTATTTTATAAAAACAAAATATCCAATTAATAGAAGTCCAAATTAGAATAAAATTCTAACACAATATGCGTATTTTACAATTTGAGTGGCAGCCAATATTAATTTGAATCGAGTGTAGTTCTAAATTGTAGGTGGTTCGTTATGATAATAAAATCTGTGTTTGTATTGTAAAATTATTTTCTAGTGAAATAAGAATTATTGTAACGTCGCTAGATTGTAAAGTGACTTTATAAAATTATATAAATATACAAATTACCTACTTTTTATGGTATATTTCAATGTATATCTTGATGGCATTATTAAATTTCATTTGTGAATTGGTTACTTAAATGAATGTGCATATTAAGTCAATTTCATATAAATCGAACACTCTTCGTACCCACAAAAGGTAAAAATTATAAAATATTATACATTCGTATAAAGTATCATCTCAAATAAAGATAGGTAAAAGGGGGGAGAAAGCAATTGATACTCCAAGATTAAGGTTATGCTTGAATATCAAGAAAGCTTTGAATGAAGGTTGATCGATCGAGGAATTGTTAAAGGCTCATTATTAAATAACATGATTAAATATGTTCTAATTTTCAGAATTAGCATGTTAAAAATTCTAAATTATATCTAGTATATTTTATTGTACAAAATAAAATTTACGTGTAATGATTATTTAAATGTATAATACATTTCGAACACGAAAATCTAGACATGATAACATGGGAGGATGAAAAATTGCCACTAGTGTTTTCTTTCTTATTGCTCATTTAATAGAATAGTGAAAAATTGTATCGTGAGCACATCACAACTTTAAATGTAATTATATTGTTAGGCTTAGAGGGTGTTTGGCTAAGGTTATAAGTTACTTAAAACATCTTAAAAGTTTTTCTTTAAGACAAACATTATAGTTTTTCTTTTCTTTTAATTGTCCTTTAAAAAACAAACAAGCATCGCAATTCTTTGGAGTAATTATTATTTTCTGTTTTATTTATTTATTTTATTTTGATGCATAGAGATGGGTTGAATTCTGCTACAAAAATGACTACTTTACCCCGATTAACACTGAAAAATTTTCCCTTCTTCCCTCACTTCTTCTCACACTCCTAAACCTCTAATCTTATATATATAGATATAGATATCAGCAGATAGATGTACATACATATTTCCAATTCCAACCCAACTCATTCCTAAATCCTTTGTCTACTTCTCGTCATTGTCCACTGCCCAACTCGCCGCCACTCATCCACGGCCGCTCAAAGCTGTCGCCGACCTATATTTGTATGTTCTATATACGCGTGAGTGAGTGTGTGTGTGTGTGTCACGACCCGAAAAATATCCATTTATTTTATTAAAATATATTAGACTGAAATGCACAACGGTAATATTTTCATAGTTGTATAAATAATAATTTTCACATAAGATTTGTATGAAATACAAGAGTTACAATTTTCAAAAAGAATAGGAAAGTAACTATATTATGTAAAAGGCTTTCAAACGCTTTTGCTACGCCACTCTAATCCGTTATCTCATTTCTTTTTAAAAATAGTCACATTAAGAAGAATCAACACGACGGTTGAGTAGAAATTTCACTTCATCACATAAGGTGCTCATGTGTATAATATGTGCACATAATCACATAATACTTTACCTTTGGATCACACTACGTGATCATAATTTCCTTATATCTCCCATATCATAATATTCCAACCGTTCACATCACTAATCCCCAATATTCCATCCGTCCACATCAATTCCATCCGTTCACATCGGTGGTCATATCTCGAGACTATGCCATTTTCTTCGACCCACAACTAATATATGGAACACTCCGTCCATGCAAGATGGGATTAAGATATGGATGGCAAGAACTGTTTTAAGATTGGCAAGCTCATTGCCGCCAGGCCGAACTCTAGCCCCATCCATTCCGAAGCACATACAGGCCCGACATGCACAAATAAAATTTTTCATATATTTTTAAATAATTTCACATAAGGAACATACTTTCATACTTATAATTTTAAATATAAAAGCATACTAAGAGCATATTTTGGAATAATAAACATCCATGTCTTTATATTAATTATATGAATATAAGATATGAATATAACTAGAAACACACTTTCTAATAACTTGTAATAGCAAAATGAAGCATAATAATGATAAATTAGCACTAGAAATTAACTTATGTAATTAAGAAAATTTCTACCTTTTTTCAAAAGTTATTTATAAAAGTAGGGAGAATATATAAAAGGCTACTAATGTGTATATATATTTATAAGTGGAGGGATAGGTATATATATGTATATATGTAGGTTTTCAAAGATATAAGAAGAAAGTGGGGTTTTGAAAGGATTTTGTAAATGTGAGAGGGTATATATATATATAGAAAGGTTAATATGTCTATATATATGATTAGAAAGAGGGGTGATTGTATATATATGTATATAGGAAGGTATACTAATGATATAGTGTAATATATATATTGAAAGTGCAAGATTTTGGGGGTATGTGGGTTATAGGCGGGATTTGTGTTGTGTGTATGGAAAATGAAGATAATACCCCCTCTTTTTATAGAGTTTAGGATAAGAAATACAATTATTATATACTTTAAGTTATTTTCTAATTATTGTTATCTTATCATATCTTATCCTAATTTTATCATAATCTTATCTAATCCTGTCCAAATTTTATCATAATCTTATCATAATCTTATCTAATCTTATCACAATCTTATCTAATCTTATCATAATCTTATCTAATCTTATAAAATCTAAAATCATATCTTTATTTAATTAAAAATTCAAATTTGTATTTATTTATTTTTGTAAAAGTCGAAAATTAGGGTTTTAGGACATAAAATCCGAAAATTCATACTTAATTTAGAAAAATTCAAAAATTTTGAAATTTAATCTTTATAAATCTGAAATTATATGTATATTTTCTAGTAATTAAAAATGTTTTAGTTATATTTTCAAAAATTGCAATTTAAAACATAGAATATCGAAAATTGTGTTCGAATGTCAAATTCATCTAAAATTTGGAAAATTATGTAATTTATTTAAAATTGCATCTTCTCCATGCATAAAAGTATAGAATACTTCTTTATATTATTCTTGAAAACTCATAAGTATTTAATAGACAAATTTTCCAAGAATGGTAATCAAAATTCGAACATTAGTACGTCACCGTTCAAATTGTAAATTAACCTCAAAATCATTCTAAAATTTGAAAATAACAAACAATAATGAACTTTTCAAGAAGAATAATATTTTATATCAATTATTTAAATAATAAGGATTACCAAATTGTCACAGTGTGTGTATGTTTTGAGGGGCTGTACATGTCAACAGGGTAAAGAGTGGGGAAGGTGGAGGGCTGGGTTGGGGTGCACTGTGTCAGCAACAGCTAAGTTCACCAAATATGATCTTGTAAGCAATCATCATGACCAAACAATTATTTAGATTTAGTCCTCCCATACTCACTCACACGTCCAAAAAGAGAATAGCATCATCATTATTATGTCTCAATCCCATGCAAATAATAGTCCAATTGCACTTGCCACCTTGTTTATTTAGTCCATATATGAGCTCACTACTTCAAGTCTTTTCGTTTGCAAACATTTTTTATATTGGCAGGGTGGAGAATCCCTTGTACACTTAATCTGCTTTTTTTTCTTTAGCTGGAAACGATAGAGAGTGAGGACGTGAGAACTAATGTTTAAGTTTCCACAATTTTTTCTTTTACATTAGAAGTTTATTCTTTTCTAATTATACAGTTTCCTACAAATTCGTTTTTTTTTCCTTCCTTCCTGCGTGTGATTAATTGTTTTGTTGCTGATTTTGTGGAGGGCAGTCACGAAATGGAGAAATAAATGCTGACCGACATAAAGCTATTTATTTGTGTGTTGACGTTGTTGAGTACTCAAATCCGTAGCATCACTGGCGAGAACGTCAACGTTACCCTTCTTGCAGACGCGGTGCAAAAAGGAGCAGGTACTTCGTTTACATTAAAAAACCATCATTTTCTTTATGAATCTATGGTTCATTCTATATTTAAAAATAGTTCTAAAATGATCATGATTAATTTCTCTCTCTCTCTCTCTCTCCGGGTTACAGTTTGTTTGGATGGATCTCCAGGGGGTTATGCCTATGCCCCTGGACAGGGAGACGGAGCCAAAAATTGGCTGGTGTATCTTCCGGTAAGTCTCTAACAGAAGTGTAATGTTTTTTCTATTACCAAATTAATTGGTCTTGTTAAGTACTGAGTAGTAGTAGCAGTAGTAATAATAATAATAAAGCAAGCAGATAAGATCTTAGGAGTGTAAGTTAATGTAGGCGATTAAGCTTAAATCAGTCATGAAAAAGGCAAAGGGGAACAAGCTTGATCGAGTTGATATAGTTTGATACTTGTAGTTAATTAAATCCATACCAAATATCTTCAACACCCTCCATCAAGGGTTTCATAGAAGGACCAGAGGTCGTAAAAATCCCACCTTAATAGGTACATAAATTACCTAAATTTGTTCAACTTTTTGAGGTTGGTTTCTGAAAAAGTGTACTGTATGTATGGCTACAAAGAAAAAGAACTCATACTACAACAACGTAACAATAACTGGATCAAGTTTTTATGTTGAAATAGCGACGAAATTCATATAGATTACACATGAGAAAAATGATGAATTGGAAATCAAACTGAACCAACATGTTTTAAATTTTGGAATGCTGAATATTATGATTTTCAAGCCACCAAGCCCAGCAGAACCTGCCCCCTTTTGATTAAGTTGTCTGTTGTCTTGTGTATTTTATTATATATAGTTATTAGATTTTGAAGGTATGTATATATATGTTGACTTTAGGGTGGTGGATGGTGTGCCTCAAGATATACATGTCAAGCTCAAATTAATAACGGCAAAGGAAGCACCAAGAACGTCAATCAGATGTTTTTTTCAGGTTTCAATCACTAGTACCTAATGCCAGTAGAGTGAAATGCATTTCTGATTCTGGTTTCTTCATCCGTGCGTAAGTTTCAATAACATAAACTTATCGAAATCCTAAATATTTTGGTTTAGTGACATGTATATGTGTGTGTATATGTATATTTTTTAGGGAGTTGACCCTGAATCTTTGCCAGCATCATGTACGTCAAAAATGAATTTCAGTTTGGTGAGTGGAGTTGCCTAATTATATATCCTTATTAAAAATTCCCTGTTTGTAACTTTTTATATTAATTGTGCTATACAAAATTTACAGTGTTTTTATCCTGAAAATGTGGTCGGAGATATGCAGACACCACTTTTTCTGCTGAATTCTACTTTTGATGCATATTAGGTAACTCTATTTTACAAATACGTAGAAACGAATACAAGACCGAAAGAAAAATAATAAAACAAAGACAAAGGTTTTTACTCGACACCTATACATAATTTTTATTTTTTTTTCTTTCTAAGTAAATTTTGTGATAACCCATGTGAACTATTGAATAAAGTTTGATGTAATGATTTCTCTAATAACTTGAATTAATTAGATAGAAATATATTTTGAAAAGAAAAAGGATAGAGAATGTCGCTGCAGATAAATCGTTCATTTAAATTCCCGTAGCAAATTATTTATTCTTGTAGCAGATTGACTTATGTATTAAGACTATATATAATTGGATTAAAAAATCAACCTTTTCTTCTTTTGATGATGATTATACATTCTTGCAGCTACAAAATAATGTGGAAGTTGATAACGACACGTAAGGCTGGTCCATCTGCACCCACACTAATAATATAACAAAAGATTGCACATGTACTCATATTCAAATTATGAGAGGTGCTTATTTATTACTAGTATTTCGATCTTTTTTTATTATTTATTAATTAAAAATCTAAATTTATCTGATTTGATTTCAGGGTTCAGGAATGCTTTCTTATGCACATTGAAAGACATTCCTGATTCTCCATCAAGAGGGCTGTTTATCAACTCATGTTTCATCCACGATTTCATTTATAGAAAGACAAATTGGAAAATAGTACCCGTTCTAGGAAATAAGGTAGAATTGCTTTCTACTTTATAATTAAATGCAAATTGTATTATTGTTATTATTATTTGCAGAACATCGCAAAGTCCATTGACGATTGGTACTTTGATCGGAGTTGTGTTAAGGAACACTACTAGAAAACGCGGTTTTGGCCACGGATTTTTAGCCACGGATGAAATCGGTTACCAATAGCTACAGAAATGGCCACGGATATAAAAAAAAACGAAAACATATGGCCACGGATTTATTCGTGGCCAAATATCTACAATTCCATGGCCATTTCAATTTATTTAAAAGAAAAACATAAATAAATAAATTATTTTTTTTTTAAATTTGGACTTGGCCACGGATTTATCCGTGGCCAATAAATAAATTTATTTATTTTTAAATATGAAATCCGTGGCCAATAAATAAATAATTTTTTTTAATCCGTGGCCAATAAATAATTTTAATTTTTTTTTATTTTAAATGACTTGCTTAAATCGCACAATCCGACATTACGGGGCACCAAAAGGTTCGAGTCATTTCAAAATCATATTATTTTCATCACGGTTATTATATTTTCCCATCTAATGCGTTGAAAATTACAGTTTGCTTAGCGAGAATACATTTTTCCTCTTTCGGTGACATTACGAATAACTTCGTAATCCGGTGTCAATGTACGCTAACGTCAGTTAACTTGTATAGGAATTATCAAAAAAATGGACTTTCAAGCAGATTGATTAGTGTTGAAGTTGTATTGCTCCAATCGTACGGTTGCCATCTAACCTAATTAACGAAAACGCACGATTCGGCAAAAGTCAACATGAAGTTTTGACCATTGGCCAAGGATTTATCCGTGGCCAATAAATAAATTTAAATTTTTTTTAAAAAATTTGAACTTAGCCATGGATTTATCTGTGGCCAATAAATAAATTTATTTATTTTTTTAAATTTGGACTTGGCCACGGATTTATCAGTGACCAATAAATAAATTTAATTTTTTTTATTTTAAATGACTCGCTTAAATCGCTCGATCCGATATTAAGGGGCACTAAAAGGTTCGAGTCATTTCAAAATCATATTATTTTCATCACGGTTATTATATTTTCCCATCTCATGCGTTGAAAATTACAGTTTGCTTAGCGAAAATACATTTTTCCTCTTTCGGTGATATATACGAATGACTTCAAATTTAATCAATTTATTTAAACATTTAATTCTTTCAATCAATTCAATTAGTCAATTATGTATAATTGTAATACTATATAATTTGATAATTTAATCAATTTATTTAAACATACGAGTCGAATATTTTGTTTTATATTCTCTTAATAGCTAATCGGTCATTTGTATTTTGAAAGTATTGATCTAACGATGGTACTATATTTTCAAATTTGATTGATTTTATTTTGTCAATTACACTAAATTTAAGTAAATAAATGGATAGTTTGACATACAATGAATAAGATCACTTTAATTTCTTAAATTGAGTCAAAATAATCAATGAAAATTTTCAAATTTTTATAAAGTCAAAGTTATAATTTTTTTAATTTTGATTTTGTATCCCAAAATTATCTGTGAATGAAAGTAAAATTAGAAAGAATTATAATTAGTAAAATAAAATATATTTACATATAGATATAAATTAGTAAAATTTGATAATAAAATTCAATATATAAATCTATATAAATATTCTTGGCATGCCATTGTAATCAAGAAATTCATCATAGCCTGGCGGTAATTCACTTGGTAATATACCAAGAGGTCTTGAGTTCGAGTCCCACTGGTAACGGTAAAATTCATTTAATTGAAATGGGCACGCTGAGCTGGGCCAGTTGCACCGCTGGGCTTGTAGGCATGCGGGTTGGGCCTGTTGTGGGCTAGGTCTAGTTTTCTTTTTCTTTTTCTTTTTTTTTAATAATTTTTTTAGCCATGGATTTATCCGTGGCTAGATTTAATTTTTTTTAAAAATATTTTTTATCTTAGCCACGGATTTATGAAAAATTAAAAAAAAATTAATTAAGGTTGGCCACGGAAATATCCGTAGCCAAATTTATCATTTTTTTTAAATTTTTTATTTTTGGCCACGGATTTTTCTGTGGCCATATATATCATTTTTTTTAAAATTATTTATTTTTGGCCACAGATTTATCCGTGGCTAAATTTATTTATTTTTTTAATAATATTAATTTTGGCCACGGATAAATCCGTGGCTAGATTTAATTTTTTTTAAAAAATTTATTTTTGGCCACAGTTAAATCCGTGGCCAAAGTGAAAAAATCCGTGGCCAAAAAATCCGTGGCCTTGTTTAGCAACGCAAAATTTGGCCACGGAATTTTTCTGTGGCCAAATCCGTGGCCAAATCCTTATTTTCTAGTAGTGGAAGTTGATACTCAGATGGACTATCCACAAGACTGCAGCACAACAGACTCATAAAATACCTCCTGTAGACAGTGACAATTTTGGTGGCTAATATCCAATGTATTCTATATTTAATACGATACAGTAATTTAGTATGGATTAGCCACAAATATGTATTTGTAAAAATGTAGCCAAAAGAACTTGAACATGACCATTCCATGCTCTATGGGGTGCAACATTCAAGTGGAGGGTTAATGCTCTAAGAACTTGACCATGACCTCATTTTGCACTAAAGATATCAAGGAATTGTGCGAGTTAATTGTCAATTTAGTCCCATATGATATATTCGCTAGCTGATTTTGTCCCAATTTTTTTTTTTAGCCAAGATGGTCCCACTGGATAGTACTCTCTCTCCAAAATGGTCCATCCGTTAAAAACTAACAAAAAACGCACGTGCAGCTCACGTGCGCCGTTAATTTGGGACCAAATCGGCAAACGCTTATGTACTGTGGGACTAATTTGGCTAAAATGTATATTTAATTTTATTCATGACTTGATGCAAAATAATTCCTCATCCAAGTTTAAGGACTAATTAAATCACGTTATAAGCTTGGAATATTCTTAATTCTTGTATTCCCACTTAGGAATTTTCATGTGGGATGAGATTCTCAATAAACTCATTCTCTAACGAGCATCCATTTATGAATGCGAGTGTCACTACACTCAATATCTATAAAACAATACATCTCCCATTTGAAATAGTCATAATGCAAGTCTTTTAATGAGTCAAGTCAATACCCCACTCTAAGTAAAACTTAGTAACTTTGAGTAATTTTGATCATGTTTTACAGACTTGTTTCAAAGTAATTTTGAAACAAATCTGTAAAACATGATCAAAATTACTCAAAGTTATTGAGTCTAACTAAGAGTGTCGTATCGACTTGACTCATTAAAAGACTTTCATTTATGACTATTTCAAATGGAGATGTATTGTTTCATGGACATCGAGTGTAGTGACACTCGTATGCATAAATGGGAGATCGTTAGAGAATGAGTTTACTGACAATCTCATCCCACATGAAAGTTCCTAAGTTTGAATAAAAGAATTAAGAATGTTCCAAGCTGTGATTTCATTAGTCATTGGACTTGGATGATGAATCAATTATGTATCAAGTCATGATTAAAATTAAATATACATTTTAGCCAAATTAGTCCCACAGTACAGAAGCGTTTGCCGATTTGGTCCCAAATTAACGGCGCACGTGAGCTGCACGTGCGTTTTTCGTTAGTTTTTAACGGAGGGACCATTTTGGAGCGAAAGTACTATCTAGTGGGACCATCTTGGCTAAAAAAAAAATTGGGACAAAATCGGCTAGCGAATATATTGTATGGGACCAAATTGGCTAAAATCTCGAATTGTGCGATATATAATTTTGAGATGATCAGTTATCTTTCAACAAATATTAATATCATTTTAATCCAAATCAATGCTGCAATAAACAGATCAAAGCAAAACAAAAACAAGCACAGTCAATGTAATAATTTCATATTATTTTAATAGGATGTAGAATAAGTACAAAATTATATTCCCTACTCACCATAATTAGAAGATCTATTCAGCAAATAATGGACCTGTATCGCCTAAACACAACCAGATGTTTAATTGCTTAAGGTATGCTTGGTAAGAAAATCAACACAAGAAGAGTTATTCATAGAGTGCTTTTTTTACATATTGTCGATCGGACAACAATGGCACGAATAAACGGACATATTAACCCAATATCGAGCAGATATAATTGTTTTTTCCTCGAAAAATATAAGCCATTTTTAATGTTTCTATTGGACAATACGAATGGAATGTTATGCCATTTGGACTAACAAATACTCTTTCAAAATTTCAAACTATGATGAATAATGAATTTATTTATACCTTATAGTGATTTTATCATTGTTTGTATTGATGATATTTTAATGTTTTGAAAATCCATTGAATTGCATTTTAAACGTCTTGATATTTCAAAAAAGTTATTATACAAAGTGGTTTAGTAATCTCTAGACGAAAAATGTCTATTTTCCAAACACAAGTTAGGTTTTCAGGTCATAATATTGAGAAAGGAAGAATTATTCCTATTAATAGAAGTATTGAGTTTGCATCAAAATTTCCTGATTTTATTACTGATAAGACTCAATTACAGAGATTTTTAAGAAGTCTTAATTATATTTCTCCTTATTATAAAAACTTGGCAAAAGATGTTGCTATCTTATATGATAGACTTAAAAAAATTCCCACACCTTGGAATGAGAGTCATACTCAAGCAGTTAGAATTATTAAACAAAAGGTTAATAAACTTCCTTGTTTAATGCTTGCAAAACCTGATTGGGAAAAGATAATTGAGAAAGATGCGTCTGATATTGGTTATGGAGGAATATTGAAACAAATATCTCTTCATAATAAACAAGAATATCTTGTTAAGTTTCATTCTGGTAAATGGAATAATAGTCAAAAGAATTATGCTACTGTTGCTAAAGAAATACTTGCAATAGTTAAATGTGTTCTAAAATTCCAAGATGATTTATACAATAAAAGGTTTTTAATAAATATTGATTGTCAATCTGCTAAATTCTTGTTTAAAAAGGATTTTAAACATGATTCTCTAAACAAATGTTTGTTAGGTGGCAAGCACATTTAGGCACTTCTAATTTTGAAATAAATTATAAAAAAAGGGAAAGACAATAGTTCCTAACTTTTTGACTCATGAATATTTACATGATGGATAATAGAGATCCTCCAAATCTTAGTTTTTTATTTGGGGACTTTTACAGGATGGATATTAATAGAGGTCGTCCTCATCTCAGGGTTAATAATTTTGTACGCAGACCTAGGAAACTTTGGGGAATATCCAAAATGGTGCATCTATCTAGAAGAAATGATAGAGAAATTAAAAGTTTGCATTAGATGCTTATTGTTCTTGAAAATGAAGAAACCATTAATAATGTTAATGGTTTGATTAGTCATTATAAAGACTTGTCAAAAAGAATTCAATTTGAGATTAATAGAGTTATTGCTTGAACTCAATTTTGTTTTCAGGAACGATTCCACGGGGCAAAGGAAATTTCCCTCCTAATTGAGGAGAAAGAGGAAAGAATTTTATGTTCCAAATGGGACAGAAGAAATTTTGTGGTGATAATATTGCTTCATTATCCTCAGGAAATATTCCCAAGTATAAGACTGATTCTATGTATAAGGAATTTATGGAATTCCTTGAGACGAAAAAGTAGGAGGATAATACTCTTTCTTATGCTAAAGTTGCTTCTGAGGAAGATCATGATGATTCTTTTTGTTATGAACAGAATCCCAACAAGGAGTTAATATTACTTCTTGAAACCAAAGATCTTCAACGGACAGATGAACCATGAACCTTGATGCAGAGGTACCTTGATGCAACATCATACACTGGTGGTTCTTTCAAGTAAAGAATGACTTTTTGAGTATATTCTTACTCATACTAGGTCATGTGAATTCTCACATTTGACCCCTATCAATACTAAACAAGTTTATAGGTTTAGTAAGGTAATAATTAAAAAGGTAATATCTACAGAAGAATGGGGTTCGAGTACTTTCAAGAAAAAAGAATATATTCATCACGAACAAAGAATTCCAGTAAAATTTAATTATTGGAATTACATCGAAGCCTTCCATGAAGCTTTTTATCATGAAAATTCAAGGAAAAAACATTCTTGGTTTACAAAGATTTGTTCTGAAGTTTATAAACAATCACAACCATATTGGTTTGTCCAATGGTGGATAAATTTTGGTCCATCCATAAAAATTCTTCCAAAACCATTCAAAAGTTTATATATTGAATGGGTGAATTGTTCACCAAAATTGATTGAAATTCAACATGATAAGACATGGGTTGAGGGAATTGCCTCAATGAATTTCTTTATTGAATTTTCAATACCCTGAATTTGGAAATGGGTTCCTAAGTTTGGATATACTCAGCATGACATTCCTTGTATCAAAAGGACTTTCTTTACAAAATTTTGGAACAAGATAGTTCAAAATTGATGGTGTTATTCAAGGACAAGAGACCATTGATAATATTTAGTAGAAAATCAAATATTATAAAGAGCAGATTAAATCTAAACAACAGAGGGCATTGCCAAATCCTTTCCAACATATATCAAGAAAAATTCAGATGCAGAAAGGGACTTTGACAAAGGATGATATCATTAATTCTTATATGGAAGAAATGAAAAAAGACATTATGAGAAATTTTGATGTGGAAATCAATTCATGTATTTCTATGGCATCATCTTCTAAAGAAGAAGATACCCAGTTTTGTGCAAGAGAATCTCAAGATCCTTATGAGGATGAAGAAGAAATTGATATTGAGGATATTATGAATAACCTCAAAGAAAATACTAAAGATTATTTGAAAAAAATCTGAAGCATCAAAACAGGATAAATGACAGTAGCAATGATGATTGTTACCAATAGCGGAACCAATAATGTTTTTTGACGTCATCAATGACAACTGA
Organism: Petrea volubilis; assembly: GCA_026212405.1. Taxonomy (NCBI): domain Eukaryota; kingdom Viridiplantae; phylum Streptophyta; class Magnoliopsida; order Lamiales; family Verbenaceae; genus Petrea; species Petrea volubilis. The sequence continues at coordinate 16,949,104 of CM047876.1, read as the reverse complement.
AGTTAATAATTGAAGAGGCTATTATGCCCCCAATAATGTTTAGGATTTGAAATCTGAAAATAATTGTTTTTCAGTTCCATCAGCCTCTATATAAGGTTGAATCTTGTACACGTTGAGGTAGGCTTTCGGATTTAGTTTTGTTATCGGTTTTTAAATTTTAAACACTTGTAAACTACTTGTAAAGTTTTTCATTTCTGAATCAAATTGGAATCACCACTTGGGATCAGAATCGTCTTAATATCATGGTATGATTTAATTTAAATTACTTTTAAATTTTTATTGTTTATTTAGCCTGAAGGACATGCTAAACATCTGTGTTGAATTACATCAATCTACGTGAAATATATATCATGGAGATATATTTTTAAGTTTTCCTTTTGAATAAGTCATGTTTAGGTTTAAGATCTAAACAGTCTTGGGTCTAGTTTTTCATAATCATGTTTTGCTTGCTTGTTGCCGTTGTGAGGCTTTTCCAATGCTTGTGTGGTGATTATGCTTGACTGGATACCAACAACAGTTTTGATTTTTGTAAATTTTCTTGGGACATCTCATTCTCTCAAAGGAATTGGGGGCCGTTATATTTGTATTATTTTATCTTTTAGCATTAGACAACTTAGAAATTATTTGAGAAAAAAAAAGTTGGATGAACTTATCTTTTTTTTATAGCTTATAAGCTGCTTTACTAAAAAATTACCAAACATTTTTTAGAAACTTATAAGCTCTGAAACAACTTATTAGATGTTTTTAGAATTTTATAAGCTTAGCAAAACACTCTCTTAGTTGAACTTCGAACTTCACTCAATATATATATTTTTTTGACATTATGAGATCTTAAAGGCATGTTAGATTTGGAGTTTCAATTATAAGATATCAAATTCCAATTGTTTGCGGGGTTTATAATTAAGGCATTTTATATACTTATTTGATTTTACATTTTTTTTAGATTTTCAATTAAAATCCCCAAATGAGAGTTTGTTATACACTACTTTGGAGATTTGAAATTCAAGTCGCGATTTGAAATATAAATATAATAAATTAAATAATCTTATACGTGTCGTGTTGAAATGTTACAAACAAATGAATCAAACACGTTATACAAGTTAAGATCAAATTTGAGTGAAGGAATACACAACATTTTAAATTATTAGCAAATGAATGTCTATGACTCTATGGTAATTTACTACAAGACAAAAATTTTAAACAAAAAAAAAAAAAAACACATTCGAAGAATATATTGCATAAATATAATAATGAGATCTAAGACGACTAGAGGAATATTATTATAATTTAGCTTAGCATTTACTCATGTCAATTTTAAAATTTTGTTGAGTTAAATTTATTCAGTCTCAAAATATTATTTATGAATTTCGTCTATTATATTAATATTAAAAAAGTAATATAATCCATCTCCATTTGCCATATAGCATCTTATTCTTCTCAATTTGAATAACAAAAGTAATCTAAATATGTAACATTTTGTTTAACCTTTTCTACTACTGATATAGCTTACTAAGTTTACTGAATTTCGAAGAAAAAAAAACAATAAAGTGTTAAGAGAAAGAAAGGAAACTATAGTGATGTTTGTTTTGAAATATGGATAATGAGATGGCTCTAAACACCATTCTTATGAAATTTCCTAAAAGATATTTGTTGTGGTATAGCTTAGTCTTTCATGAACCAAATATATGTTGAAAATTATGGTTTTATTATTATTTGTTTTGCTTAATGTGGCTTACTTGGGTGTTTAAATTATGTCCAACTATTAAGCCTGATAATTTACCCACTTGGTTCTTGAAAAAACTACTCAATTTCTCTGAAGAAGAGAAACTTGGCTGGGAAATAAATTTTCACAATTATCTCAATACCCTTGGGATAATTGAAGAAAAAGAGATAAATCTTTTTAAAATTAAAAAGGCACGATTTCATTTCCAAGGATCTAGACCATATCCTTACTTAGCTCAGAAAGCTAAGAAAATTGATAGACAAATTTTTATCTATCAAGAATGGTTTAAACTTTTCCCTTTTCATCAAAATCTTATGTTCCAGGAATTTCAAATTGAACTGGAAGAGCTTTTGGAACAACAAAAAATTATTAAGAAAGCTATCAATACTTCTTATATTGCTTAACTTTATCATTTCAGGAAATAATGTTTCCAAGGGATGATCCACCTTACCGATACGGTAATCTCCGTAAAGGTCGTGGAAGAGGAAGAACTCCTGAAAGTTCCAGAAAATCCTATAATGAGGATTTTCCAGGTTTGTCACAACAAGATAGAGGTAATTCCTCATCTTATGCTGATAAGGTAAAAAATCCAGAGGTATATGAAGAAATGGAACCTCTACCTTACACAAAGACAGATCATAAAGATCTTATGTTCTTAATAGAACCAAAGGATTTACTGATAAATTCAGATCCTAATGAAATCCTTAAAATGTATTTGGATAACAGATCTTATCCTTGTGAAACAGATAAAACGAGGATTATTTATGAGTTAATACTCATTAAGTCTGGCAGTGTTCAGATTCATCATACTTATCCTAAGGATTCCAAAGCTTATTATGCTTATACCACAGTGGTAATTAGGCAGATAATGTCTGCAGAACAATGGGGTATAAGTACCCTGCAAGAGAGAGAATGTTATTGTTCTGAGTTAAAACTCAATTTAAAGTATAATTATTGGGATTATATTAATGCTTTTCATAATTGTTTCTTCTATGACAATCCCAGAAAGAAACATACTTGGATGTTTAAATTATGTCCAACTATTAAGCCTGATAATTTACCCACTTGGTTCTTGAAATGGTGGATGACATTTGGTCCCTCCATCAATATTTTACCAGACCTTTTTAAAACTCTTTTTTCTGCATGGGTAATTCTTTCCCCTCTTGTCCAAAAAGCCAAAAAATTAAAATTATGGCCCGAAGGAATAAATTCTTTCTATTTCTTCATTGAATTCTCAATACCATGGATCTGGCGTTGGGAACCTGAAATTGGCCATACCAGCCAAAATTTTCCTTGTTTAAACCGCATCTTTTTCACCTCTTTTTGGAAAAAGATGTTACAACTTGATCCAAAGACCCATGCTTTGCATGGCCAGGAGACAATTAATTTCATTAAAATGAAGATTCATGAGTATCAGAAGCAAGCTTCTCATAAAGGCCCTTTGTCACTTCAAGACATGCTTAAGGAAGCAAAAATGAAGAAAAATGGTCCTTTAACTAAGGATGAACAGAAAGAGATAATTAATGAATATCTATCCCAAGTCCAGCAAGAAATAAGTGATAATTGTGACTTTGATTTTAATCCTGAAGAATTTTCATCAATGTCCTCCTCCTCCAAATAAGAAGTTTTAGCAGGAGAGTCCCAAGATCCATATGCAGATGAATCTGAAATCCAGATTGATGCTATGGTTGCCATGTTGGATAAATCCCAAGGAAAGAAACCAATGATATAAGCAATGACGTCAGTATGAAGTTGCCATAATTGGAGTCCCTGGTAAAGTTACCAAACGCATCGCTTTCAAGATAAGTCGTCCAAGCAATAAATTTGCCTGCTACTTTACTGTTCACTTTTTGACGAATTGAAGATTCGTTTTTCTGGCGATAAGTTCACATGCCTTTACTGATCCAGCTGCCCAACAAGTTTTGTCGGCCATTCTACTGTTACCTTTTTGACGAATTAACAATTCGTACTCCTGTAAGATAAGTGTTGCCACTATTCCAAGATGCTTCAGTCTTTTCCAGACTTAAAGTTGTCTGCCATTCACTGTTTAAGATGCCGTGCCAGTACAATAATTTGTTACTTTAGGTTTTAATCAACCTGTGTAATTATTTAATTTACTGTTTTCTTTTGTTTGTTTTGTGTGACCATTCCTATAAAAGGAAGTTTAGTTTTAGTTGTAGGACACACGACAAGAAATCCGACTAAATATTGTATGTTTTGCATCATTTTCCTTTGGTATCTCCTTGTATCATTCATCATATTTCTCTTTGTAAAATTATATTTTAATATCGAAGAAATAAAGTTCCGAGTTCAGTATATCCAGTAATCTTGGTACATTCTCAACTTTTTATTTATTGCTTTAATAAGCTTTTATAATGAATTGCTAAGTGCGTAGTATGTTAAGAAATATGGAAACTAAGTCATGACAATGGTGTGTTTATGATAACATAATCTTCTTGCAACCTTCTTATGGGTTAGGGTATGTATAATTGAACCAGTCTTGTATTCAAGGTTAAAAAGTCTTAGATACAGTCTTGGTTTTTATGTCAAAACCTTGTTTTGCCCGCTGAAGCCATGGAAGGCGTTTAGGGCTGTGTTTTGGGATTGACTGGATACCAAAGACAGGTCTAAGAAAAGTTTTTGTAATTTCATCCTTGAAGTATGATGACAGGCTTGGTTATGACTATAATTCCCGATAAAACATCCCATAACTTACACAAGGTAGATCGGCAAGAAGAGGTCCTGCATTGTATGGTATCAGAGCCATGTCATTTGATTGATTTAGTGGAAATATTTTTTAACATACGCCTTTTCTGCTTAACTTGCAATGAATATTTTTAGAACTGATAAACAAACTGTTAAAAACAGTGTTAGTCATGAGGTAGATTTACCAGAAGACCTTGATTTATTAAATAAATGGTCTATTCCTAAAATGAAAATAACTGAAATCTATAAAATAGGAACACTTGATAAAATTTCATGGAAACAAATTGTTAAAACAACAGAGGAAACAATTTCTTTAAATAAGGATGAAATGATATTACATCTTTTAAATGAAAAAGATGTAGGAAGATATAGAAATTTATATAAGTTTTTGCATATAGGACTTGTGCAAATTGCTTTTAAGCCTTTAACTTTGGAAGGTTTACCTAAAAGTTTCTTAGCTGTCTTAAGAGATGGGAGAAATCTTAATTGGGATCAATCTATAATGGGAATAATAGAAAGTAGCTTAAGTCATGGCCCAGTTTATTTTAATGTTTTCCCTAATTTACAGTTATCCTTAACAGATAATAATTTGTTAGATGCTTTAACTTTGAATGTTAAAACTCATGGGTATAATTATGCTCAAGGATCAGAAGTAATCTGTATATGTTACAGAATTTATTATAAAACTTTGCATACGCTTAATCCCCAATGTAAGCAAAAAGATAAATTAGCGAATGAAACCATTGTAATTGAGTCTAATTTTAGTAAATCTAATATTACTACAAGAAGAGCAATTAAATGGGATGAAATAAATTTTCCTGAAAATTGGATAATGGAAAAAGCTGCCCCGGTTATAAATAATATTTCTGACCAACCAACTAATATTCAACAAACTCAAGAAGGTAATGTTTTTATAACTATGCCTAAAAGACAACTTTCTTTACCTAGAAATACTTTCGATACAATAAGAGACTCTAGTAAATCTAGATATTCTTTTATTTCACCAAAACCTTATCATTTACAATATCCATCTAGAAGTTCAACTTCAAGAATTTCTGAAATAAAGAAAGATGATGATAGCAGTAGTCCTGCTAGATCTGATAAATCTTTGGATTCAACAATTTATTTAAATGATCCATATAAGAATTTGAAAACTGATTCAGATAATTTTGTTTCACCAACTAAGAAAATCGATGAAATCGATCCAACATTAAGTGAAATGGGATATCATGTTTAATAGTTTCCTAATGAATTACACCAAAATTGATTTTAGTCCAGGATCACTGGCAAGACAAAAATGTAAAGATGAATTTAATCTTCCAATTTGGAATAATTTCCGAGAATGGTTTTTTAAAACTTTTGATAAAACAGAATTAATGATAATTTCTGACGAATATTATAAACATCTTTCTGAGATCAATGAAATAATTTATTTTGTTCAATGGTTCATTTATAAAATAAATGAAACTTTAGAATATAAAATTTCTGTTTTGGAAAGAAATTTCCAAATTTCTTCTAATAAGATTGTTACAGGAATCTATCCTCCACAGGATGCTTTTGAAATCATCACTGATAATCAAAGTAGATATTACAATGCTTTTTCAAAAATAATGGAAGAAAAAACCAGTTTTGAGTAATGCTCAACTCTTTAATAAGTTAATCAAACAACAAAATTATTCAAATCTTTATTTAATAATTTTGGGTGAACAAATTAATTTAGCAATCAACAGAATTGATCAACTTCTTTCAAAAACTGATAGAGTCACTCAAAAAATAAACAAAGTTTTAATAGAAAAAGAGAAGGAAGATACTAGTAAAGCAGAATCTAGTACCTCCTCTTCTATTCCAACTATTCAGCCTCCTCCAGAAATTAAAAATTTTAAATTTGCTGCTGTTACTGAATTTGAGAAACTTTTAAATAAAAATTGAAGATCTACATCTAAATAATATTGAGTTTTGCAATAAGCTTGAAGAACCTGAATCTGATTATCATACCATTATTAAAGATGAAATTAATAAAATTAGTAAATATGGTAGAAAATCATATTCCAATAAGTATGCTGATAAACCTAATCAACGATTTTATTATTATCCTAGACCTACTCCTCAAGATGTTCTTTATGAAGAACAAGAATTTGTTAATACAACCAGTTATAGTGGAAATCACATTTATGAATGGAATATAGATGGCTATACAATAAATCAGATAGCTAGTTTAATTCACAGAATGTTAATGTATAGTACTGTTTGTAAAACTAACGGTAATACTGATAGATCCATTGCATCTATGATAATTGCTGGTTTTACTGGTCAACTTAAAGGATGGTGGGATAATTACCTTACCCAGGATTTAAGACAAGAAGTATTAAATAATACTAAGATAGAAAATAATGTACAAGTTGAAGATGTTGTTTATACTCTTGTAGTTAATATCTTTGAACACTTCACTAGAAGATGGTCAGATAATTCTGAAACAATAAGAACCTTATTACAAAATATGCGTTGTAATACTTTAAGTTCTTTTCGTTGGTATAAGGATGTATTCTTAAGCAGAGTCTTACAATTACCTGAAAGTAATTCTGATCACTGGAAGTCTAAATTTATTGATGGTCTTCCTCCCCTTTTTGCTGAAAAAGTTAGAAAAACTTTAAGAGGTAATAACTTACACATCAATTATAGTGAATACACTTATGGTAAGCTAATAAGTGCTTGTATAACTGAAGGATTAAATCTTTGCAATAATATTAAACTTAATCAACAAGTTCAAAAACATAATATGTTACATAAGAAACAATTAGGAGATTTTTGTGACCAATTTGGAATGAATATTCTCAAAAATCCTCAAGTAGATAAAGTATATAAGAAAAAGAAGAAGCATAAATCTGCTGGTTACTATGAATATAAACGTAAAAAACGTGAAAGTAGAAGGTATAAACAACAACAATATGCTCAGCAATTACCTCAGCCACAACCTAAATCTAAAAAGAAAAAATTTAAGAAATTTACAAAAACCCAGTATCAAAATAACAATGCCTGTTTTAAATGTGGAAAAATAGGACATTATGCAAAAAATTGTCGTGTTAGGCAAAAAATTCATGCTTTAAATATTGATGATGATCTTAAAGATTCTTTATGTAAAATACTACTTGTTTCTGAAACTGAACTTAAAAGTGATAGTTATAGCAGTAGTTCTGGTGATAGCATAATTGATAAAAACATAAATGTTTTAGATCAAATTGAATTTTCTAGTTCTGATAATGAGAGTCAATGTGAACCATGTCAGAATAATGAACCCTGTGAAAAACAGAATCAAGATAATGATGAGCTATATCAATTAATTTCACAATTTAAGGATTTTGAGATAAATATGATTAAATCAAATTCTATACTTGATTTGTTAAAACATACTAATGATCCAAGTATAAAATCTTTCTTAATAGAACATATTACTGGTGAACCTAGTCATAAGCATAAACCTGATCATAATAGGATACAGAGGAATACCCTTCCATATACTATGGACGAAGTACATAGAAGATTAAATTCTAAACATAAAAATGAAAATCCAATCAATGTTTTTGATTTAATGAAAGAAATTGATTCCTTGAAATTAGAGATAAAATCTCTTCAAGAAACAAATAACTCCTTTTCTCAAAGATTAACTTATCTAGAAAAAGGAAAACACATAGCTTCTCATAATTTGGAAAGTGAAGAAGATATTCCTGAAGAAGGAAATAATGCAGAGTTAACTAATTTCTTAGCAACTCTTGATATTGTTACTTCTCAAAAGTGGTATGGTAAAATTACATTATTAATTGATAATAAATTTGTAAAAAATTTAACTGCTTTAATTGATAGTGGTGCAGATCTTAATTGTATCCATGAAGGATTAATTCCTACTAAATATTTTCATAAAACCACTCATAATTTGACTGCTGTTAATGGTAATAAGTTAGATATTACTTATAAATTACCAAAAGCTTATATTTGTCAAAATAATATTTGTATACCTACAAGCTTTTTATTAATTAAAAACATGATTAACCAGGTAATTCTTGGAACTCCTTTTATTCAAAACCTTTTTACTTTAAAACAAATTGATACCAATGGTTTTATTGGTACTTTTGACAATAAAGAAATTCAGTTTAACTTTATAACTGAACCACAAACTAGATTATTAAATGAAATACAAGATTTGATAAATAAGAAATTTATCGAAGTCATAATTTCTATAAAAAGAAGGAATTTTTAAATTAAGGATTGAATATAACTAATGTTGGTGAAATAACAAGAATATAATTTCGAGAGAAAATTGTAAATTATATTCGCTCTTACACGACTATATGTGATTATGTCAACTTCATATTTACTTTTTCAAAAAAATGTCCTCAAATATGTAAAATTGAATTTAAAAAAAATAATAATAATAATTATCATCTTTTCTCAATTAAAATTATTTTTGATGCTAGGTATATTTAGATTTCTTTTTTAGCATAAAGACAAAAAAGGAGGTCATTTGGAAAATTTCCTAAGTCAAGTGGCCAGGTTTGTAATTTATGAAAAATAATATCAGAGTAGCTGATTAATTTTTCCACAGGATGGAGTAGCTTCCTCAGCACTCGCTACATTAAACCCTAGAGACTCGAAGATGACGGAGGTGGCAAGCGCGGTGGTTCACGAGGTTTTGGGGCGGCGCGTGGATGATGTGGACCAGCCAATTGTAGACTACGTCATTAATGTCCTCGCCGACGACGATTTCGATTTCGGCTCCGACGGTGAAGGCGCCTTCGAAGCCCTTGGTGAACTCCTTGTCGACTCCGGATGCGTATCTGATGATGCTGAATGCCGCTCGGTATGAATTGATGCCATTAATTCTTCACATTTCTTTTAGTTTTGTAATGTCCCCATCGCTGTATTTCTTCTTGTTCGATTTTGTATTTATGCTAGTTTTGATTTCATCTCAAGTTTGGAAACTTATGATTTTGGGTCTATTCTGATGTCCCTTATGGAGTTGTGGAAGTTTTTGGTTTGTTCGTGTTGAATTTCCTTGTGTTTATTGCTTAAGCTGACTGTTGGCTCAAGTGTTGAGTGAAATCAATGAAACTAACGCCTGTTTGTGGTGAAATTCATTACAGGTATGTAGTAAACTATCAGAGAAATTTGGAAAACATGGATTGAAAAAAGAAAAGCCCACGGTGAGAAGCCTCTTGGCACCATTGAGGATGTTTGATGGAATGGATGAAGGGGAAGCTCCGAAGAAGAAGCCAGAACCTGTGGATGGTCCTCTGCTGACTGAGCGTGATAAGATGAAAATTGAAAGGAGGAAGAGAAAGGACGAGCGCCAGAGAGAGGTATAGGAAAAGAAGAATTTTCATCCTAATGTGTAATATTAGTAGATGTTGAAGGTCAATTCCTTTATGCTTGATTAATTCATTGTTGAAACATAACCACTGGAAGCATGATGCATCTTTTCTTGTGCATGCATTTTCGGATAATTAGTTTATTAGTATTTTATTCCAGGCGAATAGAGAGATGAGGAGAGGGGAGTTTGGAGGGGGTGGTATGAGTGATGACTGGCTATATATGTTTTTGGTTTCTTATCTTCTACTGCATATTTCACAGGTACAATACCAAACACACCTGAAGGAAATGGAAGCAGTCAAAGCTGGGATGCCTGCTGCAGTTGTAACTCATGAAAATAGTGATGGGCCTGCTGTGAGAGATCTCCACATGGAGAACTTCAATATTTCTGTAGGGGGGCGTGACCTTATTGTGGATGGCTGTGTGACTCTGTCTTTCGGAAGGCACTATGGTTAGTTTGCTTGCATATTAGCAATGTCCTACCCCCTAAGTTTGACCAGTGACAAGAGAACAGAATATCTTGGTTTCTGTATAACCCTTCAATTCATTTGTGACTTGTGTTGTTAATTGTCAAGAAGAATGCTTGGATATGTTTTACTTATTTGCCTGTAGTTGGAGTTGAGATCTGAGGTTCAAACTTATCTAGATTTACCATATGCAAGTTGCCCTTTGTAAATTCTTAGCAAGTAATTGTTCTGGAAGCAAGTTCTATTCAAATTTACTCTCCACTTATTGAGCATTTATCATGAAACAAGAGATAGAAGGAGGAAAGATCTAATCAGAATGCAACGTCTTTGAGGACTAGAGGCATTACAGATGTTCATGTTTTATTTTTTGTATTTATTTATTTTTGACAGATTGTTGTTCGTATTTTATTTATATGTGATGACATCAATTTTTATGCTTCTGCATGATGTTGCTCTCTGCATGCAGGTCTTGTTGGTAGGAATGGTACTGGTAAAACAACCTTCCTCAGGTACATGGCCATGCATGCTATTGAGGGTATTCCCAAGAATTGCCAGATATTACATGTAGAGCAAGAAGTGGTTGGTGATGATACGTCAGCCTTGAAATGTGTGCTAAATTCTGATGTGGAAAGAAGTCAACTTTTGGATGAAGAAGCTCGTCTGCTTGCATTACAGGTTGAAATATCCCCGTTCACTAGTAGTAAAAGTAACTGATGTGATACTTAACTTCCATCTGCCTTTGCTGTTTTTCTTAAATTTCTCATTATTAAAACTCTATGGAAATTATTTTCCTTCAGAAAGATGTGGACTCAGAGGACTCCGGAAAGAGCCATGGGGAGCTGAATGGAGGAGTTGACAAAAGTTCTATTGCTCAGAGGCTTGAAGAGATATATAAGAGGCTTGAGTTTATTGACGCTTACTCTGCTGAGGCACGGGCGGCTTCCATTCTTGCGGTTAGTTTTTCCACCTTTTCTTATAGATGTGATAACTGAATTATAGATATGATTGCGTAGTTACTTTTTAACCCAGTCATCAGGGGTTGAGAGTATTTTAAAGAGCTATTTTTGATGACGAAGAACGACTGCATAGAGAGATGTTATGTGGCCTCTTATGCGGGTTCTAGTATTCGATCATGCGATGGTTTTGAAATTTTAGTCATGCATTCCTTTGACTTTATTTAACTTTCTGTTGGTGTTATTTGAGCAATTATGTCTGCATGTCCTCCTTGCTCCCATGTTGGTTGTTTCCAATGGCTTTTTGTTTCTATCATGATTGCTTTGACAATCAGATTCTGTTATGTACTCCAATATATGGCCGCATTGATGATGCATGAACTCATGAGTTCAAGCCTTTGGCAGTCTGACTTCTTATCGTTGACCTTTAGCGTAATCTTTTCTTCTTTTCCTCCTCCTGAATTGACTAGATATTGTAGTCTTTCTGTTTGGATAAGTAGTGGTCTATTAGTCTTATTTTTTAATAATTCCTTGTTCGGTTATTGATAATTGACCGCCACACTTCCAAGTTATTCCGACAGATTACATATTCTTAACTCTTGTTGGTTATTGCCTATCTAAATCATATCACTGCATATGTGAAACTTTTTCAGGGTCTCAGTTTCTCTCCAGAGATGCAGAAGAGGCCGACTAAAGCCTTTTCTGGAGGATGGAGGATGAGAGTAGCACTTGCTCGGGCCTTGTTTATTGAGCCTGATCTGTTACTTCTTGATGAACCTACTGTAAGTTATCACATTCCTTAAGCTCACCCACACATAGGGTGAATTCGGTTACTTACATACATTTCCACTTTTGTTGCAGAATCATCTTGATCTACATGCTGTGTTATGGCTAGAATCTTACTTGGTGAAATGGCCAAAGACATTTATTGTTGTTTCACATGCTAGAGAGTTCTTGAACACTGTATGATTTTTCATCTCTTGATTGTTTACGCCAGAAATTATCTAGCAATCAGTACTTCTTGGTGCTTTACTCATACACTTTCTCATATATTATTTACCAATTATGTCTTTCAGGTGTGCACAGATATCCTCCATCTTCAAGCACAAAACTTGACTGCTTACAGAGGCAACTATGACACATTTGAGAGGACAAGGGAAGAACAGATCAAGAACAAACAAAAAGCATTTGAGGCCAACGAACGTGCAAGAGCTCACATGCAGGTTCGTTTTCCATATTTGATTCTGGCATTGACAAGTTATTACTCGCTGTGTATGTTAGACATTCATCTGGACCACTTATGTGTCCTTTTTTTATGGATTCTTGACCAAATCTGTCTTTTGCAAATTTGTATTGCAGTCATTCATTGACAAGTTCCGCTACAATGCGAAGCGCGCGTCTCTTGTTCAATCAAGAATCAAGGTAATTTTATCAATTTTTTGCTATTCTATATCGTTTCTATGGAATTTTAGGGAGTTCATTTGTCTTTCTTGCCATGATGTTTTCAGGCCATCTGATATCATCTTGAAATAATGACAGCACCTCTTTCCAGTTTCTGTTTGCTTTTCAGAAATTTTATGTATCATCATTCTGTCCTTCGTTTCATTCAGGCACTAGACCGGTTGGGTCATGTGGATGAAGTTTTCAATGATCCGGAGTATGTAATTTTGGCTCAATTTTGTTTTCATTCTTGAGATATTTGCAAATTTTAATTTATTCATTGGCCTCAGCATAGGGTTTGCCTCTCAGTATATCAAAAAGAAGATTTTATACATTGCTCATGACTTTTTTGACTGATTTTTCATGTGCAGCTACAAATTTGAATTCCCATCTCCAGATGATAGACCAGGCCCACCAATCATAAGCTTCAGGTTTTACATCTGTTACATTATAAAAATTCAGTGCTTATGTCGTTTGGGCATCATGATTTATGAGTCAATCTTATCCCCTTGCTCCACAGTTGATCTTGTTGATCCAGATCACATAGTTTTCAATTTTTCCTCTTGAGTTTCCTTCCGCTACTTTTTTCTAAGATCCAAAATTGATTATTATCTGTTTTTAATCTTTGTAATCATTCAGTGATGCATCTTTTGGATATCCTGGGGGCCCAATATTGTTCAAGAACTTGAATTTTGGGATCGATCTTGATAGCCGGATAGCAAGTAAGTCTGTTTCCGTAGTTGCTACTTTGCTTTGTTTTCCTGACTTGTGTTGGTTAACTCTTGCATGGTCTCTTTGTACATTGTTTCTCCACCTTGAATACTATACGAGTGAATAGAAATGATAAAACCTATTGGTTCTCTGATTCTTATTCCTGAGGGAGAGTGTTTTTGCAATTATACTAGAGCAAATTGCTTGTGTTCATATAACTGATCCCGCATTTGTACGCATGCACATTGTAGTGGTTGGCCCGAATGGCATTGGAAAGTCAACCATACTCAAACTTATTTCTGGGGAGCTTCAACCAAGCTCTGGGACAGTTTTCCGTTCAGCAAAGGTATTGCTAGAGTTTGCCCTGTATTGGTGTTCCGAATGAATTGTTGTTTGTATTTTCCTTGCTTCTATAGCTCTTGCCTCATTACATCACGAAGTTCAAATGTCAATTTCTTGAAATGCTTCAATGTACTCCATGCTCTATTGCTCCCTCTGGCAATTTTTTGTCCTGGGTTAGTTATTCCTTCATTGGTCATATCCATTTAATTTTGTCGCTGTTACAAAATTTTTGATGTTTTCAGAATGCAATGCTTTGTTGGTTATGGAACAGAGTTTGCTTAAACTGGCAAATTGGTAGAATTATCTGCCTCTGGTTTTGTTATTGTATTTCATTGAGCCAAGAATTTTCAGATTTGCTTTTAGTTAACTGCTGCAGGTTATTCTTTAACCTTACTCTTTAACAACCCCCTTTCCCTTACTATGGTGTATTGTTTACTGCCTTTCAGGTTCGCATTGCTGTATTTAGTCAGCATCATGTTGATGGGCTAGACCTCTCTTCGAATCCGCTTCTGTATATGATGCGATGCTTCCCGGTAAATCATGTGCTAATATTAGTATATTACAATGACATGCATTTTCTCATTTTTATATTAATATTGGATATCTTGCTAGTGTTTGAGGTTCTATTAATGTGGATAATTTATCTTTTCCAAAGTTAAGGCTTGGCATAATTTTGGCAGAAACCATATTGAACTTGAAGAAGATTTGTTGCTTCAAATACCATCCTACAATCAAATTGTTGAGATAAACAATTTTTTTGCTGTACAGGAAAAGATAGATCCCAAATTACATTTGAAGTTCACAGGCTTTGTCAGATAATATCATTTCTGTTAACTCCTGAAAATTCCTTCTTCCCTTATTGTTGTACTCAAGATGGATAGATCTAGTTAATGAAATAAAGTTTGGAATTGTAATTTTTGAGTCTGAAAATGCACATGTTTCTCTGATGTGCAGGGAGTGCCAGAGCAGAAGCTAAGAGGACATTTGGGTTCTTTTGGCTTAACCGGGAATCTTGCGCTGCAGCCGATGTACACATTATCAGGTATTGTCTCTCTAATGCATATGGTGTTGATAGCCAATTACGTAATTCTGGTTAGTCAACTAAAATGTATTTGACATGCCAGGTGGTCAGAAGAGCAGGGTCGCGTTTGCAAAGATAACCTTCAAAAAGCCTCACATATTACTGCTTGATGAGCCATCAAATCACCTTGTAAGTTGTTTATGTTTGTTTCACTCTTTTGTTATGCTTCCTTAGGGTTTTGGTTCATGTTGCTTGACTTATGCTTTGTTATGCATGTGTTTGGGTTGTTAAACATGGTGTATATCAGATGGTTATATATCTGCTGCGTTGAATTTTGGTTAAACTGTTAATTTATTTCTATGATTCTGGGTTCAGACTAGCTATGCTTTCTGAGTTAAGCTCATGATTTATTTCTGCAGTTAGAAATTTGATTGTATGCTATTTTTAATATCTTGCCAACTATGTTGAGTTTTGTGATTTTCTACTCTCTCATGGCCATTTTTATAGTGCGTGTAACTATTATAAAGTTGGTTTAAAATGTTGGAAACTGTTGCATTTTGTGATTGTCAACTTGGAAACTGCTTCAATTTTATTGTTTTAACTGAAAAATCTCACTTGCATGTGGCTAAAGATTTATTAGTGATTTCATCATCTCTTTTATTTAACAAGCTCCAATATGATTGGAAGAAGCAGAGGAGCACATGCTCAAATATGTTACTTGATTCTATGGGAACCCCTTCACTTCTGCTCTTTTCCTTTACTTACTGATTTCTTTTCCTTCTCACTGTATTGGCCATTTGACATTTTCCTTTCTTTTGTGACTGCCAGTTAATTATGATCTTAGAAAGGTATTTGTTATCACAGCTCTAATACGCTCTGTGAAACAACTACTTGATTTGCAGTAAACCATTCGTATTCAATGTTTATCTCCGTAAGATATTCAGCAGTGACATGCACTCACACTTGAACATGATTTCTGCTGCTTAAGCAAAGCAGTCTCCCCGTCTCAATTCTTGAGTGATTTGTATAGGAAGCCTTCTTTTATGAGCACTTCCGTTTATGCTATGCCATTAACTATCAGATGATTTTTGTTCATCTTCGGTTGCTTTTCTATCCAATGCTATCAATAGATTGAATTTTACACGTTTTCTTGAAACAGATACGTTATGAAAACGAATGATTTCCCGTTTTCTCCTGGGATACTTATTGATTCTTAAATTTATTAAATATAGGACTTGGATGCTGTTGAAGCGTTGATCCAAGGTCTCGTCTTGTTCCAAGGAGGCGTGTTAATGGTATCGCTATGTTTCCCTGAGAACTTCTGCTTGAGCAGTAACAATTGTCTAAAAGTGTGAGGATTTTAGTTGTGTTGACTCTGTGATGGTTTTGTTATGTTCAGGTCAGTCACGATGAGCATTTGATCTCTGGAAGTGTGGAACAACTATGGGCTGTCTCAGAAGGCAAGGTGACACCTTTCGACGGAACATTCCAGGATTACAAGAAGTTACTACAATCATCTTAAAAAAATATTTTGACCAACATGAACTCGACATTTGCATTGTAGTTTTGAGAGTCGAAAATATTGTGAGCCCACGGGAAAATGATTCAAAGAACGAGCTTTTGATATACATAGGGAAAATAGGAACATGCAAAACTAATGTTTTTTTAATTATGATATACCTATAAGTAAATGTTAGTTTGTTTCCATGTGAGGACGTGCTGTCGCTCGAGATTGCCACTCTTTTATTACAATTAGATCATCTTATGGGATTCTGTTGTTTCAAAGTGCACCCCAAGCTTGAATTGAAGGTAGAATGGCCTATTTAGCATGGAGATCTGTGTTCAGATCTGCTAATTCTACTACATTTATCTGTACGCACCACGTCTATTGGTAGATGGTTAAGGTACAAAAAGAGAAAGTGTAGAATTTTATATATTGTGAGTTTTTCTATTTCTTTATCTCAATTGT